>JAWNGG020000187.1:0-509762 GCA_036937485.2 Tetragonisca angustula
TAATATAAAATGTTCAACAATCAAATGTAATAACAGAATAAAATTTTAGTGATACGATTTTTTTTTATGTATTTATACTACGTGATGCTTTTTCAGTCATGAAAAAGTACTGATCCCAGTAAAAGAAAAGAGGATGTGAAACGAGACACGACCATTGTTAGTAAGAACAAGGAAGCATTCGCTTCATAAGAAAAGAGATTATTTTTTACATATTACTCCGGTGTTGTTTTACATATTATTATTGCATATTACTACCGCGTACGACTCTATAGTTTTTCAAATAATTTTATAAATAGCGTAATACGTTTAAAAAAAAATTTCGATAATATCATGAAGTTTCGAATGTTGAGACATTTTAGAAAGTAAAGCAAACGTTTGAAACGATCATATATAAAATGTAAATGAGTTATAATGACAAATATTTAGATAAAGCTAACGTTTCGTCGAAAGGTATAAAGATAATTGATGACTAGGCGTTGATCAAGTTGGGTCTACGTGCGTTGTAGCATCACACTACTGGAGGCATCGTTAGCCGAGTTAAAAGTGGTTCAGCTTGCGGATGTCTACGTGATTTTCTGCAACGTTAGAAATTTCGGTGGTCCACGATTCGGAGAATTTTTTTTTTATATATAGCATACACATTTCTCATGTACCGAATGTGTGGCCTAATTTCGAATTCACGATAATAAATTGCGTAATTAATTTTTCTTAGCAACTCTCTCTCTCTCTCTTCGTATTCTAGC
This sequence comes from Tetragonisca angustula, assembly GCA_036937485.2. Classification (NCBI taxonomy): domain Eukaryota; kingdom Metazoa; phylum Arthropoda; class Insecta; order Hymenoptera; family Apidae; genus Tetragonisca; species Tetragonisca angustula. The sequence goes on from JAWNGG020000187.1 coordinate 744, forward strand.
GATAGCCTTTTACAATTGATTATTTAAGTTTACAGTAACTTATTATTATTTATTATTTATTACTAATCTAATCTTTTCGATATTAATGCAACGATATTATATATTTTTTACATATCGTTTAAATTAAAGATACATTCCAAAAATAATAAAAGATTTTTGGTTGGGAAACGTGATTAGCGACAGGTTTCGGAATTAGGTGAAGGACTGCGGAGCTTACATGAAAATTATTACGAGCTCGCGAGAAAAACAAATCTTCTGTTAAATGATTCAATCAATGGCTCAGGCAACTTTTATGTTCGATGCAGTTGTCATCTGGAGCACAGGAATGCGGCCAAAACATTTCGTGACCTGAAACAGAAATTAATGATTATGAGATTATTAAGAATCTCAAATTTTATTCAATTTAAATTTTTTAATTAGATTCAAATGTAAATTTGATAGGTTTAAAATAGTAGGAAATTTTTAACTGTAATAGTAAAAAATTTGAATTATGAAGTAAAATAATTCATCCTTGTTATTTTTTAAATTCTATATATATGTTATATTTAAATTGAAAAGTTTCAATTATAGCAGATAAATCGAACGGTTATCCATCAGCGTGACTATTAACAGATTTTAGTGCCAAAATTATCAAGATTATTATCATAGCTATAGCATAAGATTAAAGGCTGTCGACCGCAAAATATTTGGCAAAGTGTGTATTCCTTAAACTTCATTTATTTTTGGCACATCCTAACATACACTAATGATTTACCGTTTTATTAATAGCATCACTCAATATTACACGAAACATATGGATATGCATAATATTTATAGAAAGTGCAGCTTTCATTAGACATTTCGTACGTGAAATATAATTGGCTGGAGATCCATTTTTAGATTAATAAAATTAAAAATTCTCAACTTATAAATAGGCGTTTATTTGAAGGAAAAGTAGTAATTACCTTTGCCAATAAATTTATTAACTGTGTATAAGTCAGCAAATGGAACAGGTAAATATGTGCATGAACAGATGGCACATTAAATTTTTAAGTTGAACTGTGCAACTGAAAAACAACAAAATTTTATATTTTTCTTTCCTTCGTAAAATTAGTTAAACCAGACTAGAATTTTCTTTTTATTGTTAAAAGAAAAATCGTTATTGTAAGATGCTTACAATTGGCAAATTTATTTTATAATTTATACATGGTGTATTACATGAAATCACATTCATCTCAAACTACAATTCAGATCGAAGATAATAATGAAAAAATAACGTATAGAAATAAACTATGAATAATATGATCGTGAATGCTTAGCTAACAGCGATCTATGTGAAATACAAAAAGTAAGTCGTAGATATTTTAGCTCTGATCCATGACATTGGTTTCATTCACGTTACTACCGGTACAATCTTTTTGAATTATATCGAAAAGTGGTTGTAATTCGGGCGTTGATTTGATCTGTGTAACAAATTCGCTTAACGATGGATTTTTATCTGAAAAAGAATAAAAATTGACGAATCAAATAGCAAAATTAATGAAAAACGACTTGTAAAGAAATAATTTCCAGATAAATGATCTTTTATCTTTTACCAGCATCTGGAATAGTTAACAACGCTGCCACGGCTCTTAATGCTGAACGTTTAAGTTCATCTTGTTTTTCATATTCCTGTTTCACAGAATTTGCTTTTACTTTCATTGTACAAGTACTTTTCAATGGTTCGACTAATCGTTCTAACCCTACAAACAATCAAATATCTCATTAATAAAGATCAATAATTAATTTATAATTCATATTGTATACTTACTCTGCAAAACTGCCGTGGGACATAATTGAGCAAGTCTTGCAGTCATTAGATAAGTTAACATCTTAATGTCATAATGATCTCTAAGACCATTTTCAACGTGATTTAAGAATTCGAAAACATCAAGACGATCGAGACAAGAGTCGAGCAATGTGTACATGCACTCAAATGCTGCTTTTCTGAGGTCTAAACCATCATCGACTGTATGTTTAAATGGACCCATTTCCACTTCTCTTATTAATTCTTTCTACATTTAAATTATTCAATACAATAATAAATTCAATAAATGACATACGTGAATTTATATTATTATGTAAATCACTCATTGCCAAATACCTTAATCTTAGTTTCAGTATAAAGATGTGGTAACACAGAGTCTAATAAATCTCTTATTAGCATTGGTTTATTATGAGCTGCTGAATTAAATGCAACTAAAGCTACCCTTCTGACATTCAGATCAGGATCTTCCAAAGCAACTAAGAAACTATCCATACGTTGTTTTAACATAGCATCGATTTGTTGTGGCTGCAAAGCCATTAAAAAATTAATTTATTTATTTTAGCAACTAAAATTAATATATGAAATACCTGATCAGAAATAGTGAATTTAACAGCTGTAACTGTAGTGGTTCTTAAAAGTGCAGATGTTGATTTTAATGATTCTTGTAATCTTGGCAACAAAGTAGCAGGATCGATTAAAGTAAGTTTTCCTAGGCATTCTGCTACAACGTTACGGGTACCTTCTTCTGTGCATTCGCAGTGCCTATATAAAAGCATCCAGATCGAAGGCACAAAGTTTTGCAAATGAGTTACCCCGGATGGACTAGCAGACTGACATGTAATTATCTGCAATCCATCAAATTTTCAAAGAACTGTATATTTCCAATAAAAATAAAACGAAATTTGAAATGTTTGAAAAAGTTTACCTCCTTCAACGAATGTAGGAGGAGATACTGACGCTTTGGTTGTGCCTCAATTTCTTTCAATATGAATGGTAAATATTTTGGAAGATTACCAACCGCTATGTTACCCAATGTGTAACTAGCTGCTGACTTTACCTCCTCCGAATGGGAAGAGAATGAATTCAAAATGATATGCTTCAGAGAACTAATTCCACTCAAATCCCTAAGTAAAAGATAATTTATGTGATATAAACAATTCAAAACCGATATAATAAATATCTATTGCACATGTAGTATTACTTACACGTGTCTACCTATTTCACCAATAACCAATAACGCAAAAATATGCTGCGCATCACTTTGAGGATTTTGAACATCTTTTAAAAATTGCTCAACCACCGCTTGAGCTTCTTGATGCCAGGTGATTGTTAATGCAGCTGCACATTTTGCGAGGGAATGATAAGCTTGTTTGTGAAGTACGGATTGACTGACAGGAGCTAATAACATTGAGAGTAGTTCTCTGTAACCAAGACCTGGTATATCTGCTTGCACTAATGCTTGGAAAAATTCCAACATCGAATTCAAAGCTACCCCTAAGATATAAAGAATTAATATTTTTGTTATATACATATTTTTATTTAAATAATAATAATATATATTACCCTGAAGAAGTGGAGACTTCACTAAAACTAATATTTCTGGAAGGATGTTATCAGAAACTCTTGTAAGAGCGATTGGATGTAACTTTGCTATAGTAGTGAGAAGATTAAGGGTCAATTGTGCAATATGTAAATCAGTCTCGTTTAATAACGCTGGTAATTCTGTAGTGACCTAATAAGATACTTTGTTATAACATGGATTGCTGATCATTATTTGTTTTTTATATATTACCTTGTCCAATAAATCGGTGTGAAGGGTAGAGCTATAATTTCGAACCAATGTATCCAAAAGCGGAAGAGAACATAATTTTAAAGCACGCTGATTTTTTCTCAGAAAAGATCCAAGAATTGGAATTGCTTCTTCCTAAGATGATATAATAAAATGAAATAAATACAATAATGTATTACATTAATATATTCTTCTAAGGTATTAATTTATAAAAGCAACATATGTACCATAATTTGATTAAGATCTACTCTTAGAGGAGATGAGGCTATGCAAGTCAAAGCTTTTACTGTTGTAAGTCGAGTGATCTCATTACGGAGTCTATCCAGGAATATAGGAAGGCATACGTGCAATTCATCAGATAGTGTATCCCCAAAATGCGCAAGAATTTGACCCATGCAAGCGATCGCTCTTTCTTTTACTTCTTGATCAATATCCGCTGTTCTCAATCTCATTAATGTGCAACGATATATCTCCCCAGATAACGATGTAAAATCAAAATAACACGATTTATCTGAAATAATATTTATTATAACGATTTTAATCATTCATTAATTCATTTCTAAATCTATAATCAAATAAATTTATTTACCATGTGGCCTGATTACTTGAACAAGTTGCTGTAATACCAGCAATGCTTCCGCTGTAATTTTATAAAATGAATCTCCGACAGCTGCTATAATCGGCGGTGCCAACACTGCCATATGAGCGTGAAATACTTCTGGTTGATGGGTTATTAATAACGTATGTACAAATGCCAATGCATCAATTTTCATATTGGATGAAGAATTTTTGTCCCCCAAAGAGTATTGTATACCAGGTATCAACGCAGGTATGTGATTACTTAAAGCACCGGGCAATACGAGCACTAATTCTTTCAGCAGTGAGAAGCAATCTTGCCTCGTTTTAATGCTTTTTTCTTTCATTTGACGGTGAACAGCTTTCACGATCAATGGGACTTGTTGCTGTAACAATGCAATCGGTCCATCATCATCTTCCATTGCATCCGGGTCAAGAGCCACGCCAGCAGCTGGTCTTGTTTGTCTTAAAAGCGCAATATAAGCGTGAAAAATATCGGATTTTACATTTTCCTCTCTTTCTACAAAAGTAAAATTATATTAGTAACGATTTAACTAATTTTCAATTTAATCAATTTTCTATTGAGCTGTTCCACTCGAAGAATACCTTTAAATCTTGAAATCAGAGCTGGAGAAACAACTTTATAAAGTTCGGGAAGAAGCTCTCGTCTACTAGACACAACAGCTTCAAGACATTTCGCGGCTGCTCTACGAACTTTCCAACTCATATCATCATCATCTGAATATTCATCTTCTGCATCCTCCTCTCCATCTTCTTCTACTTCCATCATAACATCTTCTCCATCAGACATATCGTTCATGTCATCATCATAATTGTAATTTGGATCATATGTGATGTAAACCAAACAAATTTCTATAATCTAACAATAAAATACAATTTAATCCTAATTTCTGAATAATTCCAGTGAATCTGAAATATTAAAATTATTTAAGAAAATGTGCGCACTTTATTTATATGCGGAGTAATTTCTTTAGGACATCTGTATACAAAAGATTCAAATGCTTGTAAACAATACTCCCTTAGTTCATCATCATCTTCCTTGCTATACTGTACAATTAGTGGCATAACTTTTTCTATTTGCTCTCCAAATCTGTGCCCTGCTTGACGACTGAAATTTATGAACAATGGAATGAATAAGTAAATTTAATAATAAAAGTAATGCACAAGTAATAAATTCGCATAAAAATATTTACCAAATGGAAGCAATACATTGTATATAAGTACGTATTACATTTTTCGCTGTTTGAGTATAAAGACCTTCGAGTAGATGATCTACAAGTTTATTGTACAAATAATTGTTGCTTGAAGTTAGAAGATGGCTCAGCGCTATTATAGTACGCTTTCGTACAGCTTGACGAGGAGAAGAAAGCTGCGGCAACAATGCAGCCAAAATAGTGGAATGGAACGTAATTAGCAAAGCACCGAAACGGGACAATAAGTCGGCCATAATATCGAGTGCCTCAAGTTGTACGGATACATCCTCCTGCTGTATGTGATAAAGAATTATTTCCCTTATTCTGAATATATAATGTAAAATTTTACTTTAATGACTTTGAAATGTGTTATTATAAGTTGTGGACACCATTAATTACTTTTTCTATAGCACTACTTAGTCGGCCGGTTATTCGTTTACAAACATTCGCAACAAGTGCACTGGATCCCAAAGGAAGCTCAGATATTACAGTCTTCAAACCAATACTGGAAATATCCCTTAATTGTTCTTTATCTGACACCATGTTAATACATAGGGCATCTACAATAGTTTCCACCTGGTACTCCTTTACCTTATTGACTAGTGGGCCCAAACTGAAATCGGACACGTTTCTGTAATCGTGTCCAAATACAAAGAAAATCTTGCAAACATAATATGCGTTTTGAACACACAAGCAATTAGATATATTTAATTTATAAAAAAAGGAAAAAGAAAAGAAACATAACTAACGCTCAAAATAAACACACAATATCATTATGAAATTCCAAACCAAAAAAATTTATGCCTAAATCTAAATGTAAGTGTACCATTTTACAGCAAGATTTTGTACTTCTCCATTTTTGTCCTCCAATAGCTTTAGAAGCATTTTTACAACTTTACGTTCTGAATCATCATCCAGTTTGATATTGTCTTTCTGAAGTTCACTCATTAAATCATTGGTTGCCATAAATCTGAAGTCCTTATCGGTGGACGTCATCTAAAGTAATAAAATAAATTAAATATTTATACAAATATAACTTATACTTTTAAAATTACCATATGCAAGTAAAAATTACTAAATTACTAATAATAAACAATGCAGTGACTAATGATCTTATAAATACAAAATTGAATTAAATTGAATTAGTCTAATGAAAGATAAAAACTATTTGTATATATGTGTATACATATATATATATACATATGATGTTATCTTTATGACAGTTGAAAACACCTTTGTTTCTTGCTGACAATGAATTCATAAATTTTACACTTATGCAAATGATGTATATAATAATAAAATATTCTATTATAATTTTAGAAAAAATAATATTAAACGAGCCTAATATCATTGGCCGCGTTGAGAATTAGCAAGTAACTTTTTATAAGAATTGTTACAAATTTTTTTAAATAATAAAGCGAGGTTATGTGGAAGTTGAATCTCATAGCCGAGAGTTAGACGACAACATTCTCCCCAATTTTATCTCTGTATAAAAAAACGAAAAGATTGTGCATCGTATATTCAAAGAAACACGTTAAATACCTTTTCTAGCAGGTTTGCAATTTGATAAGAAACACTAGCCATGATTGAAAACTTTTACAGCCGGTTACAGTTGTCGTTTCAATATTTTGCGTTATAATGAAACGAAAAGAAAAAAAAACTACGAAGCTCCGTTGAAGCAGACGACACTGAACTCGATTACGCTTGTTCGATAGAGAATCGTTCTTTAGAAACTGTATTTTAATGAAATTTCACTGTCGGCAGCATTTCAATACTGCGAATCTTTACCGCAACTTGGACTGCCAAAATTTTGATGGAAAATTGCGTTCCTAAAGCTAATGGAACAACAACCGTGGAAAAGAAACATCGGAACATAGCTTCATGATTGGTTCATTTCTTCCTAGCACATTTAACATCACTTAAATGGTAGATTTTTTACGCGTTGACATTTTCTTTGCAAGTTTCAATAATATCGTATAATTCGATAATATCCTCGATCTGAATAAATTTATTTATAAATGCTATTTCCTTCACTTAATAGAGATGATTTTATTTGAACACGTATTGAACACGTTGTTGTTCTCTAAATTATAAATATTGTATTTAATATTGATCACATTATAATCACAAACGTTAAGTAAAAAAAAGATATATATATATATATATACTTAATTTATACATTTAAATTAATAGTATTTTTAACATTTGCCTGTATTGTTCTTTCTTATTTCTTTATTTATGTTACATTAGTTAGAATTCAGAATCATGCTTGTGTTGGTTTGAAATATTAAATAATCTTTTGTACTGATAAATAACAATGCGATGATACCATAGTAATTCAATAACAATGTTGGGCAACTTTAATACAACTCATTTTTTGTGGCTAAAATCAATGAATCTTCCTATTATGTAAAATCATGTGTTATTTAGCGTTTTATTATCTAAATATATTCATTAATAATATTATTATTATGTACCTCAGTTTCTGTTCAAACTCTTTCAAAAAACCTTGATTAAAAAAGCATATAAGTTCTTACCAGTCTGAATTTTTCCTTGATATGGATCATCACCTGAAATTACAATTTCTTAAAATTCTATATCTTTAATTTAATAAAAATATAAACCTTACCTTTGCTACTCGATTTCTGAACTCTTTTTTTTATGGATTTATTTGACCAGCTTCGTTACCAACAGCTACAAATAAATATTAATGAAACATTAATAAAATTAATTATTCTTTGGTATTTTAATAATAAAAAAGAATTCAAATAAAGTTACAAAATTTTTATAAAAATAGTAAAAAGACTAAATCCATAAGAAATAAATCCGACTACAGTGAAAGAACAAAAAGACAATAAAAATTTTCAAAATAATTGATTAAAAAAGATGAGTTTTTTAAAATTCTACTTCTTGCAGAATCGCGTTCTTTTTTGTTCTTGCCATTCTTTAAATATTAATGATTTAAATTTAGTATCTTAAAAGAATAAGAAAAGGTGACATTAAAAGATTTCGTTATGCGCGTTATTCAAAATGAATTGCAAATACCAATCGTATATAAGGTGTTCATCAAGCAGGAAGGCCAACTTAAAAAGATCTAAAATTAAAAATAATTTCCGAATATTATTTTCTTTTCTACATATTTCAAATTAAATTTAGACAAATGAAAAGAATACTGATCTTATAACAGTTGCATACTTTTATTGAAAAAGATAATTATTGCTGATTATAACAATTACATTTAAGCAGAAATTTTTTTCAAATAATTTCGTATTCAGAGGAACATGACAAATTTTATTCGATATATTTTTATCTTATATTTAAAATAATATTACATTTACTGATTGATAAACTTCTTTTAATAAATTAAATTATATTATGATTTATTTAACAATGCAGTATATTTTGTAACAGTGTAATATGTATAATGTAAATATAATATCATTACTACTTTATCATTGCGTGACCACGTCATGTCATAATACTGATAAATTGTAATCCGATTATTTCATAATGAAATTATGTTTCAGGGAATCAAGAAACCGTGAACATTACTCTGCCATTAATAAAATAAGAACAAATGAAAATTACGTAAAATAATTTATATATGTATACATGTAACTACATTTGTCTATATTACATTAAACAGGCCCTTCTTTTCAAATGAGACACGACAGTCATCTCTCGTATAATATCTCAGTTATAACAATTTTTTTTGTGGATGGTTATATAAAAGGTTTCGTTTCTTGGACAGTAATCATGTACTTTTTTGTTAGCACACATATAAGCTTTAAAAGAATGTAGAGTACACTTTCGTGTAAAAAATGTGACTACATCAGTGCATATTATGTAACTTAATTTTAATACTGAATCACAGGAACCCATTAAATGGGTAAGCAATAAATTACATTCTTGAAGACATTTATGTACTTCTTGGGAATAAAATTGTGCTTGCATTAAGAAGGAAGTAACATCAATTGTCTAATACTTTTTACATTTCAACTGTACAAGATTGTAATTAAACATGTGTTCAGTTTTTTCCTTCTTTTTATAGAGAATAAAATTATAAATATATAGAATATAGATGTTTTGAACATCGAACGAAACAAAAATTTCAACAAACTTACTTTCTATTCCACTTGTAATAGAAATACATAAAATATTCAAATATGATTCTAAAAATAGTACGAATACGAAATTTCAAATTATTAATCTAATTATTACTTTCAAATGTTGTTCCAAATATTTATCCTCGAAGTTTTTCTGATAATTTTCACTAAATTTATGAAATTGAAGGTATTTCGAAATTAACGCTAAGATTTTCAGATTGTGCCAATTTAACAATCGTTGATAATTTAACCGCAACTCGGGCAGCTTCATCAAGATCATCAATCGGTACAATTTTTAAACCTGCATTTGCGATAAGAGCTTTTGCTTCGTCTACGTTTGTTCCCTAAAATGACAATATAATTAAATAAAATTAAATTTATGTCAATTACTTCATTAAAATATTAATACATATTTAGAATTATACCTGTAATCGAACAACAACAGGGATTTTTAAGCTAAGTTCTTTAGTTGCAGCAATGATTCCCTCCGCAATAACATCACATCTCATAATTCCACCAAATATGTTGACTAAAAGAGCGTGAACCTATAATTGATGATAATAATAATTAATAATTATAAACTTATAACTGATTAGTAAAAAATATTTATCTATTTTACTAATATTTAAAATAATAATTTCTATGTTATCTAACTCACTCGTGAATCAGATGTAATTATCTTAAATGCTTCTTTCACGGCACTTGTAGATGCACCACCGCCTACGTCTAAGAAATTGGCGGGTTCTCCTCCATGCAATTTTATGATATCCATAGTAGCCATGGCTAAACCAGCGCCATTTACCATACAACCAATGTTACCATCAAGTGCAATGTAATTTAAATCATATTTAGCGGCTTCAACTTCCTTAGAATCTTCTTGAGTCCAATCTCTCAAGGAAAACAATTCCTTTTGTCTAAATTCAGCATTATCATCGAATCTGCACTTGCAATCCAAAGCAAAATCTGTATATTAAAAAATGAAATTTTTAGACGTTGCTTTATAAGATAACAATACGTAATTTCTAGAATTAAATTTACATTCTCCATTAACATCTTCTGCTAAGGGATTCACTTCTAATAAAAGGGCATCTTTTTTAAGGAACATCTGATACAAATTTATGATGATGTTAGAAATATAATCTTTAACATTTTGAAGTCCAAGCTTAACAGCAATACGTTCTGCTTGATCTTTTGTTATACCCTTATAAATATCAATGGGTTCATACATGATAGCACTAGGATTCGTTGCAGCAACTTCCTCAATATTTACACCACCTTGACTCGAAGCAATTATGACTGGACCCTAAAATAAGAAATTTTTCAATTAAAGGAATTATTTTTTTCATTTAGTAAAATTATATTTATTCAACAACTTACACCAAAGGCTCTTTCCATCATGACTGCAAGGTAATATTCTTTACGAGGAAACATACGTTGTGTAACCATTACGGCATTGCATATTCTACCTGCTTCACCTGTCTGTTTTGTAATCAACAATTTACCTAACATTTGACTGGCTAATTTCTTTGCTTCTTCTGGTCTATAAAAAAAAATAAATAAATAAATAATGTAATATAAAACATAGATATTTATCATTATTTGTTCATGATAACTTACGTTTCACACATTTTTACACCACTAACATTAGTTCCCTTAAAATGTCCTTTTCCTCTGCCACCAGCTAAGACTTGGGCTTTCAAAACAATATCTTTGGTTTTCAAGTCAGCAGCAAGTTTGGCAGCCTCGTCTGGAGTTTTAGCAACTCCAAACTTAGGAGTTGGAACTCCGGCTTCATTTAATAAACTATAACTGATATGTTCATGGACATTTAAATTCCTAACTGGTTGCTTTACTAAGTTGGTTTTGCATCCCAATATCTGTATAAATAAAATAGAAATAAATCAATAACAATAAATAAAGCATACATAAATTTATTGACTACATTTATGATAACAGTAGATGTCAATTGTTTATTGAGAAAAGGAGTAAGAAGATATAAAAATACCCTGAACACAAAGATCAATCAGTGGTAATGACCTACATAGTCAACTACTTGGCACTTGTATTTTATTTTGCCTTTAGTAAAGATATACATTGACTGATCAAACTAAGAGAAGATAACAAACAACAAACATAATTATTAAAAATAAATGATGCAGAATCAAATAATGATAATAATATATATACACACACATATATATGTATATAACAAGTCAGTTCTTTAAAGTAGAAGTAAGATGAAAATAATCGATACTGATGATGATCGATCACTCGAATTTTAAATTTTCGTAATGAACAAAAATTCTGGGAAATTTGACAAATAATGTCCATGTTCATTACTATCTAATTGAATAAGTATCATTTAAATACGAAAGAGTCAATGCTCAACGAAACTGAGATTGATTGTGAAAATTCTCATGTTCGTGTTGCACAACTGTCATACTTGTATTTCGTAAAAAAAGCTTGGTTCAGCGCAAGGCCACAATCTTTGGCTTCGAATCGTCTGACCCTGGCGCCCAATTTAGCAGACTACAGACATCTAATATGGTGATTACACCACTTATGAATCATTGGCGTAAATATTGATGGATTCGCGAAAATGAAATTAGAGGACATTAGCAAATGAGAATTACTATGAACGAAAGACATGATACGATAGAAAGGCTAGGATATTTAATGTACCTTTGATCCGCTGAATCGGGTGAAATTTTCAACGAGTGAGATAGTCCGGGACAACATGGTGGCCATCTTACTAAAGCAGTGGCAGTGGACTGCAAAGTGTAAACTGCGCCTTCAAGTCCCCGTCCCCACCTTCTTGATATTTCCTGCAAAAACATGACGCAAACTCCGCGGGCGAAGCCCGCGATTGTCCCACTACTTTGTACCTATTTGAATTTTCTCTGATTTATATTCTTCATTTCGTTTCTTCCTAAATTATAACTTCCAGTAATAAATTCATTGTATTAATTTTATAAATTATTACGTTTGTACATTGAAAAAAATGTAATTAATTTAATTCAGATTGATTCAAATATTTGTATTGTTATTTTTCAACTTCGTTCTAATAGAATAAGTTATAAAATACTTGTTTTACATTTTAAGAAAAATAAATCATTCTTTGTGTACTGGCAATAACAGTTTCACACTATTTTTACAATTATACTATGCTATAAATCTGAAGAAAAATATTCATTTATTACAAAACATATTATGTCTATATAAATTTATGTAATATAAAAAAGGGTGAAAACAGTATATATAATTTTCTTACAGTATATTATCATAATTGCAATTTACATACATACATACAAATATATTTGTAATATACATGCATTTAAAAATAACAGCTATATGTTATTTCTTACAAAATATAAAAATTTGTTTCATTTCGATTTCTTACTTTTTTCTTCCTTTTTTGTAGACGACAGTTTGGGCATAAAAATAAGGTCTAAATTCATAGACTTTGCAACTTGCACCATTAATGCCAATTTTACAGCCGATTCAGCAGCCTTAGCAAAATCGTCTACAGAGATAACTTTTAACTGTGCTTCCTTTATCAATTGATTTGCTTTATCTACATTAGTTCCCTATATGATTTGATTAGATTAGTACAAGATAACATATAATGTTTCCTTGTGTATTATCTCTGAATGTGAAATACCTGCAGCCTTACAACTACGGGAACATTTAATTTTACTTCTTTTGATATATCGATAATACCCTGTGCAATTACATCGCATCTTATAATACCACCAAATATATTTATAAAAATTGCTTCCACCTAAAAATTCATAAAAAGCAGTTCTATCAATCAAATATTATGTTAAATGTTTTTAAATTTATTGAGAAAAAGTATAATTTGTATAATTTAAAATACCTTCGGATCAGAGACAATTATCTTAAAAGCTTCCTTTACACTTTCTGCAGTAGCATTACCGCTCACATCTAAAAAATTGGCTGGCATGCCGCCATTGCTTTGTATGAGGTCCATAGTGGCCATTGCTAATCCAGCTCCATTTACTAAACATCCTATGTTTCCATCTAAAGCTATGTAATTTAGATAAAACTTAGATGCTTGTACCTCGTTAGGATCTATTTGTGTGAAATCCTGCAATGCAAATAGTTTCTTCTGCCTGAATTCTGAACTATCGTCAAAAGAACATTTACAATCTAAAGCAAAATCTGAAAATATAACATTTATTATTATTATTTTCAATTTGACAAAATATGCGGTAAATCTTCCTTCACGACATACATTCTCCGCAAATATTTAATGCAAATGGATTAATTTCAAGTAATAACGCGTCTTTCTCGATAAATAGCTCATACAGATTACAAATAATTGATGAAGTAATCTTTCTTCCTTCTTCTTGTATACCCAAATCATTCACAATTTTACTTAGTTGTTCAAGTGTTAAACCTTTCATGATATTTAATGGTGTATACGATATAGCTTCGGGATTCGTGGCGGCGATGTCTTCTATATTTACACCGCCTTGTTTAGATACGATTATAACAGGACCCTGTAAATAATTCATTTTTTTACTTTGTATAATAAATTCAACGACTGTTACAATTAGACTGCGAATAATTATACATTTATGCAAAATTATACAAAATATCAAAATACGTACATGTTATTACATATTTTTAGTAAATATAGTTCAATTAAGTCAATTTGAAATTCTTTCTCTGTATTTGTAAACGTATAAATTTGCATAAGATTCACAGTCTAATTATAAAAATCATTGTAATTTACATCAAAAGAAGTTTCCATCATTACTGATATATAATATTCTTTGCGTGGGAACATACGTGTTGTCACCATTACTGAATTACAGATTTTTCCAGCTGTTCCAGTTTGTTTAGTTATTAGCAATTTGCCTATCATACTACTAGCCAAAGTTTTTGCTTGTTCAGGCCTAAAAATTATATCAATTTTAGTGTAATATAAAAAATACAAACCACAATCGCATTGATTGAATTGATTAAACTCACGTTTCACACATTTCAACACCACTGACATTGGTATCTTTAAAGTGTCCCATTCCACGTCCTCCAGCATAAACTTGTGCTTTTAAAACGATATCTTTCGTCTTGAGATCCGCTGCTATCTTGGCAGCCTCGTCTGGAGTTTTAGCTACTCCAAAAGGCGGAGTTGGAATTCCACGTTCTTTTAACAAAGTATATGCGATATATTCGTGAACTTGTAAATGTCGAGTTTGTTGAAAAACGACGGGAGTATGACTTAACAACTGAAACTATTTTCTTGGATATATTTTCCATTAATAGTGGTGCTTGTTGTATATAACTATTTAAAGTACACATCATTTTTACCTTTCCTATTTTTCGAGCACAAAATGACATAAGTAACGAAAGTCCGAAAGACATATTGCTGACAAATAGTTTTGGACAACTTTATTGCCACAAAAGAATTTGTCTACGCTTTTACACCAAAAATTACTTGGTTTTGTCGAAAAATATAAAGCAATATTTGTTCACATAGAAAATGTAAAATATTTTGTTTGCGAAAGCATTGTACCTTGAATTTGTAAATTCAGGCAAAAATCTGTTAAACCAAGTAGGCGATGAACACTAAATTTTGAGACATCGTAATCGTAATTATACGAGATCATAAAACGATATTTTTATATTCGGAAAAATATTTAAACAATAAATTTACTATACAAGTATTACAAAAATGATTGCCGTTTGGATCATGTTGCCCAACATAGAAAATTTGCAAGTCATATTTTATTTATCTCACGATATATTTAAAGAGACTATAAGTTTCAATAAACTATAAAATTATTCGTTTGATTGAACGTAACTTTTATATTGTAATAAAGATTCATTTACTCTACTTTTTATATGTGTATATATACACGTTTGTAAGAGATATATGTAATGAATTATGTTAATAAAGTAAAATATAAAGATTCAATTTACATTACACTTCTATGTATATGCTATATATACTTTGATTACGAATTCCTTATTAGCGCTTACAATTATTAAATACGTATAATAAACAAAGTTCATGCTATACATTATAAACTTATATTTCATTGATATATTATATTCAATATATTCGAAATGTGAATGCTTGTACCTATATTAAAAATTTATTCCATGATTAAGATTTTTTCTTAATTTAGGAACTACGTTCTTAACAAAATTCCGAAAAATTTTATAATTCAAATGCAATTATAGCGCTCCATCTTTTTGTTAGCGTCATACTTTGTTCTTAGAGGTATAAATTAAATTCATTATTGAGGCCACATTTTTTAACAAAACAAAAATGAATTTTAGTGAAATTATTTCAACTTAGTTATATGTATATATACATAAAAACAAATGTTATTAAAATATTTATGAATAAAGAATGAAATATTATTGTATTAATTAAAGGCAAAATTTATTTTTAATACTTAAAAAAATTGCAATAAGTATTTTTATACAAAAATCTAGTACGAAATTTCATTATTACATATATTTATACTAAACGTTTACTAGAAGGAAAATGCAAATTAATTTATTGCATGAAATGTTGCAAAGCAATATCAAACATTGCGTTTATTACAGATTTAATGTTTTGAAATATCCCAAATGTAAGTATTTAATAACAAAAAAGAGAAAAAAAAATTGGGAAACATTCGATTTAGATAAATTGCTTTCTACAATGCAACTTTAATAGTAATGCAATTGATAAGAAAAACATTTTCTTGTATCTACGTTTTAAGCATAAAATTTCTGGCCTCAACAGTCTTATGTTCTAAATACAAAACAAATTTTTCTTCTTCAATTTAAGAACTAAATCTATCATTAAGCGTTCTTGTCCGGGAATATCTCGACAAGCTACATATGATTTCTCTGAAAGTGCAATCGACATCTAATCCAGCGTCGAATGGAATATTGGGTGTACGAGAACGAGAACGAGAACGAGAACGCGATCTTGATCTTGAACGCTGTCGGCCAAGCTTAGCTTGTAATTTCTGAACCTGAAATTTACATATTTCATTAGAATTTTGTTCCTTTTCAATAATATCTGTTATGATAGTATGACATCATACCGCACTCTGATTTGTTATTGTACGTGTAAGTGGAGACTTTTCTCTTGCTAATTGGCGCGAACTATCCACAGTACTTTCGTTTTGGTTTGGCGTGAAAATAAGAGGGCATTGATGCGTGCTAGGACTGTACTCATTTCCCAATGAACGCATGAAGTTTACATTTGAGTTTGTACTTAATCGTGAAGAACTACAACATTGTATTATTTCAATAAAGTCTTAGCACAAAGTATAAAATTTTTTAATTAAAAAATAAAAAAAGATCAAAATAATAGTGTTTACTAAAAAAAAAAAAAAAAAAAAAATTATTTCAAAATGTATGAATTTAATTGTAAGCTACTCAGAACAATAAATGAAGACATTTAAGCATACTTCATTCTCATTAATTTTTGTTCATATTGTGCACGGGCAATTTGATCTGATCGTAATCCACCAGTAGTAAAGCGACGCTGAGAAGTTAAAATTTGCTGTCTTCTGTTCGTGGGTCTTTGCTGAAGAGATATTAATGATTTTTCAGTTTGTGGAATCTACAGGAAAAGAACAAGTAGTGAAATTATGTTTCAATTGTGTGAAATTAATCGCTGATACAATATTAACTTACTCTGAATTGATTTTGCAAGAATAATCTCTGGTTCTGTCTTTGTAGCAGCAATTGTTTTGCTCTTTTAACACGATTTCGGTAAGCAATTTGAGTAGGGCTCTGATATCCCAATCGATTATGAACTGAAGTTGGATCGCGTAAATTTGGTAGACTATTTGTTCTTTTTAATGGAGAGGCTATATAAATATAGCCTCTTTGCGTAAAAAACAAGTTTGTGCGACTTCTACTTCGAGTCGGACCAAATCTGTTACCGCGACCACGGCGAACATTAAAAACTTCTCGTGTATTAGATTTTTGATTCAATGTTAAATTACTTCGTGATCTAGTCAGACCACTATTTTTCTTGTATCGCTTTCTCACAAAACCACCACGCACATTATTATTGTTGTTATTATTGTTATTTTGCCCAGCTTGCCATGTTTGTTCTTTTTTAGCAGTTCGAACATTACGTTTTACTCTGGCACCTCTACCTCTAAGTCCACTTCGCCCTCGCGCATTTCCTCGAGTGCGTTTAGCATCAGTCTTTCCATTAGCAGCCTTTTTCTTTTTCTTCTTTTTTTCCATCTTTATGATTTCATCTTAAAAGGAAGAAAATTCACAAGGTTTAATGAGCGTAGAATCTTATCAGTGCATGAAGTTAATTTGTGTTAAGCTTTAATTTGGAATATGTGAAAAATTTCCTCTTGTATGGATGATGTTGAAGGACAACTCAATATGACTAATTCAGTTTCTATTTAATTCCTTTAAGTATATTGATCATTTCCAATAATTATTTTTATTAATTTTTCCCCTGATCTTCTTCCGATGTTGTGTATATGCTTTTAAAATAATCTCATTGGGTATGTTTCAACTATACACATACATACATCTATCAACATGTTTAAATTAATTACAATGAAACTTAAACAGAAGGTAATTTGGGACCCTTATGTTTCTCAATCAGCCTTTAAGTTTAAAATGTGCTACTAACTCCTTAAATTATGACATCAAACAAAAAATGACAATAAAAATCATATATTTTATACTAAATTAAAAATGACAAAAGTATTCAAATATTGCACTTTTGCAGATGATAAAATTTAACACTTTAAAATACTATCATTTTGTATAATATAAATTCATATGTACAAACATATATATATATATATATATAAATATACACATGTATAGGTATAAATTTGATCAGATAACTTTTATATATCTTTTCACAATATATTACAATTTTAACAAAGGATTTCATTTTATGAAAAAGAACTATTTTTTGCTACAGAAAAAGCATTACATGGCTAATTTAATTAGTAACAATAAATTTCCACATGTATTATGCTACTTATTTTCTTTTCTTTATATTTTTAATTAATAATAAATCTTCATGTATATTAAATCATTATATATATTATATCATTTTAGTTTGTACAAATTCCTGTACTTTATAAATGTCCTTTCTCCTTGTGTTATTTTCATTTTAATCTTCGTATGGCGTTTCAAGTATTTATTCATTGAAATATAGATCTTGTGTCTGTTTTCTTGCAATCTGAGCAATCAATTCTTCATATTTTTATAATTCTTCACACTTCTGTATTCTTTCTGTTTACTGTATTACCAATTTTTCCTTTAATTTGATGTATATTTTCAAAATATAATTTCTATGTTAAATTGTTTGCCTAGTGTCACATTGTCCTTCCACTTCAATTACACTAACAAATATCTTTCAGCATTCATTGATTAAGGAAGCAGAGTATTTGTATTGTTATTTATATAATATTGGTACATTCCACCAATTGTGTTTAAACAAATAACTACAGTTCGATAGCTCTGTTTTGTTGTTTTATAGTAGAACAGTAGCATACCTCTGATAGCTACTATATATCAACTCTTAATTAAAAATAAAGTTTTTCAGGTTGTCTTCATGTTACGCACCTACTATATTATTCACTGAATTCTTCAGAAAAAAGTCAATATTTTATTGTTTATATTGTTGACAAAACTCTATATCACATGAAAAATTTCTCTCATTTATTGATGTAAATGGTTTTGTAACTTCCAAAACCATCCAAATTAAGAAAAATTAGTTATCTTATTTAACAACTAATTCAGTTAAAATACTTAATCACGAAGATGCATCTTCTTGCTGTTATGCATCTTTATCTTTTAAATGTTCACGTTCAATTGTGTCTTTATTTTCAATAATTCATCTAATAAAAAATGCTTTCATTGATTTTAAATGATGTACTCAGTGTATTCTGTGTATCATCAAGTATTCATTTATATACAATATACATGTTTAAGCAAACTGCAAACACATTTAGTCTTAAATATGAATTATTCTGGAGTCCATACTTGCAATATCTATAGATACCATTCTCTTTTGTAATTTAATCGAACATTCGCAGGCATGTCGTACAATTTCGCAGAACGCGTTAACGCGTTCGAAAATAAAATCAATTTGAAAATTTTCGGCGTATTTTTAGTTCGCATAGCATTCAAGTTCATCAGACGAAACTCGAGGAACATGATATAGCAGAGATAAAAATACGACTAAAAGTTACGCAAACGTATATCCCACGTAATGAGAAAGTTGACTTCTTTCCCGCGAACCATGAGAATCTTGCAACGTTTCGGTTGCGTTATTATCCAAAAAACGTTCATGTTCGTCAATTTTCTGTTCAACAAGTTTCTCATTGCAATTGGTCAGAAATTGCAAGAAATCCCTCTCTCCACCAATTCTACGTGAATCATTTCCCAAAATCCTTCATGGCGACTAACACTTTTTCTCTTTTGTTATATCTCTTTCGTAGGAACCTGTTATCTATTCCGTTCCCATTTCGTGCATACGGTCGAAATTGAATTGGTTTTTTCTTTTTTTTTTCTTTTTTGAAAATTTGAAATTCATACATGCTTGGCATTACTCGAGCATCGGTATAAATAGCGAGAATACTTTTCTTCCAGCAATCAGAAAAGATATCGCACGTCCTCCCATAATTAAACATCGATTACAATATGTCTGTCCTTTTTTTCCGTTTAAGAATTAGGGAGACGAAACGATTCTGCGATCAAAAGTTGTTTTATCTTCCAATACGGATATTTTCTTTTTTTTTTTTTTTTTCCTTAGAGATCTATTTACCATTTTGGTTGTTAAACGAACGAAAATAAATGTGGACATATCTACATGTGGATTATCTACGTTGTATAATTTTCATTGCCATTTTGAATTCGTGCAAAGGAAGAAACAGTAGCCGTACGCTCACCCAGGATTAATGGCAAAACTGCTAGATTTTCGAGACTCTGGCCACTTACCAAGCGACATGTTCACTTTCGCGTCAATCTCAGACATATTTCTGTTTTTGCTTTTCTTTCTCTTTTTGGTTTTTTTCCCCTCTCAAACGAGTAAAAAATACACGAGGACCGCAAATAAATCACCCGAATATCTTCGTAACGTCACCACAGATTATACACAACAATATCACACGGCGCACAGATCGCGAATGAGCGTAAATGGCCAGTCGCAGGAAGTCATTCCTCCATCGTACCGGAAGTTGTCGCTCCTTTCGTACCGCGAAAATTTTGAACTGCTAGGAATGCCAACAGTTTTAATCGTTTCAAATAAGGTTTAATTATATTTTCTGCATCTCATATTGATAATAAATTAGTGAAAATAGTTGCTAAAATACATTCTCCAAAGTATTTTATTTCGGAATGGAATCCTAGACAAAATTTCAAGTAAAAATAAAAGGAACCATTATTATAATAAGAAGAAAATGGCATCATTATCAATATCTTACAGTTTATTAGATGCAATTTAAAAAATTTTATCTATAAAGATTATAATATGAATAGATATCATTATTATATTAATAAAATTATTTTGATACAAATTTTATAACAAATTGTACTGTATAACAAATTGTACTGTATGTTGTATTTGACAATCCTACATTCAGTTGTTAAGAAACAACAGAAAATTCAATGATTCTATTAAAACAATTTATCACAGAATGAATAACTAAAGTTTTCAATAAAATAATGGATGAGAGAAAAGTAAAATTATGCTTCAAATTGTCTATTTTGACAATTATCTATATTTACAATAAATTAATTTCGGCGATTTTAATTACAGTTTCCTTATTTGTTTTCTATTCCTGAATCACTATTTTCTCAAGATGCAATTGCTAAAATTTCTATCTCAAAAGCTCCTTTGCAAATGAAGAAAGATGATGTAGTTATTGAAACCGATGATACAGATCTGTTATTACATACTGATATGAGCTGGGGGTCTATAGAAGATGAATATTTGGAACCTGTATCTGATGATTCTACATCAACTATTTCACATTCATCTTCTTCTAATGTAACTTTTGTTCAATATAAGTTTAACTTCGTTTTATAATATAACTGAAATAATTATAATTCATTCATTTCTACAGTCCAATCTTTCATTTTTATTGCTTGATCAAATACCACTTTTGATAGATCAGAAAAAGATAGAATGCGCAACTGAAAGCAATTGGAGTAGTTATGCTTTGGACATTAATTCATGGGAGGATGATAAAGCACCTGTTGTGAAATTAAGAAATCTTAAAGAAATAACATATGATGATTTAGAATTCTGTGGGTTTTCTACTGACAGACTAATAGGAGTTGGAAAATCATTTTTAACCAAGTCTCTTGAAACTAATCTTTATATATTAAGTAAATGTATTATGAGAAACATGGTACATTATTTTAGATTGGACAAATAATATTTTATAAAACCAATATGTTGAAAACAATCTTTTTGCAGTCACTCTCAACTATTACAATGTTAAGTTGCCATCATTATTTACAATATATTGATCTTGCATACAATTATATTTCAAATTTATCCCCTTTGGGTGAGGTTCCTTATTTAATGTATTTAAATGTAGCACATAATAGAATGAATACTATTTTAAATTTTTCACCTCCTTGGTACTTGACATATGTAAATTTATCATATAATTATATATCCAAAATGTGCGACATCAGTGATTTCTGGAGTATTGTTCACTTGGATTTATCACATAATGCGATTGAGACTATTACTGGTTTGCAAAATTTGAAGTTAGTTTTTTTATGTAATTAAAATGTAATGGAAAAAAAATTTCATTTGTACGTTATATATTTTATTTTTAGATATTTGAGATATTTAAATTTATCATACAACTTGATTGAGTACATTGAAAATTTGGATAGATTAAACATTCAAGAATTAAATTTAGAGGGTAATTGTATACTGTCATACAAATCTGCTATACCTGGTTACGGCATAAATACTTTATCAGATTTGCGAAAATTATATTTGGGATATAATAAATTATCTACTTTAGAATTTTTTAAGGTAATAGTTTTTTATCGAATAATTAAATGAATACTTGTATTAAATGAAATTGTAATAACGTTTAAAACTTTAGGATACATATAGTTTACGTGTGATAGATTTAAAGTTTAATAGAATCAATGATTTATTAGAATTATTAAATCTTTCTGGTTTAATACAAGAAGTAGATCTTAGAGGCAATGGTTGTACAAAGTGGCCTAATTATAAAGCTGCACTTTTATTTTCCATACCAAGTATACAGATTATTGATGGTGCTACTGTATCTACTTCAGAAAAGGTATATAATCAAATGTTAAAAATTAATAACTTAAAATATTAAAGAATTTATTTAAACAGATTGCTGCTGTTACTTTATTTGCACCACCAATAAATTTAACAGCTGCTCGTACTATCACAAAACTAACTTTATTAGAGCAATTAAGCACTCCTAAAATTGACTTTCATGTAACACCATATGATGAAGTGAGCCCACCTATGATAATACTTACAGGTCCAAGTGCAGTAAAAAAATTATCTTTGGCTTTCTATACTGCCAAAACATTATCAAAAAATGTAATATTATTAATTTTTGAATTTATCAAATAATTTTTACTAAAATAATTTATCATATAGGTCAAATATTGTCGATGGTATAAAACAAAAAAGACAGAAGATCATGAGACTGAAAATCAATTTTACATTTTTGTAAACAGGGAAGAATTTAATGATATGTCTCGTCGTGGAGAATTTTTAGCAATTCAAGAAAAACTAGGAAATAGTTATGGATTTCGTTAGTTAGATAAATTAAATTTTCTATAAAAGTATTTTTCAAATACTTGTTAATTATTTATATTTGTGCAGATCACAATCAAATTACTTCTTTAAAATCAGAAAATAAAATTGGAATAACACAAATGGATTTACATGCAACCATTCAAATGTGTAACCGATATTCTAACAGTAAAGCAATTCTTGTAATCACAAAAGATGAAGAAATTCATCGTGAATGGATACAAGAAAAATTCTATGTTTATATATATACTAAAGATAATGAAAAAAATTTATTATCTGAAGAAAGTCCAACAACAAGAAGTGATATAAATTTTATTAAAAAAATCCTGAATAATGTACGAGTAATTTTATATTTTTATTATAATATTCATAGTACCATGAATATTATTTTAAACTTGCTTTTAGATTATAGAAAATCTTAAATTATCTTCAAAAACTGTATTTGATAAAACTACCAATATTACATTAAACAATGCAACATTATTTGATGATATAACAGAAACATCACCTCGTATTAAATTGCAAGAACAAGAAATTGAATATTTTGATGTATTAGACGAACATAAAGAACTACGAGTATGGAATTTACTTAGCCCACTTTACTTATTGATGTATATATTAATGTACATTATTATATATACAATAATAATTTCTATTTTCAGGTAATTTTAGACGAACATGCAAATGTTATAATGGAGGATAAACAATTAAAACATAAAAAATATCAAGCAAAACTTCTACGTCGCGATACATTAATTCGAAGGAAAGTAGATTCAACTACAGAACTTAGTGAATCAGTGTCTAGTGAAGAAAAATTAACAAAAAAAGTTTGTGTTAAGTAATTCGCTTTTTCTTTCAACCAGTTGAGTGACATTGCTTTCAATATAAGATTATATAAATGTAAAATAATTTATAATTTATTTCAAGTTGCCAGAATCGGAAAAAGATATGAAAGACTTCTATGCCGATTTGATATTAAAATCAAGAAAAATATACTTGGATCAACACATAAATAAGCCTGGGTTTTTCTCTTTAGTGGTAATATCTTTTGTAATAACAAATTAGGAGCATGAAATTCATAAGATATATTTTTATTATTATTTTTTCAGCTATTATCCGATGATTATTTTAAAGCATTTAATAAATTAATTAATTTTACTTACGAATTATATACAAATCATTCTTCTCAAGAACCTAAATTTTTATCTGAACTTAATCATTTTTCAAAGATTGCTATTCCAGCAATGGTCGATCCTATTATTAATGAGATAAAACAGTAAG
The DNA here is from genome assembly GCA_036937485.2 of Tetragonisca angustula. NCBI lineage: Eukaryota > Metazoa > Arthropoda > Insecta > Hymenoptera > Apidae > Tetragonisca > Tetragonisca angustula. Next base: position 25,294 of record JAWNGG020000187.1, read on the forward strand.
TTTTAACTTATACTGATTATATTTTTCAAGTTTTATATCTCTAATATATTTTCGATTAATAAACTTGTAGATCTTTATCAGCATCGATATTAGAAAGGAAAACCTTGTTGAGAATGTATGGTGTTACTTCATGGAAGGATTTAATGCCTAGTCAAGTAATGGAAAATTCAATTGATGATTAAATATAAAACCAAATATTCAAGTGCAAAGCCAGATAATTCAGTCTCATTTTTTAAATAATTATTATCTTTTAAAAGATTTTGCTGATCAAATGGTACAACTTATTTTATTGATAACGGTCTATTAGTAAATTAATTAATTCTACAAAGAATGAACACATTTTTTAAGAAATACTTTCACACTAGAGGTTTGCGAGAACCCGAAATATCGGGTTAGGTCAGGAACACGAAATTTTTTCGAGATCGAGACAGGTACCCAACTCTTTCGAGATTCTCGAATTTATCGAGATTCCCGAAAGAGTTGGGATTTAGGAAAGGATTGGGAATAAACTCAAATAATTCGTTAAAGCCCACGCCTTCAACTGTATCGAAAGGTCGCAGATCTAAAACCATTTGAGCAATTCCTTTTGTTACATCTTTTGGTTTAACAATATTTCGCGTATCACTTTGTACATGCGACAAATTTTATATTGATTCAATTATTTTCCTAGTACATATACTTATGTTTGGACGCATATGCTTCAAATGGCGTAATAAACCAGTAGTATTTGCATACTTAGTTTTAAATTCATGGTGACAATGCGTGCATTCCGCCTTTGTATCTTCTTTTTCTTGAAAATGTGCCCAAACATAGCTTCTCTTTATCTTCTCCCTTTGCACGATATCTTCTGCACTACTTCCTGCTACCACAACTTTACTCTCACTATCATTCGACATTTTTTTTAAAGATTTTTAACCTTTATTAAATTCACACAGATTTTGAAATATATGTCTGGACTTCCCAAATTTCTCAGCGATACTGCTCAACAGTGTACATAATGTCCGAGTTCTAAGCACGCAGTCATACATTTGTATACATCAGGTCACACGATTCTTAGAATCCGTGTTTCCAGTAACTTCACTGGCAGAAGAAATTTAACATATTTTGTAGGCTGCTACACAGCACTGCAGAGTAGTTCGATTTCGTCGGGAATCTCAAAATTTTCGGGAACCCGACCCAACCCAACTCGACCTCTTCTTGACTCGTCCCGATCATCGGGTTCTCGCACTCTTAATTGACACAAAAATACATACTTATAATTACTGTACTTATTTGTACATAGTTGATTTCTTATTTTTAAAAAATATACTTACAGATGTACATGATAAAAAATAACTGAATTTGTTTAAAATATTTTTCAAAATATATACTAATAGTAACTATTATTATTTTTTTAGAAATCTAAAATTTATGTTTTAATGTTCAGTCACATATGCATTTTATCAATTGAAGGAAGATTATTGCTTAAAAGTGGTATATCTGGTTCTATAATTACATGCAAATTTGTATTATAATTTGTACCTTCCAAGGATACTTTTTGATCACTAAAAGTAACAGCAAAATTTTCATCGATTTGAGATAAAGGATTTTGTAAAAGTACAAATCTTGTTTGATTGTCAATAATATCTAATTTAGAACGATTCATTTGAATCCAGGTTTCTTGTAGTACACCATCCTCAGAATCTATTTTTTTTGATAATTCATGATCTTGAAGAATTGTACATTGTGATTGTTTATTAGACTCATTGTTCATATTAGAATGATACTTCATATGATCATTTAAACTTTTTTTCTCTTCAAACATTAAATTACAATGATTACATCTGAAAACAAAACTATTAAATAAATGGATATTATATAGAGATTATAAATTTCTAAACATACTTACTGGAATTGTATTTCTTTAACTTTCTTTGTTTTATTTTCAACTGGACCATGAACTTTTTGATGAGCAAGCAAATTATATCGTTCTGCAAAACGTTTTCCACATACTATACAACTATATGGCTTCTCACCAGTATGAACTCTCATATGCCTTTTTAAATGAGATGTTGAAAGCAAAGATAAATCACACATCTAGAACATAGAGAAATTTAATTGTACACTAGTACATATTATTTGTATGCTAGTTATTACTTACTTGACACTTATAAGATTTTTTACCACTATGTGACAATCTGTGCATATTATACGATGTATGATGAATAAATCTTTTACCACACACTTCACATTGATAAGGCATTTCACCAGTATGCATCGGTAAATGCCTCATAAGTGCTCCTTTTTGTGTAAAGCACTTGTTACAAAAATTACATTGAAATGGATTTATTCCATTATGCATTCCAACATGTATTTCTAATGCATGTTTATGTTTATAAGCTTGACCACATTTTTCACACATATATGGTCTTAATGATGAATGAGTTTTCATATGTGTTTTTAATTCAGCAGATGTTTTCCATTTCTTATCACAGGTAGGACAAGAATATTTTAATGGTTTTAAATCAGACTTTGGTACTTTTATTGATTTTACAGGTATATTTACTTGATCAGCTGTTGATACTATATTATAAACATTTAATCAATAAATAATGAACAAATAAATTAAAAAGAAGTATTAATAATGAATAAAATAATGAATATCACCTGCAATATCCTTAGTGTTTTCTTTTATTTCTGTAATATTTTCATCTACTTTTGCCCATTTAAAATCAATATTTCGTATTTGTAATCTATTATCTGCAGATTCTGCTTTTACAGAGTTTTCTGACTCAATTTCAGAATCTAATAGTGAAATACAACTTTTTTCTCCAACATGAATTTTTAGTGTATGCGCACTTTCTGTAAACAAACATAAAGAAATATTTCTACATATTTCTGTTACTAATCTTATATTTATTTGCTATTCAAATAATTCTACTTTACCTTGTGAATTAATATTACATACATTGCTGTCATTAGTTAATGCCACTGAAAGTATATCATCCTTTAAAATTTTACTTTTTTTTATATCATTATAGATATTATTGTATTCAAATGACTTTGTGCTATTTGCTTCATTATAGCCAACCATTTCTTTTTTTAAGTGTTTCTTTGATTTCATAGTAATTTTATTGTTAATGGCACAATCTGTACTTGTAATACTTATATTTTGGTTTGCTATATTGTTTTGAACACATTGTTTTTGTACTATTTCTTCTATTTGAGTATTCCTTTGTAAATTTAATACTTTTTCTAAATTTCCATCACTATTGTTCAACTTTTCCTCTTCTAACTCTATATTTAATTTTGTACTATTATTTATTGATTGTTTAAGATTCTTCCTTCTTTCAGTAGCACGGTATATCTTCAGAATCTCACAACGTATGTTCAAAACAGTTTTTTGCGCTTGTTCTAACATTTGAAATAAATTGTAACATTGCAAACAAATGTAAGGATCGTGTAATTCAGAAGTTGCTACACGAAGTACTCGTGATACGAAATTTACTAACAATTCCCCTTGACGAGGGAAAGATGTAGAAAATATATTTATAGAGGATGAAGAATCAATCTTTGTATCACATATTGTGCAAAATATATTAGACATTGGCATCATTTTGTTTTATCATACAGAGCTGATAAGAAGTTTTAATTGTTTACTTAACGTTTTCCCTAACATGTATTATTATTTTATGATAAATAAGAAATATAAATGTAACCATCTTGTATAATAATTGTAAATTGTTTGATAGTGCATTACAAACATAACCTTAATTATGTTTCGCAACATACCATATCGATAATAATGTATGAGATAATTTTGAAATTACACTTTGTTTCATGAAACTGATAAAAAGATAATAAAATATACTTAATGTTTGTTCATTTGAGTTCAAAATATGAACTATAAATTACTAAATGTACTCCATAAGCGTGATATGTGTTTATATATCTACAATAAAACATATACTATTCTATATCGATATGTACTATCTATATCTATATCGATATTCATATATCGCAGATCAAACATCTTATGGGATTTCGTGGTCCATGCTTTGAAATACGGACGTAGTAAAAAATCACTGGTTTTTTAACACTTTACTCTTAAACAATGGTGAATTGGATTACACCAAGTAAAACGATCGAAGTTGATCAAGTAATGAACGCACCACAAATATGATTTTTGGACCTATGAAGTATTACCTATGTTAGATCTATTCATATATACCTCGTCTATGCTATACATATACACACTTTTATACAAATTATTTTCATATTTGATATAAAATATTACATTAAAATAAATGGTTTATTAAGAAGTAACAAATTAAAATATTAACATTTAATATGCGCGTATAATAATATTGCAATAAAATTTATTAATACAGGGAATGTTTTCGTTTTTATTCATTTCATAAATAAAAATTTCGTACAATACGTAAAATACAGGTGATTGTCTCTTTGGTTTAATAGACTAGATTACAATTGGTAAACAAAATTATATATTATATTAAAATTATATTTTATAGAGAATTTTTCAGTTTTTGAATACTTCTTTTTATTAAAAAAATCATATATTTAGTTATATAAGCTTTAATCTAAAATTATTCTAACCTTAAAATTTGATCTATATCAGACTCCAAATCTGACATCTCCGATACAGATTCTGCATGTAAGATTTCGGATTCTTTATCTATAAAATTACGTGGTGCCGGTTGTGGTAACGAATCATTCGTTCTTTTAGAATTTGATATAGATGCTTGGAATGGATTTACTAAAAGAGAATTTATACTAGTGGCATTTACTTGCTCATTGTTATTATTTTGATTCTCTTTATTTTGCATGTATGTTGAAGAGAATATTGTTTCAATTGATCCTATAGGCTTTTGTCTTACCATATTAAGCTGAAACAAAAAATTGATGATTTAACATTATTAAACACTAAATAAATTCTGTAATATTTGATTTTACTTGTGCTTCTAGCTTCTTTGATAATTCTGCAATTTTATCACTTTGTGTTGTCCTTAATACAATATTATTTGAACTTTTATAATCCTCTGGTTGAGATAAATATTCTTTTTCATCAGTGATACTAAATAAATACAAAATTAAATTTATTTATAGAAACATTACCATTATTTATCCTGTACATAAAGCATAGATGATTTATATACCTCAAAGTTTTGTAATTATTCGCATTCAATTTGTCTTTTTCTGTATCATCACAAGATGATTCTTCGTCTTCATTATTTGTTAAATCAAATATAACCTTCTTCTTTGTCAAGCTACCTGTTGAACCAGTTGTAGATTTTAAAACACTTTTATTATGTTTTGGAGATACAAAAATATTTTGCAAATCCCGTTGCATATTTGAATGATCTGTATTATCGTTTTCAATAGATTTATTACTAGATACATCTTTGTCATTTGGTATTATTTTAACAGTTTCAGAACTAAATAAAGATTTTATTTTGTTCAAGGAATCTCTTCTTATTGAAAGCTCCTGAGGATTTGTATGTTGTAAATTTTCCACAGATTTTGAATTAGGAGGAAACTGTATTAATTTTTCTATACTTTTAAAATTTGCAATTTTTGCAGCTCTTGTAGGTATTAATTCATTATCAATTATATTTTTAACAGAATCTTTATTTTCTGGTGTAGAATGAAATTTGTTTGATCTAATTGCTTGTGGTGTAGAAATATGGTAGTCTAAAAAGAAATAATTGTTATTTTTTTTTTTTAAATTAGATCTGTGCATAAAAAATTATTAGAAGTAATTACCAGAATCCTGTAAAGAATCACTAAATTCTTTTACCATCATTGACTTAACATTAGTTATTGGTCTATTTACAAGTGATGTTTGTAATTGTTTTACATCTTCTGTAATTTTTCTCTTCTTAGATATCTTATTAAGAACTTCCTTAATTATTTTTAATTTTATCTGATGATATTTTGGTGACTTCTGTGTTAAATTAGAAAAAAAATATTAATATTTTCACATAAAAATTTTAATATATGTTTTTCTTACTTTTGTAGCTAATTTGTGATGATGCTTTAAAATATCCATTTTTTGTTTAAATGTTGCTTTTGGTATTCCTTGCCATTCTGGATCTATCCCTAAATCTTTTAATTTCTGTTCAAAAGCTTCTATTAAACTAGTTTGCAGTCTTTTATAAAATGAATTATGTCCTGTTATATCTTTAGATAAATGTGTTTTATATTTATGTAATGGGGAATTATTATGGATTGCAGTAACACTTTCTTCAGTACTTGAATCAGAAATAAATGATTCTGAATTTGTTGCAGAAGACAGATTAGTTTCTGAATGTTCTGATATTTTGGTATTTAAAAACTCATTACATATGCTTTTATTAAAAACATCCTGTAGCTTACTTATACCAGGTTCGACAGTTTTTACGGTTGAGCGATTGTATTTAGAATGTTTATAACTATTTTCTTTTTCAGGCATTTCTGAATCCGAAACATTACTTGAACTGTAATACTCTAAATCTTTGTCGACATGAATTTTTATATGATCAGATATTGCATTATTTGCATTTTTCATATCTTTTTGTTTAATATTTCTTTCATTTTCATGAATAGTAGACTTGTTTCTGGAATTTGAAATATTTTTTATACAATCATTTTCTGTTGTTAATGGAAACACTTTACTTGATAGACTTGAATTTATTGTAGTATCCATTATATTATTCCCAATAACAATTTGTTCAGTTTTTCTATCTATTCCATTTTGTTTTAAAGCAGATTCGTTTGGCATTTTTAGAATTTCATTAGGTTTATTTAATGTTATAGATGGACTACTTTTTCTCAATGAGTTATTTTCAAAATCTTTATTTTTGTCATTTAATTGTGAAACATTTATTTCCTGTGATAGAGAATGTAATTGTTTGCTTTGTTCTATTAAGATATTGGATTGATTCGCGGTTTGACGTTCTAAATCATTAACTTTTGTTTCATACTTAGCTTTCATATTATCAGCTGTACTTTGTGTTAATTTTAATTCTGTGGTAAGCTTCTCAATATCTTTTTGATGTTGATTCTCTAAATATTCTATTTTTGATTTCCAATAATTTTCTTGAGCTTGTAATTTTGCGTGCATGCTTTCTATGTCTGGAGTAAGCTGTAATACGTTCAAAAAATAAATTAATCAGATTCATTTTATAAAAAAACGAACTTACCTTGTCAAGTAATTGATTTTTTAGCTTTTGAAATTCTTTTTCCTGCTGATTTATTAATGTTTGGACATTTGTTTCAGAAATATGCTCATGTGTGGTTCTTTCTTTTTGCCTTAAATTCTGTTGAAATATTTATTTACTTATTATTATTATTTAAATTATTAATAATGTGTTTCTAATTTGTTTATTTTATACATACATTTATTTCATCAAACAACATAGTCCTTAAATTTTTTATTTCTTCTTGATATCCCTTGTAATCTGAATGATCTTTAGATTTATTATCATATTTACAACTTTCATTTTCATTTTCAGCTTGTCTTTTGTCATAACTTAATAATTTTTTCTCAGGAAACCTTTCAGACTCATTTTTAATTACTTTCTCTGTTTCATTCAGTCTTTCTTTTAAATTTTTTATTTCGTTATGTAATTTTTCAGTTTCACTGCGATAGTGTTCATGTACAGGAGAAGCAGGCATGTATAAATCTGATACGTACGCATGACGACGTATAATGTGTGCACTTACAAACATGGGAGTTATAAAAGATTTTGGGCAATGAGGGCACTGAAAAATAAAAATATTAGCTTAATACTTTTGCATAACTAAAAATAATATTTTTATCGTAATAGAAATGTATCTAATTATAACAAAAACAATTAATATTCATAATTTTATTACTTTGTAAATTTCACCATTAGAGTCTCCAATTTTAGTTTCTATTAATCTACTTCTCTCTTTTGCTTTCTCTTTCATATGTTTTACAACTTCTTCTAAAGCAGTTATTTCTTTCTTCAATTTAACATTTTCTTCAATTTTTGATCTTAGCTCTTCTTTTAATATCATTACACTGTGATCTAAATATTGTTTACAATATAATAAATATTCAACTGCTAACTGTGCAAGACAGAAGAGTTTTACAAAATTAGGATCCAAAATTTTAACATCATATTCACTTTCTAAACAATAATCTATTACATTAATTATATTATCGTCAATAGAATGGAAATCTCTTTCTCTTATAATTCGATCTATGTCTATATTACCTAGGATAAGAGAGAATATTAAATACATCATATTTGTTTATAAATTATAATGGTATCAAATGCATTTATTATACTACATACTTATACGATTCCAATCTACACGTACTCTGGATCTATGCATATTGAAATAAAATCCAGATTCTTTTGCCAATTTTGGAAAATCATGACACCATTTAGTACCAATACGAAATGAAAATGCCATTATTATGTCTAGTTGTATGCCCATTCATACATTATTCCAGCTGTGATTAATTAATTAGAAAGATAAAATTATAAAGTACAAACTGTGCTATTCTACTTCATTGTTTTAATATTTACAAATATATAATACTAATTGTTTTTGTACATTTTGAAGGTTAGGGAAGAAAACGTAAACAAAATTTAACAGGTGATATACATAGAGAGTACTATCTATTTATCATTATATATCATATGATTTTAGATTTTATTCATTTGCATTTCAAATATTTCGACTTAAAAAGTTGAAGTAATAAAATGAATCAGATATTCAAATAAAATATTCAAGACACTGAAATATTTAAATAAAATCATTTATTTAATCATTTAATTGATTATAGAAATACAACCATCTCGATTATTCCATACAAAAAAAAGCATAATAACTATTTGTATATTTAAAATAGACAAATTTTCGAACTAAAAAATTAAAATATAGTTTATTTAAGAAATAAGAGTAAAAGAGATATTATATAAAATGTATATAAAATACGATTTCTATGTACACATTGAGGAATTTGCCAATATTTTATTAAGAAATAATTTAATAATTAATAATCAATTGTAATTAATTTTATATGTTCGAAATAATCGAAGAGAGTAGCATTTTCGAAAAATGGATTATCGATTAGTGGGAAAGAGGCGGATAATATATAAAATATAATACATAATTGATTGTTAACTATATAAAAATACTCGATGGCTTCGTTCAAGCACAGACGAGGTGTAGAATAGACCTGGCATACAATATATTTTTTTGTTCTACGATTTCCGTCTTCGAATTCCTTTTCATTTTTGTGTCACTACAGACAAGGTCATAATCTATTCATATACCTCGTCTGTGGTTTGACTTAATGTAGTTTCCCAACTCATCATTGTTTAAATGTAGAATGCGCTAAAAAACCAGTAATTTTTTACCATGTCGGTATTTCAGATCACGGACTACGAAGTCCCGTAAGATGCTTGATCTATTCATATACCTCATCTGTGGTTCAGGTTTCCTTAATGTTCTTGGTTTTCTGTGTTTCGTGTTCGCTTCTCTCCGACTAGTACCACCATCTTGTTTATTTCATCAATAAAGAGAGTGTAAGACTTAAAAGACGACTAGAAATTTTTTTAAAGTAATTTTTATTTGTATCCTGTATACAATAAATTGTAATAAAAGCTGTGAATATGTCTCATGGTAGAAATGAATGTAGAATTTATGTGGGAAATTTGCCCCCTGATATAAGAACGAAGGACATTCAAGATCTTTTCTACAAGTTCGGTAAAGTTATTTTTGTTGATTTAAAAAATCGCAGAGGACCACCGTTTGCTTTCGTCGAATTTGACGATCCAAGGTATATTTTATAATTCATAATTTTATGAAAAATTTTTTATATTTTAAATGTAATATATAATAGCTGCTCCATAATTTTTATCTCTTGTTCCATAATACTTTTATCTCACTAAATAAAAAAGGAAACATCTTTGTATGGAATTCCAAACTTATAATTTAATCACGTTAAAGTGATTAATTTTATATTAAGTAATATATTATTTGTGACATATGTAAGATTTAATTTTGACATTTTAATGTTACATAAAAATTACACAAGAAGTGGCACTATAATTAATCATTTTCAGAGATGCTGAAGATGCAGTTCATGCGAGAGATGGATATGATTATGATGGTTATAGACTACGTGTTGAGTTTCCTAGAGGTGGTGGTCCTAGTAATAATTTTCGTGGTGGTCGTGGAGCAGGAGATAGTGGAAGAGGCGGTAGAGGTGAAATGAGTAACTCTAGAGGACGTGGACCGCCTGCAAGAAGATCTCAATATAGAGTTCTTGTTACTGGTTTGCCTCCATCTGGTAGTTGGCAAGATTTAAAGGATCACATGCGCGAAGCTGGTGATGTATGCTTTGCTGATGTTTATAAAGATGGTACTGGAGTTGTTGAATTCTTACGGTATGAAGATATGAAGTATGCTGTGAAGAAATTAGACGATTCAAGATTTAGGTCTCATGAGGTATAAAACAGATTTGTATAAAAAAAAAAACTGTGTTTTATATATATATATATAATTCCATTATTTTTAATATTTTTCGCATGACTTTATTTTTGTCTATAGGGTGAAGTAGCTTATATTCGAGTGAAAGAAGATCATAGCAGTGGCGATAGGGGACGCAGTGAAGATAGAGAGAGAGGTCGGAGTCATTCACGAAGCTATAGTCCACGGCGTCGTGGTTCACCTACCTATTCACCATTGCGACGTAATTACTCGCGATCAAGATCTCGCTCCAGATCTCGTTCATACGACTAGTGTGTACGTATATGTTTTACATGGTAATATAAGTAAAGGCTTGTCAATATTTGCTTTACCATGTTTCATTATTACTGATTTGAATTTCACTTAAAAACACCTTCCAATCCAAACGAATTTTGTACAAATTATAAAATTATTTCTATGTTGCTTGAATTTAATAATTGTATCGTATCTAATGTAATTAGAGCACGGTTCATTTCATGTACCAAATTTTTTTTTTCAAAGATTTTTATTATTGATTCAGATATTTTTAACTTATATAAATCTAGAAGAGCAGTTAGATTGTTCAGTGATAAATATTGATATCAAGTTTTATCTTAATTTTTTGTTTTGGTAAAGACGAAATGGCGCTCATATTAACTGTATTACTATTATTGTTAAAGATACACCTATTTGAATTACTTTCATGTTTAAAAATACATTCCTTTATATTTTGCAATTTGATTTGACACTACAATTATATAGAAAATGTGTAATAATTTTGAAGTATTGCAAATGGGAGTCTAAAAACTAATATTATTTTATTTATTTAATTAATATTCACATTGATGAATGGTATTCATTGTATAACTGCCAATATAATCTATATTCAATGTGAATGTCTTATTTTGCTGATTTAATACATGATCATTCACATTGCCCTATATGATATTACCATTGGTAGCTATACTGTAATACTTTTGATGTGATTTTTCTTTTTTCATGTTGATTTATTCACATTTGCAGTGATGAGTACAGCACATTTTATAGCGTATATAACATGACATTTTTTTAAGCTTCTAATGCTTATCATATAAGTTCATGAAGCTAGCATTTTTCTTGTTAACAGCTCAAAATTATTGTGCATTAAAGTGATAAATAATAGATAATGAGGAAAACGTATATTTTTATGTGCAGATATAATATGCAAGATAAAATGCAGTATATTACACAATGAATGCTGTATTATATATTTAATCAAAAGGTTTTTCACTATAATTATTTGTTATAAAAATTTTAAAATTGTTTTTTTTCACTGCACATAATTTCATTTGATATTTATCATTCTATAAATTTTGATAAATTTGGTAAATTTTGCTGATTTTTTTAATTAATTTAATAAAATATATTAAAGTCTACAAATTCTTAAAAACAACTATGGATGTCAGTTTACACGGCTCATCGTCATTTAAGTTATTACATAAATTTAAGTATGTTTATTTTGGTATCTAATGATGACAATACAAAAAATAACATTTAATACATAGACAATGTAATTGTACAGTAGTATTTGTCAATGGATAATACATGCATATAGGACATAATATTTGATAAATATAGGTAAAAGATTTACTTTTTACTAATATATTAATATTAATATGACCAATTTTCTTTGGAGAAAGCTGACATAACTATCATTTATTATGTACTGATATTGTTCATTCAGTATAATAATTAATTTAAAATGTCATGTATTTGAGTGTTTTTTAACGACGATTATTGGGCCATTTTCTTGATTTGATAAAAAGAACTGTGTGGTGTGTATCACTTTAAAGTGGAAAAGAAAACAATTCATATTGAAATTATTATTAAGAATGTAACATATGTTTGGTATAATTATTTGGATGTTTGTGAAATATTGAATTATTTAATTTTATACACGACATATCTTGAGAAATGTGTTTATATAGATAAAATGAATCATTTATAAATTTGCTTATTACACATTTCTCGTTTAACGTTTTCCTTTTAAAAATTATGCAAACGAATTTTTAAAATTTTGCAATACATGCCTAAACGATTCTCAGTTATAAATTAAAAATGTTGAAGGAAAACAATGATTTCGTGTATTCTTGAGAACATTATTATTGCAAATCGATCCTGTGATTTCTCTTTCCTGCTTATGTTATTTTAGATATAAATTTGTTTTGTATAGTATTTGCTCAATTTATATGATACAATATTCAAATACTATAAGTCACAGGGATTACATTTGCAGTGATAAATTTTATATATAACATTAATGCATACTGTATAAGGGACTAATGTATTTTTTCTTCTTTTGTATATTGGATTGGATTGTAACACAATGAATGAAAAACTGAAATCGACACGATCTTACTTCTTGGATGGATATAATACACATTCGCTTGACGGTGGGATGAGATGGAATGCGTTTTGGATGGATTTATGTATGGAGCATATATTATAAAAAAGGATTAAGAGAATGCAAAAATAATGAGGCATTAAGGATACTTTCAAGAGGAAATTCAGGATCAGGAATTCAGGAAAGGAATTGGATGAAAGACACAATCCGTTTCATTCAAGGATTCTCAATTAGCTGGATTTTCATCAGAAAACGTTGGCAAATCCATTACAAGGATTTAAAATGATTGTCCATATTTTTCTCTTTTGAATCGTTAAACAAACGTAAAAAAAAAATTATTTAATCGTGACATAGCAGTGTTTTTGCGTTGACGAACTAAACGATAAAAAAATGCCGTAATTGAAAAACATAAAAGGAACATCTTCGATATATAACGTGGTTGTATACAGATTTTTTAATCGTTTCAGTGTTTCGGTCTTATTACAATCGCGATTTTAACCTAAATAAAGCGAGAAAAAGAGAGAGAGAGAGAGAGAGAAAGAGACGCGATTTTTCTCTTACGTTCTGTACGATTAAAAAAAAAAAGAGCAAACAAACTAGTAATGGAATGTCAACATTGCAAACATTTAATTTTATATGAAAGTACTCGTTTATAGCTTCGTATGTCAGATGTTCGCAAGTCGAGAATTATTTTTATCATTATCGATATGATAATTTTGATTCTCGTTGTCAAAGAGAAACTCTATTGACCAGAACTATATCATACGTCTCATCCATCGGCGTTCAGTGATCGACAATTCGCGAGTACTCATATGGAAAGAATATACATATAAGATTAGTGACTGGTTCAACGCAAGGAAATCGGCTCGGTTGAGAAATCTTCCTCGTTTTTTTGTTCAACTTGTGTAATACAAGCATTAGCATAGGTGATGTACAATACTGAACTACCTAACTCCGTGATTAGCGTTCCTCAGGATCGTGGAGAACGAATAAGTGGTCCTCCAAGAGAAAATTCGCGTTGTAAAAAAATAGTGTTTTCACGGGTTTGCCTTTTACTTCGTGACCGAAAATCGTCCGATTGCTCTTCCTCTCGATCACTTCAACCTTTTTTTATTGTACATTTCGATCAATCGTGACACCGTGTATATGTACAATTTTTATATGTGTGCTACATATGTATCGTAAGAACTTCACTTCGTTCTTCGGGACTTTGACGCGCGGTGCAAGAGGATATTAACATTTGGTTTGGAAACAAGTACTTCATCTTGTAACACAAGAACCTGGCTCTCCCTAGTTGTAGAGGATCTTCCGGGATGAAAAAAAAAAAGATAAAACAGAAAGACAGGATTCGGCAGAGATATGGTCTGTTGGATTAGGATGCTGACAGGATATAAAATTAGTGTTCATGATGGATAAACGGATAAATTGGCTGGAAATATTCCACTTGGATTCTGTAAATAAGCAAATCACTTGGATCTTTTGACCGGACAGAATGTGTTCATACCGTTTGGATGGATTTGGATTATCGAGATGTCGATCAATTATATAGAAAAAAGAAAGCAAAACGTGCGGCTGCGCTTGTTTATACTTCAAATAGGTTTCATGGATTCGCCTAGGTTGAATACGGGATTTGGACTTGCACTTGTCGGGATCAATACAGGAATTTAAGATCTATAAAAAGTAAATAAAAATAGTTGGATATCTCATTTTTCGGATAACACACGGATGATCAGAAACGGATGATGCGATTCGCACACACTCGCTGTAAGGTATTTGTTCAAGTTTAATATCTCTGACGTCCCTCCGATATATATACACATTTTTTCTGCATGCAATTCTTCTAAACGATACCAAAAATTCAAACAGAAAAAAGAAATATTAGAAAGATCCACTTTTTTTGCCAAGCTAACTTAAAACGTGTAACAGATATAATATCTCGTCTGTTTGAAAGATCTGTTTCAGTGTGTTTATATTAATCATTCATCACCATCTTTATGTTCAGCTTACACACCTACGTTCGTACATAGACATAGATATTTTCAATCCTGAAAATAGAAGTTTCTCTCACAGAATTATTCGCAAGAGTGAATATCCGTTTCCTCATAGTAGTATTAACCTTTCCTCAATAGTTATCCAGTCATCCTCTTTAATTAGAAACTTCGTCTTTTTGTTACTTCACGACGATAAGAGGAATTTTATAGAATTCCTGATCGTCGATATCTATCTCAGAAAACAGGAATAAAAAGTGTTTGATTGTTTTATTGTTGATAGTGTTTTTGGATATATCCTGAATTCCTTTCCTCAACTAATGTTTATTGTTAATATATCTATAATTATTGTATAACTAATATCGATCGATACACTTTTTTTCATGTATTTATTCAAGAATGCAAGAGGGAAGTATATAAGTGAGTATGGATTGATCTTTTTTCGCGAATTATTTTCTTCTAATATTCGAATAAAATATAAAGATATAAGTATGCCTTTTTATGTTGAAAAAACGATATTTTATTCAAATATTTGTTCAATTCAAATCGATTCATTGAAATTTAACTTATGAAGTGTGAAGAAGTATGTATTTCTCAAAGGCTATGAGATATTAAAGAACTTCAGGTGAGTAATAAAGAACTTTAGATAGATAATAAAGAACTTTAGGTGAGTAATATAAAAGAAAAAGAATATAATGTTATTAATCTGTTGCCAGTGATCCATCAGGGATCGAGAGAAGAATAAACTTCTACTGCTTGGTTAGTGAATAGACTCTACTCGTTAGTGAAGTGATCGTTTTATAAGCTCGATTGTATCTAATATTATTGCAATTAATATTTACAGATATTCTATATCGATTTATAGAGAAATTTAATTTTATTATTTCATAAATGTAATAATCCTATTTTCTTTCTTATTATACATACTTTGTCATATGATCAATGAATAAAGTATTTTCTTTCTTTACTTGAGAATTCTTTGTAATGCCCTTTGGAATATCTTACGAAGCAATACTAATTGTTTTAAATAACTGATTAGTAAATATTTATATATATATATGCAAAAATTTTTATTTAGTATATTTACAAATGTCAATCGTTAACATTTATGTCAAACAATTAGATAAATATTGGATATTTTTTTTTACATCGTTTCACGCATTGGTGAGATAACCATTTCTTTGATCAGGACGGAATCAGGAGATTGCAACGCGAAAAGAATAGAATCAGATACATCTTTGGGTTTCAAAGCCGAACGAGGGTTTTCCTTCAACCATTGTGCAGTCATTTCAGTCTCCACCAAACCAAGATTAATCGACTGTAATGAAAAATTATATCATATTCAAAAATTGATTTTCAAAAACAGTTCAATTATTGGAATTTGTTGTACCGGAGGTAAGGATGAACTTTAATCACTTACCATGACTTTGATGTTAGATTCAAGTTGTGCTAATTCAGATCTAAGGCTTTCCATCAAGAAATTCAGAGCAAATTTGCTGGCTACATAAGCTGGGGATATTGAACGATCAGAATTAATTGGTGCTTTCAACCAAGAAGCATCATTGATGTTTGCAATGATACCATTATCAATTCCTAGAAAACAGAATGGTGAGAAAAAAGTATGAAGAATTTCAATTTTGGATTGATAATAAGGTCTTGGATCCTGTTTTAAAAAGACTCACCCTTCTTTTTCATTAACTTCAAGACTTCTTTGGTCATGTAAGACAATCCAAGGAAATTCATGTCAAACATCTTCTTCCAGTCTTCTAATTCACCAGATAACAGTGAGATATCTACATTACTAGCAGCATTATTGATGAGAATATCCATGGTTCCTAGATTCTTTTCAGTCCATTCTAGGACACGCATAACGTCATTCTGATTGGAAAGATCACACTGAAGAGGGAATAGTTTTCCAGGCTTTGACTTCAATTCCTCAGCAAGTGTCTGTTTGAAAGAAGTATAGAATTAATAAAATTTGAAAAAGAAATTGCTTTTTATCTAAGTGAAATATTTTGCAATCTATATGTATAATTAAATAACATTGTTGATCACTGAAGATATAAAGACTGACTACTCATAGAAGAAGGTAAAACTGCAGAATAAAATGAAGAATGAAGTTGTTTTAGGTTTACTAAAAATAAGTAGACGATGAAATCTATTGAAGATGACTCTTTGTTGTAGTAAAGAAATTATATTTATTACGAAGCTATACATTATTTGCTATTTGTTATTATTCAAAGAAGAATATTTACAAGAATTTTTGCATACCTTCATTTTATCAACTTGTGGAGCAATGCCAACAACTTTCATTCCATTGCTAACCAGAGATTCTACCAGGTACTTGCCAATACCAGTGTTAGCTCCAGTAATCAAAGCAATTTTGTCAGCCCAACGTTGTTCCATTTTAGGATATATGATTTGTGTGATCAGACGAGAAAGAACCGTCGAACTAAAGTCACAAAATTTGTCTGAATTTCGAAGCACCGGCGTCTTCTTTTATATTGGAGTCAAATTGTGGCCCAAGATTACTAAAGGTCGTGCTAATCTTCAGACAGACAAAGATGCTTCGACTATGGTTACTGTGTAAGTTGTTCGTATATTGACATCTGAATCAGTATTGCATTATTTGCAATAAATCATGCAAGGTGTTGATATTCTCATGATAATGATAAGGCAGTTTATTATGGCAGATATAATGTATTTTGTTATGAGGTACTTCCTTTGAGAAAGAAATTTTGCATAACTAATTAATGATTTATTTTTTTCTTTTTTAGTAAGATTAAAATTACAAATATGAATTTTAACAATGCAGTGATTTGAAACCATAGTAATTAATTTTATGAATGGGGTTTATTAAAAGTTGTAGGATATTAGAAATAAAAATAGGAATGATGTTTTATTTAGCATAATAAAAAACAAATTATAAACAGATAATAAGAAAAAAATCATTATAGACACACACAATTTTATGTAATTTTTTTTTTATTGAGAGATAGATATAAATTCAATGATATACAAAAAAGTTTGCTACCAATAAGTAATGGCACCGATAAAAAGAGATAATACAGGTATCTTCCTCGAGAGTAACGTTTTAAAAATATTGCATCAGATTCATATTTTTAATATCGTTACCATTTCGTGAAGTAAGTTCTCTGTAATTTATTACCCTTGACGTAATACTTACTATTGAAATATATTCTAAATTTATCTTTCTTTGAATATTCTCGAAACATATTCCTTAAGAAGACAATATTCCTTAAGAAAATTGCATAAGTATTTTCAAAGACCGCGGTAACTCTCGAGTTGGTGCAAATCGATCGATAACTCCTTCGATATTTCTATCGCGATATAAGGTTTGATACAAATCCTCGTTTAGTTCACGAACGAACCGCAAACCGTCGGCGGCCGTTTCGCAGCTTTGTTTCTTTCTTTGTATTTTCTGCTTATTTTCAATTTGAAATAAGCCACGAGCCTTGTGTAAAAGGGCACGGCCACGCTGCAAACGTAATTCGTGCAACGGTATTTTGTCTTCGTCGAGTATACAAAGTGCTTGTGTAGCTATGTCCACGGCCTGTTTCGTACGTCCTTTATTCATCGCTATTTCTGCCTCATTGTTCAGAATATTGATTATTCGTTCTGTTAGATCGATTGTTTTTCGTGAAATCGGTTGTTGCAGCTCGCGCATCTTTTTCCGGCATTTTAGATACGACTTCAATGCCTTATCGGTTTCTTTGTTCTTGAGGAAATAATCGCCTAATAATATATACGGTTCCGTATAGTGCTTGGTCAAGTTGCTTTTGTAGATAATTCGTACAGCTGCATCGAGTTTGTCCGCCAGCATGCATTGTATCGCCATGTCGTACCTGTAGAAAGTTTTTGCCGCGCAAATCTGTTATATCGATATCGTATCGACAGTGATGCTCGATAGTGTAGTCAGTTTGAATTCACACTTCCGAGCATCAGTCCGTTTCTTTCCGATCTTTGAGTGCAAAACGTGAATTTGACGCGAGATATCTATGACTGTTTCTTGGCGGCGGGTTATCCAAATGGATTTTTAAGGTAAATTGAAAGAATTAATATACTACCGACAAAGGAGATACAAGTAAGATCATAAAATTTTTCAGGTTTGAAATACATTGCTTGGTAAATTACTATTGCTTGATATATGTTATTTAATAAATTACTATTACATAATATTACATACTATTATATATACTTGGTAAACACTAATTAAGATATATATTCCTTAGTAAATTACTGCGAGGGAGATGTGACCTAACCTAACCTAATCTAAATATTTGGTTCTGAGTCACTTCTGAGCAACTGCTCAGTGATCTGATCATCGATCTGATTGTGATCGATGTATCGATTAACTGTGATCAGTAATCACAATTAGGTCGATAAAATTTGATCGGTCAAAGTGGATTAACCGATGCATTCACTTAATATATTAAATTTATCATCTTACTATCTTTTTATCTCCTTCGTCAATAATAAATGTTGATATACAGGGTGTTCCAAGTTTAAATGCTCAAATTTTGGCAACATGTTAAACTAGGGAGAAAAGTTTTTCAGCGATTTTGTTTCATTTTGGAGAAAATCGCGAAGAAAGGAACAAAGAATTTTTCATTTTTTTGAAAACCCTGTGTATTATATAGTATACTATTATATGTTATATATTATATTATTATTATACTGTATCGTTATATATTGCATGTATATTATTATATATTGAAGTATTTACCGTATTAGATACCATTGCTTGATCAGTTGGTTCTTCGCCTCGTTGATAGAAACTTTTTCCAGTATCGATTTTTCCTTGTCTTTCGTCGGTTCCATTAATTTGTAGAAATTATTGCTAAGGTCTTGTAACCAAGAATTTGCTTCTTCGAAGCGACCAGATAGCCGTAGCACTATCGTTTTTAATAAATTGAATCCGGGATTATACGGATTACAATCTAGTGCTTTTTCGACTATAATCAAAGCTTTGTCGTAACAATTGTGCATGCACCATATGATACTATGTCTTGCTAATGTGAGACCAGTGCTAAATACAATCTGTGTATGTGTATGTGATGCAATAAATGAACTGACAAACCAATCTATAAAATTTATAAGAAAGAGAAAGTAAGTAATGGAATGTTTCTTTTTCTTTATAAGTTTCATAGTCTTTATTATTTATATTTATAATATTTATCATTCAGAGCGATGTTTAAATTTCTTTTCAGGATTCGGATGAATGACTAATTAAATAGAGAAGTGGTTTTGTGCGTTTTTGAAGAATGGAGAGGTACACTGATTAATACATTCAACAGCCAATGAAATTTACTATATCGTCGAACAACAACAAATAATACAAAAAAATCTGCGACACATATTAGAAAAACAACTTGTGCGATTAACAAAAAAAAAAGAATAATATCATTACATTACTATATATGTTATATTTTGTTACATCATTGTACAAAATATAATAAGTTATTCAAGCTTCATACACACAGTTTTAATTAGTGTGCGAAAATCCGAAAATATTGGGAACTGATGGTCGGAACGAGTTCCCAAAAATTTCGAGATCCCCGACGGAATCGAACTAGTCTGCAGTGCTGTATAGCAGCCTACAAAATATGTAAATACACAGTTCAATTTCTTCTGCCAGTGAACTTACTGGAAACACGGATTCTAAGAATCATGTGACCTGATGTATACAAACGTGTGAGTACTCGGACATTATGTACGCTGTTGGGCAGTATCGCTGAGAAATTCGGGAAGTTCAGACGTATATTTCAAAATCTGTGTGAATTTAATAAAGGTTAAAAATCTTTAAAAAAACTGTCGAGTGATAGCGAGAGTAAAGTTGTGGTAGCAGGAAGTAGTGCAGAAGATATCGTGCAAAGGAAGAAGATAAAGAGAAGCTCTGTTTGGGAACATTTTCAAGAAAAAGACGATACAAAGGCGGATTGCACGCATTGTCACCATGAATTTAAAACTAAGTATGCAAATACTACTGGTTTATTACCCCATTTGAAGCATATGCGTCCAAACATAAGTATATGTACTAGGAAAATAATTGAATCGATATAAAATTTGTCGCATGTACAAAGTGATACGCGAAAAATTGTTAAATCAAAAGATATAACAGAAGGAATTGCTCAAATGATTCTAGATCTGCGACCTTTTGATACAGTTGAAGGCGTGGGCTTTAACGAATTATTTGAGCTTATTCCCAATCCTTTCTCAAATCCCAACTCTTTCGGGAATCTCGAAATTTTCGGGTAGCCGTCCCGATCCCAAAAAAATTTCGTTTTCCCAGCCGGACCCGATATTTCGAGTTTTCGCACATCTTTAGTTTTAACGTACTCCATGAACGAACAACTCGGTGTAAATTATTGGAAACATTTTCACCGGGATCATAGCCTGTGCAGGTTGCGGTTATGCGGCTGCAGTTGCGGAAGAATTAGCGCGATTTGCGGTCTTCGTTCGTGCTAGTTGTTTTTCCGTGGAACTGGGGAAGATGCGAACTCTACCTGACCGGGTCTGATCGTCAGCAGTCGTGGAGTCACTTTCGTGCAACAAAGTTCTACTTTTCCTTATCAACCTTGCTCCTCAATTAGAAATATTTAAAGAAAGACATATTAAGAGAAGAGAAAACGAAAACCGAAAGAACTACTTTAGTAGAGATTGTAAACGAATTTTTTCGCAAAACAAAGGAACAAAGAAGAGAGAGAAAAAGAAATGGAAATGGTGGAAACATCGAAAGGTAAACCGCTGGTACTCTACAAGGGCTATCAATTTCGCCGGTATAGACACAACGGGGAAGTGATAACCTGGCTCTGTTTGAACGAAAAGACGTCCAAGTGTAAAGGTCGTATGGCCACCAGAAATGGAGAAGTTTTGAAATTCATAGAGCATACCTGTAAGCCTGACCTAGCCAAGTGTGAAGTGAAGAAACACGTGGCTATAGCGAGGAAGAGGGCAAAAGAGGAAGTGCTGCCGATTGCTCAGATATACAAAGAAGAAGTAGGACAACTGGTGAACAGAGGATACGAGTTTGTCGCTGACGTTCCAGCATATTCGTCGGTAAAAAGCTCCTTGTACAGGTTGAGACGTGGCAAGCATAGTGAGAATGAACTAAACGTTAATGAATAGCATTGTCGAAGGAATAATATTTTCCAAATGTTTAATAACTTGGAATTTGAATCGTATCTATTCGATTGGATGCACTTATTGGCGCGATACAAGTTTTAAAGAAAAAGATTTAAATTATAAAAGAATTAAAAAATTTGATATAAACAATTTGAAAAAATGGAGAAAGAGAGGAAAGAGAAACGGAATAATCCACGACGTTTAAATTGTGTGTATGAATATTTTAACATTGTGTGTCTTTAGCTTGGTATACTTTGTAATTTGAAAAATAAATTAATCGTAGCCGTTGAACGATAATTGTTCATTTTAGTAACTGTAATTAGTTTTAATGTTCGTTTGCATATTGTTTTCATATTAAACACATTCCATTATTTTTATCTCGAAATTGGTTCACTTACATCTAAATGTTGATTCTACAACGAAATTCGTAATTAATTCAACTTAATATCTAAAAAATACGAACTTTTAGCAATTCCTTTGCTTTCTTGTGATCCTCGTTAAGATTGAGAGCTTTCAGAAGCATGTGCCTAGCAATTCCCATTTCTCGTAGATGAATTTTATATTCTGCGTGTATGGCCAATAAATCAGAGATCCTCAGGGGATCGGGATGTTTCATAAATTTGTTCCAATATGTTTGGAACATGTTGTATTTGTTCAACTTACGAATGATGTCTAACAATTTATCCTGTCAATGTAACGTAATCCTAATATGAAAAATAGCGAATAAGCGATACTTAGACTGCTGGATTTTTATACAATATGTATACAATAGAAAATTTTGAAACGAAATAGAAGCGCACAGAATACGAAAATATATGAAATATTCGTATTTTTGAGAATACTATTTCTTAAATTATATTGTTTCTTTAAAATACTGTATTCTCTAAATGTAACTCAAATTCAACGCTCTTCATTTTTCAAATAATATTTTCGAAAATGTAAATGTGCAAAAATGAAAAATTCGCAGTCTAGTAATATCAGTGAGGATTACGATCGTGTACTTGTACTTCCGTCATATCGATTCCAGACAATTTATAGAGGAAAACTTGTTCATAATCAGCTAATGCTTCGATTAACATATTGTTTTTGCTATTCCAATCTCCCCTTTTCGTGTAGGCTTCCATCAGTTGTTCATTGTATATATTTTTCATCTCTTGTTTCGACATTCTATGGTCGAATCTAGCCATCAGCTTTGCATTCTCGTAGCTTATGATAGCTTTCCTCCAGTTCCCTTAAATCGGATAATTTTCTATAATTCGTGGGAGTTTTTTTTTTTTTTTTTATAGAAAGACTTTTTCCTTGATGAAATTGTAAAATAATTCTCTAAAGTACGGGATTTCGATTTAATGGAATATTAGACGTTAATTTCTTTCAAGAGAAAAATAAAAAGGAAAACTGATGGAAAGGAAAATAAAAAGGGAAATGTAGCATAGATGGTTCAAGCCTTTATTCTTTCATATAAGTCTTAAATGTCCAAAATACAAGGGATGTCCATTACTGGACATTTCGTAGAATAACAGCTAATATTGATTAATTTATTTGTCAACAACAAACGAGATATTTAATATACGTACATATGTATAGCATGTAATACGAAAGTTCAGTTTCAAGAATGAACTTAGATTTATATTTGTTATATTGTGATTCCAAACCTTGAAGCAATTGAATGTCTCCTTTCAAAGCATATAGTGGATGAAAACTCGGATTGTAAAGTAACCCTTTGTTAACTAAACGACCGGCTGTCTTCAGTTTCTCCTCTTCCTTCATAAGGTTACTCGCTTCTCTGAATAAACGTTTCGCTTCTCGCATTTCCTGTCTTTTCTTCACCGGTTTGTAGTAACTCCATAATTCTCGCAACTACTTTGATCACACATTTTTGTAAGCTTTTAATACACGTTCTGTTCTATCAAAGAATTCTCTTTGCGAGAAATTTCCTCCTACATTAATTTTACGTCTCCTTGTGATTTCAAATAATACAGATCTTAATGTTCACAAAAATTTCTAGGGACTTGTTTTTTCAGTTAGATAGTCAAAGATATGATGGATAGAAGAAAGTATGATAGACTGCCGAGTTTTACGCATTTATAAGAAATTTAAGGATGAAAAAACATAGGGAGCATACACGACAAAAAATATGTAAAATATGGAAAATGGAGTATCTGTCTCATTTGAAACAAATTTCTTTTAATTAATAAAACTGTGAACTATTGCATATATAAAGATCGGCAGTCTACTTTGTTCCTAAATGATAATTTATTTGTATAATAAAATTTTTTTGTTTAAATTGATGATTCGTCTCACTTTGATGGCTTCCTTAAGGGGATTTTTATAACGTTCGTGCGGTGGCGCGAACGCTTTCTTCTTCTCGCCAAGCTCAAATATTTCCATCCTGAGCGAACGTATACGTGATGAAATGGGTTATGTCGAAATGTCATAATTTCAGTTGTTTACATTTTCGAAATATATGAACGAAGAAGGGAAACTGGAGAAAGTAGAAGAAAAATAGAAAGACTCTGTATATACGTATCTCTGTGAACTTTGTGAAAATTAAGTTGAGAAAAGAATTTTCTGTAGTACATAATAATATATTAGATATGTAATAGATTTCGTGCCGTTGCATTAAATGTCAAAGTGCAAATCGTCACATTTATAAGGCACGTTGTAGATTATTAAATGGAACGATATATTTTTCAATTACATCTAAACCAAAAACATCTCGACATAGGAATTAAAAAATTGAAAATTCAAGGGAAATTCGAAAATTATTAAGCGAAGATCTTATTTCAAGAACTTGTTTTTTTAAATACAGAACGATTCGAACTGTTGGAACGATTTCAAAACAAAACCAATAAATAAATGGGAAAATTATCTGAAAACGGCGCTGAATTAATTTTTACATCTACTATCTACGTGGTGACGTTGAAACAACAAAATATTAAAATTCGTTAAGCAGAATCTGAATTTAAATCATTGACATCAAAATCACAACATTAAAGTCGCCAACTAGATAAATGCTACAAGATAAATAAATGCTAATCGACTCGATAGTACATAAATCCTGTTGTTTCTAAATGTTGATATTTTTATAACAATTGTTTGTGCAATAATCAATATATCGAGTAACTGAGTAATTCATTCGATAGTACAACTAATCCTGAATCATATTTCGTCGCGTGCTCGTTACCAAGATTCGCCTAAAGGTCGCAGAACAATGTCTTGAACCTGAAAATACAATTTGTGAAACGATATTAGTTTTAAATTTCTATCGTAATAAATTTGAAAATGCAAGAGAAAAGCTGTTGAAAAACAAACAAAAATCCTGCTGCTTGATCGATTTCAAGTAACGATTTATTTGACACTAACTTTCCATTTCACGTTTGTAAAATAGATTTTATAAAGAGTTGACTTGATAGTAGAAACTATTAAAGATCATTACTCAGAAATTAAGTACACATATGTATACTTGATTCGTTCTTGAAATCGACGTTCTTGAAAAGAAAAAAGTCTTGTTGAGAAAAATATTCTCTTATCTTCGAGAGGTTCGCTCTTTCCAATAATATTTGTTACACATTATATATATATATATAGAAAAAAGAAAAGAAAGTAAAGTTGTCGATAATTTATCGTCAAGCATTAAATTTCTCGTGCTTATTATTTTTTAAAATGTTCTTTGAATTATTGACGGAGTATAGCGAGGTAATTATACTCACGACAACGTGTGGAGGACACGATAAAATATATATTGCCGCTGTTGCAACATCTTCTGGGTCTAGAGTAGGGAATGACGCTAGTGCCTCCTCGGAATACGTGCTATACGATACCATTAATTCTGTGGCCACTAGTCCTGGACTAATTCCCTGGAATTTTAAATAAAAAAGAAATTGAAGTTTTCTTCAACTCTCGTGCAATCATTTACAATTCCCCTCTTTCATATTTTATTTCAACATTTATCGATATATAAACTTTTATATTTTGATATTCTTTTCATTCTATTGTATGTAGTAATAGCAATTGGACCAGACCTGATGCTAATTTCTTCGAAATTTTAAATGAAAAAGACACTGATTTTCTGAAATTCTCCCTTTCTTTAAAATTCTTCTTGCGATCCTTTTGTCATTTTTCTTCGTACGATATTTTTGGATTTTGCTGTTTTTACATAGAAATAATAAATCAGATGGTAGATACCGTGACCCTAATTTGGGTTCCTGTGAGTTCGTGTCGCAGAGTCTGTGCCAGGGCAGTAATGGCTCTCTTTGAAGCTGGATAAACAGAGAATCCGGGTATAAAAGGCACTCTTTCACCCGCGAAGCTGTTCACGTTTATAACAACACCCTCTCCGCCTGCTTCTCGCATCGCGCGAATTGCTTCCTTAGTGCAGAGACACAGTCCGAAAACGTTCACGTCGAACACTGCACGCCAATCTTCTAGATTGCCATCTGTAGTTTCGACAAAAACATTAATTCCCTAATTAATCTCGAGTTAACTATTTTCGAATAACAAGCAGCCGATCTTACGATTTTATTGCTATTTTTTGTGACATTGGTGTCTTTTTTTTTTTTACCATATTATTATACTTGTGAATATTCGAATAATCAAACTAAATCAAATTGCAAACACCAGAGTAAGGAGACAAATCTTACCAATGTAAAATAATTCAGTGTCAATATTAGATAAAATAAATGAGAAATATAATATTTTTCAATATCGTATATTTTGAACATTTCCAATGAGAATTTTGAAGTTTCATTGACTACCTATGGTACAAGTTTCAGACATTACCTATAAGGGAAGATTCTTTGGTTATTCCAGCGTTGTTCACCAACACGCTCGCGGATCCAAGGTTTTCTTGCACCCATGCGAAAGCAGCGACTACGCTTTCCTCTTTCGACACATCGCACTCAACGGCGTGTAGTTTCCCTGAATACTCCTCCAACCCTTGCTCTAGTTCCTTTATCTTTTCTACCCTTCTGGCGAGACCAGCCACCACCATACCTTACGAAAATCAAGTTATCAATGTTACTTAATTTGTTACATACGTTTCCTTTCCGTGAAACAGGGAAGCGGAATACTTTTTGATGAGAATACTTGATGTTCGAGTTTTGTGGAAAATTTTTGTTGAATTTCATCACTGAAATAGTTATAATCGAACGGCGAGCTGCATGCTAATGCTCTGCTAATGCTGTTCAGTAAATTGGTTGTACGGTTTCTTTGTATATCTCTAAAAGTTACATAATGGATAGAAACTTGTGAAGGACAATATCTTCTCTTCTATAATGTAGGTTCGTGTTTCATTCCTCAGATCAAGTTTATTTTGCATTCTGAGTAATTATGATTAAATTTATTTTTCATGCAGTTTAGCACAGAATTTAAAGAAACTTATATTATTTAGAGTAATAAAAATTATATCATATTGTAGAACTTGTATTATGATATTTAGAATTCTGCACAATTTGATGTGGAAAATCTAATCTCTGAATATAAGGATTTAACAATATTCATAGTTACAGAACTGTGACGCCATTTCAATTCAAAATACAGATGAGAAAGAGATATCAGACTTTCATTTACTTTCCTTTCATTCAAATATAAAATTGAATTGAACATGAGACAATTACCGAAGGAATTTTCCAAAATTGTTGACGAGACAATTGTACTGTTGGATGTAACAATGAAAACTAATGTAGCATCCTATATATACTAAAAATACTAATTTATTAGACTGCGTTAATAATTTGCCATTGTCAAGAGCAGGGTGTTGAATTTTTTTTTTTTTAGCATTGTGACGACAACTTCACTATGAGAAATGTGTAACTGATTTTCCAAGGCCCTTCTTTTTGCATTCAGCAATAAAATTTTGCCAAAAGCTTACCATGGCTGACCAATTGCTTGACGATCGCGGCTCCGATTCCAGCACTTGCACCCGTGACCACCGCTACCTTTCCTGCCCATCTGTCCATCCTCGCTATTTCACGCACAGGTCGCGACTGTTCGACGTAGCCCCGGTAATAAGATCGCTTATAAGTCTAGAAACCGATAGGTAAAAAGGCAACGGCGGTTGAAAAATTGATCGCGACTGGCGCGGCGGGAAACTCGATAGTCTCGCGGTAAACCCATACCCCAGCCTTCAGCCCGACATGTCCTCGGCAATTAATGTTGTTTGCGAGATCTCTGACATCCTGTCTGCGATATATTCATTTTCATACGATCCTCTCCTCGCAGTTATTCTCTTCTACGATATATAACACAGGCAGGTTTGTTTTTGCAGTATGTTTTACAGAGAAAATTTAGATAGTTGAGTTTCTGTTCATCGATGAGAATTAAGAAGGAGAGGAGAAAGGAAGAAGTAATATTTTGAAGAGATAGAATGACAATCGTTTTATATTATTCTAACTTTTTTTTTCTTTCGTTTTGAACGAGCTGAGCATTGGAACGAAACAAGAAATTATATTTATTGCTGAAACAAGGAATATTTGCTTGATCTTTGAGAACGTACATATATATGCAATGTGGTGAAAGAGGTGACAACTGAAATACATAATATAACTGTTAGTAAGACTTCATTAATTGTGACTTGATGAAAAATCATGGAAGCAAAGAGGGGACATTCCCCATTTCATTTCAGTAATGAAAGGCACACGTTTTCTATATTTAATTAATATACCAAATACACCTGTACACGTTTCAACCCCTTTTGAAATAATGATTCTAGAATTCCAATAATTCCACTAAAATGGTACTAATAATCACTAAAAGATTCTTCGCTTTCTTCCTCCTTATTCTCACTGATAAGACAATCACACTGGATACTCAATTACATTTTCTAAAATTCTTGTAGTGATACTCGGTAGATTACTTTCTTTTTTCACTCCTTCAAATTACAACTTGAATGATTTTGAGAATTGTGACGTTTAGACGAGGTCGAAGTGATCGCGATGAACTTCTTTGCACAACTGCAGTGACAACAGCGAGGTTGCATGTTGTGCGATTAGGCGCGTAGCTGTAGGACGTTAATTGAGAAGCTCTTGTCATCCATTTGTTATTGTGCTTCTGTAGTAGATGATGGGATAACAGCGTGCCTGGTATTGATTTATTGTAAGAACATATCAATCAGGACGTAATAGAACATCTCTTGCTAGTTAATTATACACGTAGATATAATTACATTATAGTGTACGTGTTACATTGCATAATTGTCTTCAAATTAACGTGCCTTATTTGCAAAATGAATGAGGAAGTAATTTATTAGCAAATTGAGGCTAGTGAGAGACATGCTTTAGATTGCGAAATCAATTACTTCATTGTTTGAAAGCACTATGATTTGAAGAAGATAAGAATTATTGGAATGTCTTATTGTTCACTTCATTACTGTACTTGATTACTGCATCATTTTTTCCTGAAATCATTCAATTTGTTCGTGGCGTTGATTAGATTCCTTAAATTTACAACTAATTGATTAGGATACTAGGTTTCAAATAAAATTAGTTTCTTCAAAGTAAAATTCCCTTATGTAGATGAAAAAAGAAATTACAGCTTATGTACCTATGTATTATATTGGAA
The DNA here is from genome assembly GCA_036937485.2 of Tetragonisca angustula. NCBI lineage: Eukaryota > Metazoa > Arthropoda > Insecta > Hymenoptera > Apidae > Tetragonisca > Tetragonisca angustula. The sequence goes on from JAWNGG020000187.1 coordinate 54,838, forward strand.
ATTACTTTCTACTTTAGTACTATTTGTATTATTTAACTCAACTTTATAATAACTTTAGTATTATTAAACTTTATGATACTTTAATGTTAAAGTTTGTAATACTTAACTTTATAATACTTTTTACATGGTTTGTAATACTCAACTTTATAACACTTTAGTATTGTTTAATTCAAATATTTATTTCTTTGCAATACATTGCAATGGATGTTCAAAGTATCTTTTTTATTTTTTAATTAAAAGAAATGTCACAGGTCGTTGCGATCATCTTTGAAAAAAAACTCTAACGCAATTTACTCTGCAAAGTTATTCTTTAAAGTAATACAGAATGAATGTTCATGTGATTAAATTTTTTGTTCTCAGATTCAGGAAGAGAGAGACCAATTAGTCATGTTTTTAAACAGCTTATTTCAATTATGTTCATAGGTAGATGCTAAAATCAGTCATTTTTTAAATAGGTATACTTCAATTGTGTTCATAGGTAGATACAAATAATATTTAATCATTCTTATCATTGATAAGAATGATCATTCTTATTTACATTGTCACACAGAAACTACTGACACTCCTAATAACATACATTATTTGACTAACAATTTGATTTATCTGAATAATATAAACTATCATACAGGTTCTAAATTAAACACTCCACTTCAAATCTACAAGTTATTTTATTTGGATATAAGGCGCCTACATTGCTGAGTACTATACACGTGAAACTTTGTATCGAATCAGCTTCTTATCGAAGCTCTAATAAACACTTTTCTGCTTGCTTTTTTTTTCCATTTCGTTATAATTATAATTATCATTATTGTTGTTGTTGTTGTTGTTGTTATTATTATTTCGTTCGCTTATTATTAAATTCGTCACGTATCATCGTGGATTGCGACGATGATTCGTTTTAAAAACATTATCTAAGCGTGGCACTAGACAGGAACTGCTAAACAATGAGTGCTAGGCGATGATGGAAAGAGAAAGAGAGAATGAGGAAGAGAAAGAAGGAGGGAGAGACAGAGAGAAAGTAGCTGGAAGTCAGAGCACCGTAGCGACTTCCGGTAATGTTTCTTCTAAAGCGAGATCTCTTTTTCTCCATTCGATCGGTCGTCACACGTATATTTCTCTATACAAATAAAACATCGTAGAACAGATCCATTGGTCTCGTTATCGTATCCCACTTTTCTGTAACGATGATTCGACGATTGTTTACAATTCTCTTAAAAAATTATTACACTTGGTTGTAAGTTCTCCTCTCGTCGCGATTATCTCACGCTGCGTGGAAAACTACAACGACGAATGAAAGTATCGGCGCAGAATGAAAATTTACCGTGAAATCCCGCGTGTGTTTGGCAAAATGTACGTATTCTTCTAGCTTCTATTTCTCTTCCTTTGTAGAATATAGCTTCTAAAGCTTGTTGTCGTTAAGCAATCGGAGAGTGAAAAATATAAAGTCTTAAGCATGTACTGCAAGTTTTAAATTGCACATTCATAGCTGTAAAAGTGAAAACAAACGAAAATATATAATGGATTGTTGTTCTGACGAAATGTATCGCAAAATATGATGCGTGATCATGGAATGATTTTTAAATTAATGTGAAAATCGTACTCGAATTAAAACAGACGTTTCAACTTTTGTCATGACAATCGTGAAACCGGTACTAACTATTTTTGGAAAGTCTAGTTAACTGCTTGCGTTTTGCAAAGGAGGATAAAGGATTGATCTCGTTTTCACTTTCCAAAAAGAATTGCACAAATAAAGCTAATCTGTGCCGATACTTTCGTTCATGATCGTCGCATATTCATTAATCGTAACACGTGTAAACAACGCGATTATTTATCGTAGTTTATCAATCAGTTGTGCAAATTAAATTCAATTTATTTGTCGATTTATTCTCTGTCCGTGGATTATGATACGTTAACAACAATTCGTTCTTTTAATTGGTCATAAGTGGCATTCTTTGGTGAAATTAAAACGTACACCTGATGTAAATTCAACTCTCGGTGTTACAAGATAAACTGGTGGGTCAGAAGTGTAGATGCTTGTTTAAGAATTCATTGATATGCGTTCTCGTGTGAATTTTTCAATAATACTTGTCACTGGAATTTAAAAAAGACTTCTGTCAATGTAAAAGTTGGAGGAGAAATTAAAATTCACTTTAATTTCACCGTTTGCTTTGCGCTGCTTCTATTTTACTTTATTTCAGTTTACGTCTTGTTCCAATTGAAAAAATCAAAGCAGGAAGTGAAATTTAAGAACAGATTTAAAAAATTGAGAATTACGGAATAAATTGAATCAATTAACAATAAAGATCTTTTTTTTTGTACTTTTCGAGGAATTTCTACACTCTTCAAAGTTTTCTGATTTTCATTCTCACAGCTTATTCTACTCAATTTATTCTGTTCAAAGATTTCAACATTTCAATTTTTCAATCTTTCGATTTTTATCAAGTCTGTCTTATTTCAGAAACCAATATTTTCGAGAATTCCGACGTCTTTTAGAAATTTTCAAAATTTTTGGATAGGTTCGCCAATTTTCTCCACATTTTTAACACTTTCTCTTCGTTCTTTCTTAAACATTTCACTAAACTTCACCCTTTAAACTGATAGTTTTTGATAATCTCGTTTCAAAGGTTTCTTTGAAATGCGATTCACGCGCGGATAGAACAGTGGAGGAATAAAATGCTCGTGGATGTCCTCTTACACACGAGATATGTATGTGAAATTTTATTTTCTTTTATTTTCTTGTTTGCAGGGGGACACGTTGAATTTCGGCCTCACCGATCCGACAACACGGTCTAACTATGAAACGTGAGTACATATATGCGACTTGAAGCTTCTTTTTTTTTTTTTTTTCTTTTTCTGCATCTTCCGTTGCACGCACATCACGAGAAATAATAACAGTCGAACTTAAACGTAGAACGTCATTTACAAAATTTTCAAGATCACAGATTCTAATACTAGGTAATAATTCGAGGAGGTGATACTTATCGTAAAGTATGAATGATAAAAATGGTACGCAGCTCCGAGTAATAAGTCTGAGATTAATACGTTTAACTTCGAGCCTACTTTACCTATAATTGCCAATTGTTCGAGAGCGAGGATAACTCTTTAATAATCGTCTTAAATTATTAGAGCCTTTAAGTAGAGGCACACAAACAAGCAAGTATTAACAGACGATGGAACATTGTATATAAAATTACTTATATACCAGTTCAATCTAGTATTATATTTGGAATATTTGCGAAGTTTCTTGATCTTCGTATATTGATCGGTCAAAGTTTCAAATTGCACGATATAACAATAAAAAATTCGTATTTCAAGTGTAGCGAGATCCTCGAATTCAGTGTCTCTGAAAGTTTCGAATCTATAATCGGTCAAATTTTCGAATTCGTTCGCACAATTTACAATATTCTCAATTTTGCAGATTTTCAGAAATTTTCGCGTAAGATGTTACACCAAGATCGAATCGAATTTCAATTCGAAGTTAGAGAATTAATCTCAAATTTATGATCGGCAGTGCTTGCAACGAAACCGTAAATTAACGTTTCACACAATTATTTTGCACGATAAATACTCGGAAATGCAATGTTTCATTATCTCATACATTCACGAATGCTCTTTCCTTCTATTCGCTACGATCCAGCTTGAAAAATCGAAAAATCGATCGCGGTGTGGTGCCTTTTCTGATTTGAATGAATTTCAATTAAAGAAAAAAAAAAAAAAAAAGAAATAAATCGACACTTGTATTCGACACGATCGTTAGAAATACTCATTAACTTTACATTATTTAGTTATCCATACTAAAATATATAATTAATATGTTACCTTAATACGATCGTTTCTTTCCTAACTCTCGATTCTTATTTCATTTGTTTAATTATCATGTGGTAAAATATTCAAATAGTCAGCCTTGGAGATTTAAAGCCCGTTGTTTTGAAGAATATTGTTCGATCATCATACTCGTCGTCTCTTTACACATTTTTTTATTGTTTTATTGCAATTTTAAAGAAAAATAGAGAGAGAGAGAGAGAGAGAGATTTTTGATCGATCTTGAAATTTGAAATGTAGCATTTTCTTTAATATTAAAAGAAAAAAAAAATCTGTTTACCGAGAAACGATTCTTGCTGAAAGTTGTAAGCTTTCTTGGAATTTATGGAATTTATTAAATTTTCCTACAACTGAGAATTTTTAATTTTTAACTTTCAATTTTTAATTTAAACGTTTCAAATTTTGGATGCTCTGGGAAGCTTTGATTTCAATTTCTTCAAGTTTAGGAACTCTAAGTTTCGTGTGTCCTAAATTCGGGAATTTTTAAATTCATCATTTCACTCTTTAAGTTTAGGAATTTTAAATCTGTCTTGAATTCGGGATAATTTCTAATTTTAATTCTCGAATACTTCGTTACGTTAATTTCCAAGACTCGATTGCAGAGTCGCAGAAATTTAAGTGATACTAGATTTTACGATGTGGAGTACAAATTTCTTTTTCAAACCCCTTTGATCCCTTTTATAATCCCTCCAGACCGATCATTCATCGACTAGTAAAGTAATCATTATTCCATTTGCCAAAACTTCGACAGAAATTCTAAAAAAAAAAAAGAAAAAAAAGAGGAAATGTTAATAACGTTAAACTCAAATAATTCTCGTAACAACAACGATACAATTGCTCGAGACGAATGTACATGTGATTATGTATACAGTGGGAGAGACGTCTATTGTATCGATCCTATCCGAGATTATACTTAATACTCTTTCTTTCGGCTATTTATTTTTCGACCATACGAAATTAAATAGCTTCATCTTCACCTCCTTTCATCTTCATTTTTTTTTCTTTTTTTTTTCTTTTTGTCCATCAAATTAGATGATCACAGTTACAGTCTGTTTCGATGTAGTATTTTATACAAAAATTGTTCCACCGATTATACGAATATTAATTCTTTTATTACGTTTTTTTTTTTTTATTCTTTTTATTTCTTTTTTTTTTTCTTCTTCCCTATCTCATTTATTGTATCTCAGAATTGCTTTACGTGCTACTCATAGAAAACACCGTCGAGAAGGATCACGATGTCAATCGCGCGAGCCTTCCTCGAAGCTCCATCGAAGGACAGTTTAACACTAGAACAACCAAAGTGATCAAAATGATCTGTCCCTAATCTGATAGATTCACCACGATGTGTTCTGTAGGATTCGAATAATTTGTCATTAAATATTTAGATAAAAGCCTGCGTTCGTGTTTAAAAAAATGGTACGTTCTCATTTCATGAAATTTAATTTCTCTGACGTGAGTTTTAATACTTTGGTAATTCTAGCGTTAACGACGGTTATAAGTAGATTTCTTGAACGATTAATATATTTTTACTATTGCTGGAAGAAATTTAACGAGGTTATAGATTATTTTACAACGTTACAACGTTCAAGTTCCCTTCACTATAACTTTTATTTATTTTACTTGTACCTATCTCTTATTATTCAGTCTCCGTAACGTTTTCCCGTATTTTTTAAAAAATTAAAAATCACAGTGAACTCTCGTGTACAACGCGGGGGAGAAGTTTTGTGTCGTACAAATCGCACAGATTATAAAAAAACGTGAATTATGTGTGCATTTATATCAGCAGATACCAATATTTTCAAATTTCAAATAATTAAATTATCTGTATTATTTTTAGTTTCTTTTTTCTCAATAAATGACGATTTTTATTTCTATAAACAAACTTACAAGTAAATTTCTACGTCGCGTAATTTTTTTTCTCCGTCACATTTACCTAAAGGAATTTCGTCACTGCAATTAAACAACATGTAAAAAAAAAAACTCGTTTCTCATAATATTTTATGAAATCCTAGTCTCCTTAAAAACTTTCAAGACCTTTCATCGGTTCTCGATACAATGTACGTACTTTGTAACAGCTGCTGCCTTCTTTCATCTCGTTATACTTCCTCCAGCAACTATAACAAGCTTTATTACTTCGTGTCTCTACACGTGCACACGACGAACATATCAAAGAATGAAACTATCAGAGAGACATACTTCTTTCCCCTTTAGATCTCTCCTCGTGATTCGTAATAATGTGAGTCGAAGAACGTTCAATTCACTCGGTACAATTTTTTTTTTTTATTTTTTATTTCATTTCGTTCGTTTAAATACCACTCGAATACCGCTGCTTGCGAATGTACAATAGCCACCGTTATTTTTATTGTTATTATTATTATTATCGTCTATCGATAACAATTTCAAGTCCCTCGATCGAGGACTGTGCAAATCATTTTTAACACCCAACGGCTCCCGTTTTGCAAATAATTACCACGACCGTGTGTCGAGTTATTCCACTTTTCAATTCGTCAATTTGTTTCTCAATTGCTTCACGATGAATACGTTCACTCGGTTATATTTCTACGATATTCCATCAATTTGTTGTGCACTCTTGAAATTGTAATTCAAAGGTGCTAAATCGTCAAAAGGGAATTCGTACAACAAACAATTCTTAAGAAATGTTCTTAGAATGTACGTGCACGTACATATATTCTAATTGTAAGCTAAAATTAAAGAAAATGTACGTCTCAGTTTGTGAAATAAGAAGTGAAACAAATTCGTGACTAATAAAGTTTAAACTCCTCTCTAATTTCGCGCGTTTCATTTCGAAAAATAACCCTCGAGGAAAGGAAATCAGTCAATCATGATTCTACTCATTAGAGGCAACGTGTTCGTCGTTTCGACCCTCCAGCCTGATCGCATTCTCAAAATACCCTCGTTCGATTCCATCGAATGCTTTTCTCGAATAGAATGCGAGACAGGTTTTCCATGGTTCAGTGGAAACTTAGAACTGACTCTCACGGAATGATCGGAGGATGATAATACCGCGTGCAACGACTACCAATTGTGTCTTTTAATAGTCGGAGATCAAAGTCGAATAGGAAACGGATATTTTCGGTGGATTTTGAAATTTAAGATACTTTAGATTTAGGTTCGTTTCAGATTAGATTTCTCTGCTCGTTTCGATCCCGTTTGCATCCGAAAACGCGTATAGTAAAGTGTACAGTGTTCCTTTCGGCCATTGTCGTGGAAGTGTGTGAATTCGAGGATTCCAGAGGACGAAAGCAAAGAAAAACTTCACGAATCGTCATTAGATAGTAAATCTGGAACAGATTTAAAATTTTGGAACAGATTTAAAATTCGTTCTAACGATCTCTCTTCTTTTTAAATATCGTTCGATTTATTAGTCCTTAGTGGCAAAATTAGCTCACTGTAATTGTGACAATCTCCTGTTTCACGTGGAAAGCGTTTTTGAATCCCATTCGTAATCGTCAAAGTTTATATTTACCACGTACGTTCAGCAGAATTTCCAGCCAAAGTTCTCGAGTGTCATTCACGATATCTCAATTCTCTGTTCTCGAGCTTCGTCAGAATTAGTACCAGTACCATTATCATTTTCAGTGCCAAATATTTGTCCAAAAAAAAAGAAAAAAAAAAAAAAAAAAAAAGAAAAAATTCCAATCTTCTACTCAGCTTCGTCCACTTCCATTCGAAAGGCCCGTACATACATATTCGTTACATAAATGACATAACCTCGACGACGGATGCAAATGGATTCGAACGAGTGAAACGAGTGTTCACACCCAAGGTAGGCAAGCGTAGGGGGCACACTTATTGTAATTATGCACAAATGGGAGCGAGTGTCTGCCTCTGTGTCAGTGCCTAGGAAGAGAATCGGGATGCGTGTTTCTATGGCCTTGGTTTGGTTGGCCGACGTTGCTACCTGAATGATGTTGGCCTGGAGGCTGTTGCTGCTGTTGACGTTGTTGCTGTTGCAACGATGCACGTTGCTGGTTAGGCTGGTGTTGTTGACGTTGCTGCTGTGCTTGCTGACGTTGTTGTGGCTGAGATTGTTGCTGCGACTGAGATTGTTGACGTTGCGCTTGTTGTAACTGTTGTTGCTGTAGCTGTAGCTGTAGCTGCGGTTGGGATTGGTGCTGCGGCTGCTGTTGTTGCTTCTTTTGCTCCAACCCAGCGGCCAAGTAAGAGAACACACAGAGGACCGAGTAGCAGATTTGATCTGCCTGTAATTTTCGTAACATGACATTGGTTTGCTCTTCGTCTTATTCGCGCGAGTGAACAATTTCCAGCGTTAATGTCAACTGTTGCAATTAGGTATTAACAATTTTGGATATTAGTCTGCTGTTGGATTGGTGAGTTTACTTTACGTGTATCACATGAGACATGTCTATTCTGAAATGTTTGGCAATTAAATGAATTTGAAGCGTCGCGATGGTTAAATTCTACTGAATAATCACAAAAGAACCAAAGTTTCTTTTCTTTTTTTTTTTTTTTTTTTTCTTTAGTAACAAGGGAAAACAAAATTTATGATATTTTTCATCGTTTCACTCTTGTGATCTATGAGAAAAGGTATCGAATTTGACACTCTTGCAAATATAAAGGGAATTTGCGATACAAAAGAGGGAAAAACGAGCATTGGATCATGGATGGAAATTATCATACGCTGTCGAGTGCGAGAAATAAACGTGATTTAAAAAAAAGATGGCAACAGAAACTTACATTTAGGAAACGGAAAATAAAAGGGCGGTAATTAAACCTTCATGCATTGTCGTTTTCGGGGTTGGCTTGAACCTCAGACGAGAGTTCAGATAACGTAAAGGCAACGGAGAATATCCTGTGCATGCAGTGGCACAGTTCATTGGCCTGTTACACAGTATAAAACAAAAGAAAGAAAAACGAAATATTGTAAAACGTTGAATCATTACGATGAATAATAATAACAACGAGTACTAGATTTGCAGCAAGCAATTAAAAAAAAAAAAAGAAAAAAAAATACATAACACGATTATTTATACCTATGTAGAGTGTAACCATACGTACCATTTGAGACTTATATTTACGTTGAATTACTTGTCTAGTTTTAGGATCTGAAAAGCAAAAGAAATTGACGTTAAAGTAGTCGCGAATGTAAAACATCACGTACACGTTGAAGCACATTATACTCATAATACATTAAATATATATTAATATATATTCATAATATATTTTCCGAATTTTATACGAAAGAGAGGATTTTGTATTTGCTCCAATTATCTTGCTTCTCGTTTAAAGAAATTTGTAAAGATGTAACATTCTCTGTAGAAAAATATAAAAAGTATCTCTTTCATGATAGAAATGTGTGTTACGTATGAAATTGTTATTTTATCTAAAAATAATTTCTATATTACTATTTGAAATATATTTTTCGAATTTTGTACGAAAGAGAGGATTTCGTATTTGCTCAAATTATCTTGCTTCTCGTTCAAAGGACTTTGTAAAGATGTAACATTCTCTGTAGAGAAATATAAAAAATATCTTTTTCATGATAAAAATGTGTGTTACGTATGAAATTATTTTACATAAAAATAATTTCTATATTACTATTTGAAATATATTTTCCGAATTTTGTACGAAAGAGAGGATTTCGTATTTGCTCAAATTATCTTGCTTCTCGTTCAAAGGACTTTGTAAAGATGTAACATTCTCTGTAGAGAACTATAAAAAATATCTTTTTCATGATAAAAATGTGTATCATGTGTGAAATTATTTTACAGACGAAAGAAAATATTCTTTTTGATGGGAGATACTTTTTATATGTTTTGCAATTAATATCTCGTTTAATTTTCTTTATAAGAAAGAAATTACTCACTGAATTCTTCCAATACAAAGATCCCATCCTTCTGAGTAAAGCACTTGCGGATATGATCGAGTCTTACAAAAAACTGCAAATAACACGATCGTTTTGCATTAGTCGGGATCGGAAACGAGGTGGCTCGTTGATCTACTCTTACATGCACACTTGTGATTAAGATTCCTCTATGGCCTTAATATGCCCCGGACAATGTAAACCGTGTGTGCCAACAACATTTCGGAAAGAAAGGCGTGAAACTCGAGTTCGAGTGAAAAACAGAAAAAAAAAAAATGCTCAGTTCGATGGTGGGATCAAGCTCTGAATCGTCGATCGTCTCGTACTATCGTATCGGCTAATATGCATCGTAGTGCATCTTCCTTTTTTTTTTTTCAAAGCAGGTCTTTCTTTGGCAAAGAAATTTCTCTATTTTACAAATAACTTTGGAGGATATTGTGTCGTTTTATCATTAAAAAAAAAAAATTGCTTAAATTATCACTGCCTGTAAAATATTTTCAAGAGTATTGCGTTTTATTTATTTATTTATTTTTTCCTTCTTTTCAATCTCCAAAAATTCTTCTTTTCTATTTTGGAAAGAAAATTGGAGAAATCTTAGAGACTTTAAAAATTTCTAACGGGTCCATATTTTTTTTTGAATTGCATTCTTCTTAGTTTTTAGGAATTTCCAATTTTCTTTATTCAATCGTATTAGTCACGAACGTTTGCAGAGATATTTCTTCGCCAAATGGTACCAAACCTCATTGCTCTATCCACCAACAATGAAGCTTGGCGTATCGTCATCAACCGAAAATTTCCTCTTTTCTTTTATCTCAGTCTCGTACATCGTAAACACGGATCGAAGAGAAAAGTTGACGGTACAAGCGAACTGTTCTCTCAACTACACTCTCTGGAAACAGCGGCTGTTAATAGTTCCTCTCTGTCACCGAACTTTTCTCCGAACGTAAGTGTCTCGATAAGCCTACTTGTGTGACTGGTCTCGAAAGAACTATCTTTGAAACTCATGCACGTTCAAGTATACTCGAATCAAAGCCTGTTTATAAACCCATTCAACTTTCTTTGTTCGTTCTTCAATTTATGGAAAGATGCTTTTCTTTTTCTTGGAGGAGAGATATGAGATAAGAAACTTCTGAATTAACGTAACGATGAAATTTAATATAATATTATAATATTTAACACTGTATGACAGGAACTTTTATTGGAGTCTTTTCATAGTAATTTAATTTATATTTTCACAGGTTGTTGCAACATCAATTAGAGAATAATTAGAAATTAATTCTTGCAATTCGTCATCATTAATGATAATTTTTATCAATGTTCAGAAATATAAATAATTCATTTAATGCCAATTCATGCACCACAAAATTTCCTTTTTTTTTCTTTCTTTTTGTAATTCATGACTATTAATAATAATAATATTTTTATTAATTAATATTATATTAATATTATAATAATATTGATATTTCTTATTTTCAGTTAAATACTTCTTACGTATCATTGAAACTTCTTACATAAATGCGTGAAGATTCGCAGTCAACGTTGATTCAAAAAAAAAGAAAACATACATTAAATCGATAATCGTTCGATTAGACGTTAAAGCAATTTCTCAAAGTTTCTTATTCCTTTGGAGCATGTATCTCTCCCTCGTCGTGCATACATCTCCTCTTTGGAATGTATTTCTCACGAGTGTCAATTCGATTTCATCCCTCCTGATTCGTGTATAACGAAAACGATCGTACGTCGGCTAACATGCAAGGAATTAACGGGCACATTGTCAGATAAAGCTGCACACACCATGCATCATTTTCTCCGCTAATTTAAAAGCCAAGTCATCCACTTAGCAGGCTCGAGTTTCGTTATAGAAAGCGGGCCTGAACAAGCTGGGGCTTAATCGCGAGTATTGGCCGCGGCTGATCGCATTTCCGGCTGGAACAAGGCGCACAAAACAAAAGCGAGGTTACATTACTTGAGCAGTGAACAGTGAGAGAACGGTTTCAAAGAAACTCTACAGAAAGCAGAAATATCACATAGAGCAGCGGTCTAATTACAGCGAATTTCTTAACTTTTGCAAACAAAATATCTCTTTTTTTCTTTTTTTTTTTTGTTTGTTTTCTAAAGAAGTTCAGCGGCAGGCAGGCAACTCTGGAGATGGCCTAAACTCATCGAAAAAATGTATAAATGTCATCGAGATTGCTCGGCGTCGATAGATCTGCTATAACATGTGCATTGGTATATCTGAAATGCGCGAAAATTGGGATTTGGCCCGGTTGATTTCACGTTGTTTTTTCTTTTTCTTTTTTTTTTTTTTTTTTGATTTTTGAGTTTCTTTTTTTTTTTTTTTTTTTTTTTTGTTGAATGATGCACAGTTAAGATTCGGTCGATCGATGGATCGACCGGTTGGAGCGATTGCGCGTGACAGTGGTTGAAGAGGGGGAGGTTCATTGTGTTTGAGATCCGAGGAGGATCGAAACATCGTGTACAGCGGTGCCATGCTGTTGAACAGTGTCTTTCAAACTTGTCATACGTTTTCAAACATGTTTTATCTCACAGTAGAAGTTAGATTATTTCTCGTCTTTCACTCGGTTTAATAATTTTGGATTTTTATCAGCCAATTGATTAATAATTGGGTTTTCATTGTATTCAAAGAGATTTTTGTTAGTCTTGAAAGAATAGCAAAGAAGTGTGTGGGTAAAAGAAGGAACTCATAATATAGTTTCTTTCTTAAAATTAAATATACTGCATCCTATCTGTATCGATATTTCTGGAAAGCTGGAATTTGAAACGTAAGTTTAATATGTATCGAGAAACTAACTAACGTGTATTAAGAGTTCCATAGATTTCATAAAATTTGTGAAATATTTTATCATTGTTATATATGATTACATTATTGGCAAATGTTAAAAATTTGCAGAAATTCTCTATAATTTCTCTTTTTCTTTGTCATTTTGGTAGGTGCTTGTTCTCATAAATATTTAGAAAACATTTTTACAATATTTGTACGAATTTTTCTTTTTTTCCTTTTCGTAGTTGAATTTTCTATCGAATTAAGAGATCAAAGTTTGAAAAACACTGTCGTAGAGATATATATATATATATATATATATGTGTGTGTGTGTGTGTGTGTGTGTGTGTATGTGTGTGTGTGTGTTTGTGTGTGCATGTCTATGTGTACGTGTATGAAGTTCGAAGAAGATATTTTCGAGTTGCTTCCCCCCCACGGCTTGTGATAGTTTTCATCAAATCAGACATCACTATATAGCACGATACCATTGCTCTACTACATAACTGGCAACGTGAGAGTGGTTTCAATATAGATGGTTCTGCAAAAGCGGGCGACTTTCTCTCTATCGTACATATATATCGAGAACTACTTCATTCATGCAGTGCATTCGAATTTCCCTAGAGACGTACATAAACATTCATCTCTATTTGTTCATCCCTAACAGGAAAAAGGAGGCTCTCGATTAAAAAAGAAAGCAAGATGTAATAACGATAATTCCAACGATAACCGTCCTGTTGATCATAAGTTTTGCATTATCTCTGCCATTTTCTTCCTCTTCTTCTTCTTCGTCTTCTTTTTGTTAATAGTCGTGTCTGTCACCCGGTTTTGCGCGGGAAAATTAAGACGTCGATAAAAAAATAAATTTTTAGGCGCTACGTGACATTATTCTTTATGTATGTATATATAAAGAATGAATGTACATATATATATATACATGCTATAATAATAATTCAACATATACTTCTCATGTACTCTAAAATTTTTTTCCTCGAGTGGTTTTCAGAATTGGTAGTTTTGACACGGAATTGGTGGATGTGAAATGAATGTTTGAAACCGTGTCGCGATTTTCCATTCACTGTGTGTGTGAACCCAAAGGCGACGTAAAAGGAAGTTGCTTTATTTCTTTCATTTTATTCTGTATGATTCTTAAATTCTTCCGAACAATATTTATAAATATTGTTAATTAATTTTGATCACGGTCATTGATTGATTTATCTATTTTTTTACGATATTTTGATTCTTTGCAAAGGATACAATATTGATTGAAATCCGTATGATATAGCATTATCTGCTATTAATTATTAGTAATATTAATTAATCAGAAATTTCTAATAAAAAATGAAAAAAAATTAACGACCCATCGAATTGACTTTTATTCCAAAAGTAATTTTCATTTCTTCAAATTATTTTAAATTTCAGAGTTGTTAATCAAGAATAAAAATGTAGCATTTTTTTCAGTTTCAATAAACTTCTTGTTGATTATTAATTTCTTCGAAGGCGCGAAAAATATTGTGTCAACGTTAATTCACGAAGATTATACGACGTGTGCAAACAATAAATTAATTATTAAATATCAAGTATTTTAAATCGATAACAGTTAATTACCACTGATCGACCCCGAGGTTCACGCAACACGATTTCAAAAGCACTTCTCAGATACATCCCACTTATAATTATTATACTCTACGTACAGCAATAACAGCGCGTTTATCGAATTAATATACCGTATCATTTTCTTTTTTTTTTTTTTTTTTTCATTTTCCATCGCCAATTTCAGTACCAAGGTCCTCTTACACAGTCATTTGTCAATTTAGAATATCAGTGAATCGACGAGTGGCAGATTTCATTGGAGTGTAACAGAGAAATTTCTTTACAGTTTCACAATTTTATAACTTTTGTGATTTTGGAATTCTGATTGACTTTCGAATTCGTTTGTCCTTCTGTTGTCATACTTGTGTAATCGACGAGTATCGACAATTTGCAAAATAATTGGGCGAATTGTGTAAACGCTGTATTGTACAAGACGTTTCGTTGCAGAAAGATCGAATCTCTGCATTTCATTTGATCTCGTTACGATAAGATGGATCGTAATTTACAGGGAAAATTGGGATACGGAAAACTCTGCGGCTCGAAATCAAGCAAAATTGTAGAGTAATATACTTTCGATCGAAATGCCTGAGCTTTACTTTCCGAGAAATATCATTTCGAGAATCACTGGAGACATTTCACACAATAATGTTACGCTGTATCAAGACAGTAGACCTCAAAAATGCAATACAATAATATAGAAACGCTTGCAGTAGCAACGACCAATTTTAAAAATAATTTTTAAAAAGACGAACCTTGGATAACAATTTATTCCATCGATTTCGATTTCTCTCGAACCGTAGAATCCTCCGCGTACCCGTATGTACTACAAATTACAACCCACTCAGAGTACATTTACACGAAAATACAGAACACAACGGCGCACGGAGAACAGATACCAGATGACGTTAACTTACGAGTCTGTCCCACGACATATGAGACGTGTAAAAAGGCCAAATATACATAGCATATATGTATATATATATGTGTATAATTGCATTGAGTGCACCAAAACATTGCTCTACAGGTTGCACTAAACACTACTCACAGATAATACTCTCATCTAAGGGCAATCTTGTCGGACTCAAATATATCGAGTAAATGCAGCAGTTACTGTCCTGCATATTCTAGTATATATATGTGCGTATATACTTATGTACGTATATAAACGATCGCCAATATTTTATATAGATATATAAATATGTACTGGTAATACCTGAGCCAGCCTGACGGCAGTGGATAATATATGTATATCATATATATATATATAGGGAACATATAGGTACATACGTATGTATATATATATGTACTCTAACGTAATATATATATATATATGTATATATATATATATATATATACGTAGACGTGTGTATATGTCACAACTAACACCGATCGATGATAGGAAAACAGTAAGGTAGACAGAGCAAATCAGTTCAAATTTAAATGCACTGGTTAAGAGTGTAGTAATAGTAGTATAGTATAGTATAGTAGTAGTAGTAGTAATAGTAGTAGTAGTAGTAGTAGTAGTAGTAGTAGGTAAGTAGTAAATAATAGTATATATGGTTAATAATAATGATAATCATAATAATCATAATAATAATCATAATAGTAATCATAATAATAAGTACGGCTAAAAGTAATGGTGAAATAAAGAAGCATTTCCGGAACACGGCCAACACTGATTATAATTAATATACTGAGTTCATATAACAAACAGTGATTGAATTTGATTAGTACCTCGAAATCCTGTGTATGCCCAGCCCAGGGGCAATGCCGACGGACAGGACAAGAAAACAGAAAACAGAAAAACAGAAAATTAAATTTCTGCCAACAATCAGTTGATTACAATAGAGGTCCATTAGAGATCAATTAGAAATATTTGGAGAAACGTTGGGATTATATATATCTCTCGGGGGGGCTCTCCCGGGGTTGTATCACATACGATGATTAATAACATTACCGCTACGAGATTGATTGTAACACCTTGTGGTACGATCGTGGCCAATTTTTAAGAAATCAGCGGTGATTGTTCATTGTTCAAGGACCATCTCAAAAGTTCCCCAAGCTGAGAAAAGTCTATCGATATATAAATCTGTCCGAGATCTACTCCCGACGTCGATGAATCCTGAATTAAATTGGCATCGATTGTCGGAACGCAACGTTCGCCGAACGTTACATCATTATCTCGCCTTTCTTCCTCACGTTTCGAGAACGTCGTAAACAATTAATTATCTTTCTCTTTACCGCAATTAATCACCCGTTAATCCTTCGTTCGTGTTCTCAATCAATTATGCTCGGACGTTTGTCGTTCGAGATACGACGTTCTTTTTCTTTTCCTTCTCTTTGGTAAAAAATTAGCGCTTAATAGACTTTCCTCGCGTATGACCACGACAAATAATGAATAGAAAAAGAAACAAACTGTTAGACTCAATAGAGAAAAATATAATATGGCATCCAAACATTCAATACAAATTATAATGGATGCATATATGTATATATACATATATATTTATGAGAATAGTGTATATATATATATATATATATATGTATGTATATATATATATATATATATATATACACACAGATAATATATCAAGGACAAGTTTCTGTATACTCTCAATAACTCTTATCACCTATATGGATGTATATGTATGATAAATGTATATATAATATGATTATAATACAGATAAAAGAGAGACTGCAGCTGCACATCGAGCTCCATGCAAGAAAACACTGATTAACGCTTGAACGAAAATATTACCCAACAAAATGACCGATATAAATTTATATATATATATACGTGTAAAATATATTGTATATATACGTATATGAACTATGCGTATAATATATATATATATCAAAGTACTCCTGTCAGTATGTAAAATACAATTACCACATAATAAATGTCAAATACTCAAGTATGTATAATATATAGAAATAAACAGATACTATATATATATATATATATAAGAAGTATTTATGTAATATTCAGTCAGATAAGTAGAATACTATAATGACCAACGTGTCAGGGGCTGCTCGTTCTGTGACGAAGAATTATTTTCATTCTTTTCTTTCTTTTTTTCCTGATTTTATATTTTTCAACAGTGTGTATGAGTATGTGATCGTATGAATATGTGATTAGTTGCTGATTTTTCCTTATTTTTTTTTTAACCCTTTGTACTCCATTGGCGTTGATACAGTGATATTCGTAATAGCGTTTAGAGATTAACTCTTAGGTTGTTTTCATTGAGCGTTAGAATATATTATGAACATACTAGAAAAGTTTTCGGAGTGCAAATGGTCAACTCTTGAATTATCGTTCGATTGAAATGTAGTTATTTGTAGGATATGGACTGTATATACAGTAACATTTTCAAGTTTCAAATGTTAAAATTTGCGAGATTCATAATAAAAATAAATCTTGTCAATTTGAAATTTACAAAATTGTTGAACCGGTACCATGATGTAAATAAAGTATAGATCTGACGTCGCATATTTATTGTGAAGAGTGAAAAATGATTCTAATGAAGCAATTTCTGTCAAAATTATGTTCCATTCGAACAGTCTCCTATTTGTGAATCGAGCTCTCTTTATATCGTCAGGAAATTTTCATGTCAAGAATATGTGGTACCACTATTATTTTATCTTTCATTTAGTAATATACATCTTTTTTTTACCAACTAATAGCACACAACACTTCATCATAATTAGTGTAGTTTTCCCGCTATAATTATTATTTACCTTCGTGCAAATATTTCATTCAAGATAATTGACATCTATCAAGCTGAAAGAACCAATAAAAGGAGAATTGTCTTGACAAGTTTTACTTTTTCTTATGAACACTAATTTAAATTAAGGAATCTGATTGTCTGATTTCAAACAAAATGAAAGGATTTCTTTCTCGATTATTCAGCAATGTGTCAATGATATCTGAATTAATTTAAATCGACATCTTGATCCCCCCCCCCCGCTCTTCCATCGTCGGTCCCATTCGTGTGCCTGTGTCTCGTATGTGTGACAATTGTCTCATGTCAACTATAGCAGCCTGAAAAAAGATTCTAATTTTCCCCACAATACAGTGTAAGGTACTATCATTCTCGTTCCTAATACAAGGAAGAATTCAAATTTCGAGGAGGAAATTTTTTTTTTTTTTTTGATTGGAGGGGGGGGCGGTCAGAGCTTCGTGTAATCCTATTCCGTCGTCGGTACATCTCACAAACTCATACATAAGAGTCGGTAAAGATATAATAATAATACGTACAGATACAAAATTAAGCAGATCGTGGTGGCTAGCGATGGGAGATAATATTGAGTGGTCCTTGCATCAATGCAATAAAACGGAAGAAAGGAACGAAAAAGTAATACACAGAGAGAAGATTCAATAATATTGAAAGAATATGAACAGTAAAAGGGTTTGAGGGTGGTTCTGGCGGTGGAGCTTCTACGATTTTGCTCCCTTAAACGTTTACCTCGATCCAATATTTCTTTCTTTACTTTCTCCTTCCATTGAAATTAAGCTCTTTGTCTGTTGATTTTTCTTTCTTTTGGAGATTAATCGAGAAGCTCTCTGTTCTATTTTTATATTTTATAAAATGAGACAAAGTGGTCCACAAACGAGCATACTTTCAAATGGTTGAGTTATCATGAAAGTTTTGTTCAAGTTGTAAATATAAAATGGACGAGATTCCCTAACCTGTTAACTGGATTCTCTCTTAACTGGGGACTTTGTAGTTACAAATTTTAGTTACAGTGGCTCGTATTAATATTTGGACACCGGGTAAGTTATTTATAACAATGTCAACTAGTCAACTTTAATATATCGAAACAAATATTTTATATACTTTTCTTTGAATGAGAAATAAATTTCATGTCCTAAAAATATATCAAATATTAGTACAAGCCATTATAGACGAGTCCTGCAAACTTAAGTACAGTTACAATTTCTGTTGAAATTTCGCGAGCATCTTTAAATAAACAAATTGTTCTATCCAAGGAATTATTCATTATTCCTCTAGTTAACAAGTTAAGGACTTCCACAATTATCAATTTAAACGTATTAAAACAAAATGACATTAAAAGATTCGAAACTTGAATTCATCATTCTGTCTTATGTGTTATCTCGTTTTTCCAAACAGCTTCTCAATTCTACCTTTCCTCTCGCCGGGAGAGAATAACAAAATTTCCCTTGATTTCGATATTGAATCGAGGCAGCTTAGCTAAAACGAACCCCCATCAATCAAATTCTCAAACTGCATATGTAATTTTTCGGTCGCTGAAATAAATACATGGTTATACTTTTAGTGTTGGAGCATATTGTAGTCGAGACAGTAACATCGCCAAAAGGAGAGACATGACATTGTATATATAGTCAAAAAACAGTAGTGGATATATAAGTAAAAAAAAAAAAAAAATTCTGCTATAATAAAGGGTCGGATATATATATATATATAATGGTATAGTATACCCAATGTAGGATGGTGGAGAATTTCAGATGCTCTTTCAACATTACATGAACAATTCGACAATGTATAAAGAGAAGATAGATAGATAGATAGATAGATAGATAGATAGAAAGATAGATAGATAGATAGACAGAGATAGGAAAACAGGTGTTTGCAACAACCGGTTTAAAAGATTCGAAGATTCCATTCTTCTTGCAGTTTCGTTTCGAAACGTATGAAACGCTTGGTGCACGCTCTCGGCTGCGAATCATACCTTGCTATTTGCGAAGAGGAGACCCACGCCCTCCATGCAAACCTGAAGAAGACCACCCTCGCCGGTGCGCATGTCCTGGACCGGAAACTCGCCGCCGAGCTCGATGCCCACGTTCGCCCCACGGCCACGGGCCGCTGCCTTTTCCATCGCGTCCTTTATGCAGTAGTACAGATCCTTGCACTAAAAACCAAAATGTTTCATCTGGTCAGTTAGTTTGTAATTCCTTCGTTTCCTTGGTCATAGTTTACACGTTTGACAAATTTCTTTCTGAAGCAGGTGGTTGTTTCTCTTAGCGACGGCAGCTAGGAAAGAATATAACAAATTCCCTCTCGTTACGATTACCGTGAACATTTATGGTTATGGCGAGACGTCAGATGACCATTGAATAATGTGCGATGCACATCGATGATATAATTTCCATGTTCGTGGGGAAATAAAGTGGACATGAGAGATCATCGAGATCATCGTTTGAATGTACAATAACTACTATGTTTTTATGTTTTTGGCTCTGTATATAAAATATAAAGAAATTATATGAAAGTGAATTTAAGTTTTCCATAGGATCTGTGTCGCGTGTATTGTGCACTGCGTACCTTCTTGGTGTAATACTTATGCAGCTGAGTCTGCCCGCCGTTTCGCCGCCAAAGGCACAGTACTTTGTTCTTCGGGCTGTAGGTCATGTTCACCAGACGCTCGTACCACCATCGCTCGACGATCACCCCGTTTACGGATCTCAGGACAAGGCCGTCGTGGCGCACCTCGAGAAATCGTAGATCACCTTCTGCGTCGACGCCGGCGTGCACGGTGAAGGATTGACGATGCATTTGTCTGGATGTCAGAGGCTTCAGGTCTATGTCGTTCCCATACTGCAAACACGAAATATCATTTATACAGGCTCTTCTTGCTTTTCGTGGAACTATCTGTCCAGAGAATCCTCGTAGAATCCTCTAATACTATTGAAATTTGACCCGAGGTATGTTTTTTTTTTTTAAACTCTTTGATGTTGCAAGAAAGATCTTTCGAACTTTTTGAAAGTTTCTCAAATTCTTCAAGATCTTCTGGAATTTTTCAATTTTTCTAGATCTTTGGAGTATCCTAGTGTTCCAAGGAATTTTAAAGAAATACATTCTAAAACAATTTTTCCTAATCTTTTCGACACCTTCGGAATTGTTTAGTAATTTGAAGAGTTTTCAACGTTCTACAATATCTCGGCGAGGAACCTTGAAACATTCCAGTGTTTTATAAAATTATTCCTACTTTCCATCGTTCGGAGAAATGTTTTAAATTCTCCAGCGTACCAAAGAATTGTTAGAATTTCTAATAATTTACGACGATCGGTGTTCCATACTCACGAGATTATGTATTTGGTCGAGAAGTTGATTGAGCTCCTGGCTGTAAATCAGGCCGATGTGACTTTTCCCCAACAACCTCCTCACTTTACGTTTCACCTCGTTCTTCTCCACGTTCAGCATCACCAGAATCGCCGTTAAATTATGCAACAGAGTGCACAACAATCTATCCTCGTCGTGTTCCAATCGTTTCTTCTCACTCTCGCTCAAACTCTTGTACCTGTTCGTAATGTAACAACAACAAAATGAAACGTCTGAATCTCCGTCTGAATGAGCGTGTGAATCGTCCTCGTTGCTAACCTTTCCATCATTTCTCCAGGACCTTGATCCATGCCGATCATGTCCCTTTCTTGCGACACCGCGTCCAGAAACGCGTCCTCCCAAAATTGCATCTGGTCCCAAAGCGAAGATCTTTCTTTCCCTAGCAAACCTGCGCGGCGAATTTCACTTGTGAATGTACGCGAAATAATGCGGTGGGTTAAAATAACGTTGTACTTATAATAATATTATGTATATTATATTATTATAATAATATTAAAATTATATAATATTATGATATTAAATAATAATAATAATATTATTATATATATTAAATTATTATAATAGTATTAAAATAATATAATATTATAATATTAAATAATAATAATAATAACAATATAATATTATAGATAAAATTTATAATAATATATTTTAAATATATTTATATTAATATATTTTAAAATTTATAATTATATTGTTACAATAATATTATATTGTCATCCCATTGTTTATTATTATTAACATCACTTAATATCATTTCATTATTTAATACATACGGAAATATAATATATTGAAAATATATTATAATAAAGAGACAAGAGGAAAGTGGCCAGAATAAAAAAAAAAAAGAAATCAAAGAGAAATATTTAGGTTTGTTTCACCTTCGAATAAATAAGTTCTTGCAGCTTCTGGACTAGGGGCAGTTGTGGTTGGCACCAAGCTTCCACCATGGTACCGGAAACCGGTGCTCAAGGAAGACTTGCTCGACCAGATACTTCCCGTTCGTTGCTTCGGTTGTCTCGAAAACTGAAATCAGAATGCAGCGTAAGAATTTTCCAAAATTCGCATCTTCTCGGAAATTCTTTAAGAATTCGTATATATATATATAATTATTCGTTGCAAGATTCGTCAAATCGATCAAAGCTGCCGACCATTTTCTAAAGTTTCATCAAATAGATAAGCTCAAATAGATAAGATACTTTCATCTACGATTAAATGGGGAAGCGTCAAAGGATCATACTGTATGTAGAAAGCTACGCGAATTTCGACATAGTGCAGTGATACAACTACCATAACTATGGAGTACTTTTCAAGCGATGAAGTGTTACACACTGCGTGTTAATCTTATCTATTTAAAGTACACAAAGGGTACGCACAGCGAATTCTTTAAGAATTTTCTTTTCTTTTTTTTTCCTTTAGGAAAGCTGAAGAAGTGAAAGACGAGTCAGCTTTCTTATTTGCATTTCCAGTCAGACATTCTTCTACCGCGATGAAATATTCTCGTATATAGATAAAGAAAAATTAAACTACCGTAGGGAATTTAAAAGAAATCGATTGACATGAAAAATTGATTGAATTGAAACTTTGTTCATATATAATTTTTCTGTTGTATCGTTCATTTTAGAATGTAAAGAAAGAGGATTGTCATCTATAGGGAAAAAATTGTCTCTTCTAAAATTTTGTCATTTGAAATCGTCGAAAAGTAAATTTTGAAGAATATTCGTTTCTTATTAAAAGCAATTTCTTTTCTTGACCATTCTCAGTCAAGTTTTGCAATACTTTCACGTAGCTCAGTTTTTCAATTTTTCTCTTCTATATTAAAAGGAATATTTCCTCGTAACACGAAAATGCCTTAATAAACACCTGTCTCTCAAATAGTTCTCTCGAATGGCTTTCAACGAAAGAAATTCTCAAAGAATGCACAATTTTCATCAAAAAGCAGCGCCCTCGAACTATCGCAAGTTAATCACGCGTGTTTCACCGTGTGAAACAACAGCAATTGGCGAGAAGCTTCATTTTCTTATTAGTGCAAACACTAATCTAATGATCATGGATGCAAAACATGCTGCTTATTATCGTCTTCTCCAACTAATCTCAATTTCTCCTTCTGTTTTCAAATGATCCGCTGTGATTCGATGTTTCTCAAACTTTGACAAAATGCAAGTATTGCACAAGCTCTCTCCGCAATGAACTAAGATCATCTATGTGAACTCTACGAACTAAAATTATAAAACTCTGTCGACTGTATATTTTTTATATACACGGTATGGTGGTAATTAATTGCCACGATTGGTTATTTGAACACGTTCTGATAATATTAATAAAAAGAAAGTTCATTGATACTAAATGAACAGTTTTTTTTTCCTTTTTGTTGGAATAAAAGACCTTTCGAAAGTACTTTTTTTTTTTTTCTTGACATCGAAAGACACTGACGTTACGTTTATCGAATGACATTGTTTTTTTTTCTATGTGTTTAAACAATCTTCATTTTGTTCAAGAGTATGAAAAGAAAAATACAAATAACATATCGTGATTTCAATTTCTTTTCATGGAGAAAAGATATTATGTTCGAAAGCATCTTTCTTTGATTGTATATTTTTTCAAATTGGACGAGCTGTACGTTTATTTTCATCAATATTATCTCAATTTAAAAATATTACATCACTTTCGTTAAACTTGAATTAACAATTCTCCTGAAGCGACTAGAACTATTTCTTACGAAAATTCTTCAGTTTCAACATGTACCTAATTTAGTAATAATTGATGCAACGACGAGTCGCAATTCGATCAAGGCCAATAAATTCTCGTTTGATAAAAAATCTCTTTCTCAAACTATCAAAGCCGAGTTGAAATATTATCGCGGTAATTAATTGACGTCACACCTTGGTAATAAAGACTTGGCAATCGCGTGAGTCTAACTAAAACCCTGAGCTGAGCTCTGCTAGCAACTATTTCATAGTACTCTATGTTTAAGTATAGGGTGTATAGTAAAGAAAATAACAGACTGATTCAATAGTGATCAATTTACATTGCCTTGTTCGACCTCGCTATCAGAGACAGTGCTTCGGAAAGAAGCCTGGTGCGCTTGCCGAAAAGCAGGATTAGTGATTATGCTACCTCCGTCTGTGGACAAAGCTTCGCTGCTTCCTGTTCCACCTCCCCGCCCACTCTAAAAACACATGACGCTTCTATGTAGCTTCTATATACTTGCAACTTGATCTTTTTCTCTCTCTCTCTCTCTCTCTCTCTCGTTTCACTTCATTGTTTCTTTCTTTTTTTTTTTTTTTGTCATAATTATGAATTTCAGCTTGAAACGACTGACAGACTTGTACATATGTGTAAATCTCGCGAACATCCCAAGAATATTAACATTTCTACGTGATAGTTCGATGGGATGGGATCGTCGTGGATTTCAGAGGTGTGCGAAGAACTTTCGTATAATTCTTCGAGTTATCAAGTAACAGGTATTGATAAATAACACGGCTGTTCAGTCTAAATCGCGCAGTGCGTCGTGTTTGTCTAAGCTCTTGGGCAATACTTATCGTTTGGCAGTAATCACGTAATAACAAAACTTACATGCAATTTTATGTGTACCTGTGTGTGTTCAGTCGGGTACAACACCCGTCCGTCCGTGACGAGATATCGTTAAAGAATCAATTTTCTTATCGCTATTCAATTGTACGGAGTATTCACCTTCGTCACCTACGCTTTCAAATTTCTCGTACTCTTTCGTGTCTTGCAATCAATGTGATTTTCTTCTACTTTGTACTCTTTGAACGTATGTTTGTACATGCGTGATCTTAATTAACCATTTCATTTCTGAGCTCTTGCTCTTGTAAATTCCGTAGAAGGATCTTGTATAATTAATATAATTTGTATTTATATTCATATTAATAAAATATAATTTATATATTAATATTATATTTATATGTTAATATAATTATAATTAATGTATTGATAATTTATATTTATATTAACAGTACAGATTTATATTAAATTGACAAACCCAGTAATGATTAACTTCGACTAAACAATAAGTTTTGCAGAACATTTGGACAATGAATTTACAAAAATTGTCTGTTGATTAATAATAAATATATAGTAATAAATTTAAATCAAGTAAGAACAATATACATGCTCATAAATGAACGTAAATCGCATGTATATACCATCGAATCTAAGAAATATCATTGATCAACAACCCTTATTGTAATTATATTATAATTAACATATATTAACATATGTAAACAACCCTTATTACGATTGTAATTAACCCTTGAGAAAAGAAAAAAAAAAAAAAAGGAACAGCCGAAAAGTATGAAAGCGTACGTGACGAACGATACGTTAAGAAGTCCTGCAAGAATAGCAACTAATCAGTATATAATAAGCTTTATAATCATCGGACTGTACGCGTGAAATGTAGACAGAAGGTGGGGGGACCATAAAGAAAGAGGCACATCGGTTACCTTCGTGTGTAACGAGGTAACGTTCTGACGGAACCTCGTTGCTTTTACCTCAGAGTCGAACGACGTTAGCCTGCTGAGGAACTTTCCTTTTTTGGTGAACATGTCGAGGAACATGTCAGTGGTCGATTGGCCACCTCCCTCGTTCGCCGGTGGTGGATGACCGTGCGACGTTTCCAAATGAACTTGAGGCGTTTCTTTAACCAAGTAACAATAATTACCACTTTAGAATCCATTTAATCCGTTAATTGGTTGAGCAACAATTGCTCACAAATTTAGAATGTCAGTGCAACGTAATAGACTCATGCTCGTGTCGTGCTGTATTTATCTATTCGACGAATTCCTAAGAGGATTAGAATTGGAATTAGAACCGTTGATACATGGCTATAAGTATACAGAGTTTCTTTAGGATGTTGGAATTTCGTGTTCAATTGTATTCTCTGTCTTCTTTTACCTGACTTTTGAGACGCGTCCGAAAACTCAGGCTGTACAGGAGATTGCGGGGACCTTAAGTTTTCCCTGCTGCCGAATGGGCTAGATGTCTGAAAGAATTGCAAGAGATGATGAAAGGCATTATATACTATAACCAGACAGAAATTCGTTTCATCCAAAGTATTTTTATTTTCGGCTGTTTTGTGTTATTCTTGAGTTTCTCAAAGATATCTAAACATCTGTAGCCCAATTATTACATTGGCATTGATAACATTAACCCTCGTTCTTTCTAACTTAATTTATCCTCACAATATCGTACGATATACCTTATAATGTCCTTAAAATATCACAATTTAGTTTTATTGGTGTGAAAGAGAAGATAGACAATTAAATTTGCAAATTCTTTTACCAACAACAGACAGAACGAAATTTCTATTTAATTACGTATAATTCAGCCTCAGATGTTTCACAAGAATGCGTGAGAGTTTGGCACACAATGGATGGACGAGGGTTTGAAATTCTTTTTCAACAAGTGTTACGCACCTGAGACATTAGAGAACTATCGAAACCACCCTCCGAGAGGTCCTTGCTCCAATAGTGCGTGTGCGCGATCTCCATTAGCTGAAAGACTGACGCCATTCCGCCCAGACCGAAGTTATTGTAAGTGTGTCCAAGACCGTGAGCCACCGCTTGAAGGCACTTTAGCATCCCCTTGTAAACCGGCTTCGAGACATACTGCCGATGGAAATGAAACGTTCGTGAATTCGTCGCAAAACGTGAAAGCCACGCTTCACTCACCACGTCGTCGATATGATCGTCAGGGCTGATCTTTTTGTTAAGACCTTTGTTCAACTTGGTCACCACCAGGTCCCGATAGCTCTCATCCTCCATTAGTTTCTTCAGCCTGTTCAGTTTCAGCCAACCGACACCTTCACCGGTCAACACTTGATTCACCACCTGAACGTGAGATTCATGAAACGCAATAAACCTCTGGTTGCTAATTCAATTCTTGGTAAAATTGGAATGGGAGAGAGAGGATTAGAACGAAATGCCTGTAATAAAAGTTAGAATGATAGAAGATAATATCAATCAAATTTATGTTCCCTGGAATACGATGCGTTTTGTTTGTTCTGTGTAAATTTTGCAATGGTGTTACAATTAAAAACCTTCACTCGGTCGTCATTGATGATAAATTGTGGTTCTTTGCTCGTGTTTTGGATAAATTTTATTTAATTCATTTATTTTATCGTAAATTATGCATTATTTAATATTATATATTGTAAATTATTCTAACTGTAGTTCCGTGCAATGTACATGTATTTTTTTAATCTACTGGGTGTTCTAGTGCGAATTATATTAGAAATATTAACACTGATAATTGATATTAATAATATTAAAAATATCGATACTAATAATTAATAGTAATAATATTAAAAACAGAACTTACGTCGGTCAGGAAAGCTTGATTGTCGCTGTTTGTACTAGACCTCTCAGCATTCTGCATCCTTTGGATGTCTTCCTGGCTATTCTTATTCGTCGAATGTTTTATCAACGACGAACGTTCGACCAGTCCTGTTTTAGCTAAGTAAAAACGAACCAGTTTCATTTAGCATTGCACGTTAATTTTTCAGGGGACGAGATGAATCGATTGAAAGGATGATAAATACTTTTGGGGAAGGGTCCGAGTATCGGTGTCTTCTTGTCCGCCTTTTGCGACTGAAGGAGGCCGGTGTTTCGATTAGAACTACTTTTACTACCTGCGAACAAAAAAGAGAAAAAAGTATGTTTGAAAGTATATTTAAAAATATAGAGGATCACGAATATAATTGAATCGTCGATCGTGTACAATATATTTATATTTTTAAAATAATATATATATATATATATTTTTTTTTAAAAAATGTATAACTAACATAATCACGATGTTCGTGTCTCGTTGCTACTCTAAAATGTTTTATATTTTGATACACATGGTTGTAGATAAGCTACGTTAATATAAATAAATAATTAATTATATCAATATAAATAATTATGTACAAGCGTATACAAGGGTGTTTCGAAGTTCTCACATTTTGGCAATGCGTTCTACAATAAGAAAAAAAAAAAGAAAAAGGAAAGTAAGACTAAAATAAAAGACTGTCACGTAGCGTTATGTTAAATTTTTCATCTGGTTGTCATTCTTTTCATAAGCAAAGGTGAGGAGGGGACGAAACGTACCAAACAGATCGCTAAACATGTTGCTCGTTTGCGTAGCAATGCCGTTTAAATCACTACTAATATTGCTGAAAAAATCACGTCCGATGTCCCGGCGCCCTCCGCGATTATCCGAAGCGACCAATTGCGTGCTACTCGAATCCCTTCGTTGTAACATGCCAGGAGGCGATGGCGGTGAATGCTGCGAATCGCCAAGACCCTATAAACAATTCCATTTCGTTATGTTGTGCATTTTTTTCTAAAGAGTGGCGAAACTCCAGCATCTGGAATTTCGATCACTCGTGGGAGTCTCACTTTTTTTCATTCCAAATGAAACCACGTTCTTTGAAAGAAATAATCTGTTGTACTTTTAACGCTTTAACGTTCGTATTATTTTCCACATCAGTGGACGATAATAACTTTCTCTGTCAAACTCGTTCAAAGTATTTTTTTTCTTTTTTCAAAGTATTTTTCAGAGTCTCTAGAAGAAAAAACAAAACGATCTAAGAAAGATCTATCGAAGTCCAAAGTGACGAGCAACTTGAATCTAAAGAGAGATACAATTTTTACGATATCGAACATAGAACGTTCGTGGATTATTAGAAGATTGTTAGAAGATTGTTTGTCAATTGGTAACGAGGTAACCGCACCTTGAGTAAACCTTTCTTCGTAGCAACCTCTTTGGCACTTTTCGTCAAGTCCCCGAAAGTGCTCTTGCCCACGTATGTCAAATCGTCGAGTGTATTTTTACTGACGCCAGCTGCCGTTTTGCTCGCCTCCAGAGCGGTCTTCGACGCCTCCTGAACAGACTTCGTTGCCTCGCCCATGGCTTTCTTCGTCTGTTGCGTCAACTGTTCAATATTTACGAAAGCAAATGAAATGTTTTAACTTTGTACCAATTCAACTGCCAAACGTTTAATGTCTAACTTATTTAATATTTAATCGAGTAACATTTAAATATCGTGAGTACGTGGTATTGAAATATCATATAATTATTGTTTCAATACTCACCTGTTCCAATGGCGCGAAGAGACTGTCTTCACCAGCCTCAGTGATCTTCTCCTTCGCCTGATGTTTCAACTATCAAACAAACGTAATTTGTTGTAATCGTGTGTAATCGTGTAATAAAGAAAGTTAAAAAAAAAGGAAAAGACATGAAGGAAGTATTATCAAATGCTTGATACCAAATGACAAATTATAAATACTTAATAAAATACTTAAATTATAAAGTTATGTTATATAAACTTGTATTATGAATATCATAAAATATCAGAATTCCAACAATTGCAACAATGGCAATAGTTGAAAATAAAAAAAAATTGCCAAAAGTTCTCAAAAAATTGATGTTTGGCGAAAATATTGAAACACTGCCCCAATTGCTGTTTATATCCAGAAACGTATCGCTCTTCAATGCTCCGTTGGAATTTCAAGTCATCGCCAAAATTCAACTGTCTATTAACGAAATTTAAGAAATAGCAAAAGAATTCCGATCCATCGGCGAAAATTCGATTAAAACTCCGCGATTGGCGAGTAACTCGACAATGTTTCGAAATCGCGGAGGTACCTTGTCCATCTGAGCAAGGAGCCCATCCTGACTGCTCTGCCTCGTAGTCTCGCGGACCAAATCCTTCGCCTGGTTCGCTATTTGCTCGAACAACGATCCCTGAGAGCCTTGTCTCAACACACCGTTCCCAGTCGAGCCTTGCCTCTGTGTACTGTCAGCCTGCTTGCCAGTGCTCAAGGACAATTGTCGAGAGACCGTCGACGATTCGCTTTCGTTGCTGCTGTTGCTGCTCGTCTGTCGAGAGAACGGCCCAGTCCCGAAGCTCGACGTCCTGGCTAAAACGTTCCCCACGCTTGGGTGACGCTGGAGACTCGCCGCGCTTGGCTGAATCTTCGAAACAAACACAAACGAGATCCGATGAGACATTAATTGTCATCGGGATATTTCGTAAGGATACATCGGGAGATTTGCAAAGAGGAGATTTACATTGATTTTTTTTAGAAAAGGATCTGTTTCTTCGAACGAGAAACGGGGATGTCCTCAGATTCGTGTAGATGTATTTGAACATTGAAAGGTGAAATGTACAATAGGAAGAGAGTTTCCTCTTTGGTTTTAAAGGAATGATATTTGAATTGGGAATTTTTTCAAATTACCAAATGGAACGATGTTGAATATTTGATTTGTCGAAAGCGAAAGTAATCATGCACTGGATTTGATATTGAAACAATAAAAAATGTAACAATGAGCTACATCGGTATGAACTTCATCAATGAAACGTACAAGTAGTGCATATTCTTTTTTTTTTTTTTTTTGTTTGAAAGGGATTTTCAAAAAATATTTAAATAAATTTTGAAACAGGAGGAAAAAGTGACAGAAATATTTATTATCGAAATATAAAATAATTAGAATAGAAAGCGAGAGAAACTCGGTATGCTTGAGAAGTATGGAAGAATAAAGAGAAATCAAACGGAATCCTGTTCGATAAACATTAGAAAAATATCACTGAGTCCAGAAAGAAAAAAAAAAAGGATAGACAAGAAAATGGAGAAAATCTAAATCACAGGATTCCCAGAGAAAATCCTAAATTCCAAAAGAAAGAAACACTAAAGAAGCATAGAAAGACAGCGAAAGAAATCTAAATCGCAGATTTCAAAGAAAGAAAGAAAAGAAAACAGAAGATAAAAGAAAAATAAAAGTAAACGGTGTCTAAAAATCTTCTACGCGAAAATAAAAGCAATCTGTATCTAAAAATTCTACGAAAAGGACAAAAAAGAAACAGTTGAACAAGTTTAAATTGATAAACTCTCAAAAAGTCGAAAGAAAGAATTCCTAAGAAGCTTCAAAAGAAAACTGCAAAACGCTGTCGCATCCAAAGGAGAGGGGACAACGAACCATCGAACGAAACGAGTGAGAGTGAAAATGAGATGCAAGGTAGCCCATGTACAACTTGTATTTATGTGTAATTGAATAGCGAAATACGTCAAACGACCATGTCACGAAAGGAAGGGGTTTTCTCCATGCTGGACACATCGAATGGTATCTGACTAGGTGAGCGCCGGCATGCACAGTTGAAAATACGACAATTAAAATAATCGATAAAAGGTTAATCGACAGATGGTTACACCAGCCAACAGACAGACCAATGAAGGATGAACTCACGGGAACGACATATCTACTGACACGGGAGGTCCTGTGGGATGTGGCAGGACGTTCGGTGTCATTGATGCTCGGAGTGGTCGTTAAAGAACGTCCCTTCCCTACTCCGAACTGTCCTACAGAACTTTGTGCGCTGAGGATTGTGCGTGGTGTGATCGTGGATGCTGAGTCTGACTCAAAGCTACCACCCTCCTCTTTGTCCTATGATTCAAGCATTTCGTTAGGACGTCGAAACAATGGAGCGGCGAGATTTGTTTTATTTTGTTGTTGTTGTTGTTGTTGTTATTTTGGCTTCGTGTCCGGAGATTAAAATTGGCGTAGAATGTATTTGTGTACGTGTAACGTATCTGAATGTTTGTGTAGACGTGTGTACACTTTGAAATTTCATTGGAAATACGCCACTGCTTTGCGACGTATGGTGAATTTCAAAAAGAATTTACTGTCAATTACATCACGCGGAGAATAAACGTCGACTTCAAGTTAAAAATTTGCACGGCGGGAAGAGACGATTCAAAATTTTCCATTTCCGGTTGCGACTTACATATCTTTCGTTTCGTCGTGCAGCTGCTAACTTTCAACAGTTTCGAGAAATTACTCGCGACCGAGAACGTGGATATTACTGCGAGACGATGTGAGTTCGTTCCAACTTCTCACGATTAAATTTAACGATTGTGCAAAATACAAATATAGAGTATGGACAAGTGAAATGTGTCATTTGTTATGAATGAAGCAATGGCCAATCATTATCGAGTTGAAACGTTCAAAGAGAACCTAACTTACATTCAAAGCACTTTCATATTTGAAATGAAGTTTCTACGTGGAAGTATAAATTTTTCTAGAGATACAGATTGTTTGAAAAATATAATTAAAAAGAAATACATATATATATATACACATATATATTTTTTAAATACATACATTGGTTGATTGCGAGCCTTCTTGAGCTTTGGGATTTAACTCGAACTCAGAGTCCCTGTTGAAACTAGGACTGCTCAAATCGCTGTGACTGGAGGAGGTGCTCGGTGGACTTTCCGGCCTCACAGTCGACTCCTCCTCCACTCCGGGATACTGCAGCGAACTGGGTGGATTGTAAACGTTCTTCGGGTCCACGGACAGTGACATCTGCTGTGGTTGCGCCATTTGCGAACAATTGTAGCCTGCGAGGCAAATGACATTCGCAGCAGACTCTTCAGTTAAGATGAAATCCAAATTTCATCAACTACCAGAGAGAAGGACAGTGCTTACTTGGTGACAAGTCGGAGGACACCATCTCCGACACAAAATCGCTCAACGAGGAGTAAGAGGAACTCGTACTTTCGGCACCCTCCGAGTCAGAGCCGCTCTCGTCGGTCGGCTGGCTCTCGTGTTCCTTCATCGCCTTCAACGCGTTCGCCAGCGAGCTACCGTTGTCCCAAACGGGGAAGTAAATCGGCTCTAAACCGGATGCGTACCACTTCGGCTTGTCACCGATCTGAGTCGGGTCGAACACGCCTGTCTGCACTCTGAGGAACGCGACGTTGCTCGGCGTGAGCGACCACTCGGCCAGAAACTCCACCGCCTGCGTCCTGGCGAACTTGTTCAAGAAATGGCTGGCGCGCGGCCTCGAACGAAGGAAAGAGTTGATCTGAAAGGCGACCACCGGCCTCGGGTACAGCCTCAACGTCCTCGTGTGCTCGGTGAAGTTGGCCAGAAGGTTCTGCGAGTTGAAGAAACGGACCATGGCCACCCTGGTGGCAACGTCCACGGAGTCCACGTCGTTCCCGTAGATGAACGGATTGAACGGTTGCATGGCTTGCGACGTGTGCGGCTTCTGTGGCGACGAGGAGCCTGGTGACGGGGATACGGAAGGGCGACGGTGACCGGACGTTACGCTGGTCCCCGGAGTGCTCGCTGGACTCGTGTACGCGTGATGGTCGACGCTTGGTCTGTGCTTCATCGACGACACGCTGCGTGAAAAGTCGAGTGGATTAACCGCGATAAGCCTCGTTATTAATAGATCGAATGTCTGCCTCTAAACGGAGATTTGAGTTCGTTTCGTTGGGCCAACGATGATTACGACGATTACGTTCGTCGTCAGTCTACCGATCAGTCTGTATAACATGTGTTTTACAGAGTCGCACCTCTGAGACATTTTCTTTCGATTTAATTATTCATTGACGATAGAGGGAAGCCAACAAAATAAACAAGACCACCAACCTCAAGGTGGACAAATGAGACGTCAGGCTCTCCCTTCTGCTCGGGGCTTGCAGTGAAGTCCTCGGAGAAGTGTCTTGCGAAAGTGGTTGCGGAATTGACATGCTAGCCATTGCCTAGAAGAAACAACAGACCAACACGTCCAACACGGAGAGAAACACGGGGAACGAAAGTTTCTAACTTTCTAAGTATCGTCTCCTCAGCGAAGAGCTAACGATACAAAATTCGTCACATCACTTAAGCGACTACGTCCAACTATGGTCTATTCTATGTCTATCTATATGCCGTACTTCCTACACACTGTACTCTCTAAAAAGCCCCACCCGTCGTCTCTTCCCTCGGAACGGAAGTTAGTGCGTGTTCTCTATTCTCTAAGGATGAGAAAATCAAATTTCGGAAAGAAGATAAGAAAATAAACAAACAGATATATATATATATATAAATAAATAAATAAATAATTAGCCCATGCCGCTAACTACAACACAAGGAACGTATCAGCTGTGTATGTATATAGAAAATACAATTTATACTCCATGCAGAGAATGGATAAATAAAATATTTACACCAGAGCCGGTTTGGTCCATCAGTTGCATTGCCTGCGGAACCGATTAAAACGAGGAACGATTAAATTAACGTGCTTCATCGTCGATATTTCTTGTCTACCGTAGAGAAATATACTAGAGTGTATTCCGTCTCCTTTCTTGTTTTTTCTAATTCCGTCACGTTAACTCTTTCGCAGCCTTCGACGTACGTACAGTTGTATATTTCAAGCATACGAGCACGAGTAGATCGAAGTATATTAGTCATCTTGGTACACAAGTACGTAATTATCTCTGATTATATATTTATCAAATTATTTTTTAAATTGTCTTAAATTAAATTAAATATATTAAATATATTTTTATGTATTATTTATTTATATATTTACTTATTTTATATCTTTATTATTATTTTTATATTACATATTATATTTTTGTGTATTATTTATTTATATATATATATTTACTCATTTTATATCTTTATTATTATTTTTATATTATATATTATATTTTTATGTATTTATATATATATTATATATTTACTTATTTTATATCTTTATTATTATTTTTATATTACATATTATATTTTTGTGTATTATTTATTTATATATATATATTTACTTATTTTATATCTTTATTATTATTTTTACATTATATATTATATTTTTATATATATATATATATTTATATATTTACTTATTTTATATTTCTATTATCATTTTTATATTACACATTATATTTAAATACATTACGTTACATATTTATTTTATTTATTTAATATATTTATTAAATTATTTTTCAAATTATCTTTAACTATACTTCTAATTATATTGTATCTTACACAATATACATACATCTTTGTCGCCTTATTTCAAAATATTAAAATAAGTGACTCGACATGAATTCGTACTGAAAAGGAATATACACATAAATATACGTCAGAGATAAAATTAATGAAAATTCTCTGTTAATCAGCCTCAGAATTCTTTTTAAATCTGTGATCCTTCTTCAAATCGTACAATTTGTCGTACAGTTTCCATACACGCTGAAAAATCACAGAAATATCACGGAACCGTAATCAATTTCATCTTCGCGATTCTTTCGTTCTTTTGTTTTTCAAAATTCTTCTCTCCTTCTAATATCCTTCCTTCGTTTGTCAGGCTGCGAAAGAGTTAAGTTCCGATCCCAGTGATAAATGCCTGTGTGTTTTATTTACCTGTTTCAAGTGGTTCTTTAGTACGGTGCCTTCTGGTTCGGGCAACGGGGGCAATTGATCACCCAGACCAGTAGGTGCGTTTATTTTATTGCTGTCTAGATCCACTAGCCAAATGTCATCGGGCATTTTAAAGTTCGTTTTGTACAATAAAAAAGTAGCGGGTATTCCGATAACAAATGGTGTAGGTGCAAGCAACAACTGTTCCGCGCAGCTCATGCACGTGGGTAACAATGGTATCGCGGGGAACATATACTCCAGAGGATAAATCATCGTTACGAACGCCATTACAGACATCGACAGGGCATTGTAGTCGCGGGATTGCAACACGATCTGCAAAAGAAAAGTTTCACTTGTTCATCGATTAGTTGCATTCTCTTCTCTAATCGTCTTGTTCTTAATTTTATTTTCCAAGAAACGAAATTAGAGCGATTGCTATTACAAATCAAGTTCACAGAAACGAGAGAGTTCTGTATTTTTTATGCGCGTTGTATTATTTTTCGTCAGTGTATTGCTCATTGTGATGTTAGAAAGTCACTTTGAGGCAGTCGTTGAGAAAAGAAGATAAGAAAGAACCTTGAAAAGATGAATTTCCTAATTCTTTTAGACAGCGTGGTAAAAATTTTCAATACGAATATAATCGATTTGCGTCGATTTTTTTTATTTTCAATTTTAACAAATTTTGACAAACGTAAAAGTCTCGACGGACTGAGAGAAAGAAAAATCCTGAATGTCGATGAAGAAAAACCACCGAAAAATTTATCGAAAATCTTCTAAAAAAATCTGTACAAACTACCGAGAATCGTAAAAGCTAAGAAACAATTCGTCAACAATTGTCGACGAGAGAGGTAAAACAATTGAACAAGTTCCTCTTCGAGAGAAGAATAATTCTCCTTGGTAAAATTGAAAGATCACCTTGTGCTCCAAGAGAATCAACGTGAGGACCTTCAAGCATATGTCAACGCCAAGAAGTTCCAGGGGTAGATGCAGAGGGAAATCAACGAGAGAAAATCTAGTGTGGTCTGGAAGTGCAAAACAGAGTGGTGGCTGCATACTTTGCGACACGATCTCGATCTCGACGCGTGTCTTTGTTGGCACGGGTACAGGGCTGCTCAACAATCTCAATATCCACGTCTCGATCTCTCGTACGTCGTGCAACACAATCGACGGTGTTCCTTCCAGCGTTTGTCCTGTCAAAACGCTCCACACCGTGTCTCTGTCGAAAAAAAAAAAAAAAAAAAGAATCGATGAAACATCTCTCTTTCATTTCGAGTAGTTTAAATTCAAAAACTCATCATTCGTTAAATGTGATCAATTACGAATGAATATTTAATGCATAGTAGAAAAATGAGTGAGCACCATAAAATACTAAAATGAAATGTAGTGAGTTATCAAAGAACCAAAAGGACAGTATAAAGTGTGTGAAAATTATTATACTGTGATATAGTGACACACTGCCCAATTATGGAAAAAATATGTAAGTTTATAATGTTTGTATGTAAATGAGATAATATTGTTGTTCACAATAACTCTATAATTGGACAATGTATTAATAATATACTGTAGCAGTATAATATAGAACATGGTACTGTAATATAATATTATAATATATCTTTATTATATATTACATATATATTAATATATAATATCATAATAT
The DNA here is from genome assembly GCA_036937485.2 of Tetragonisca angustula. Classification (NCBI taxonomy): domain Eukaryota; kingdom Metazoa; phylum Arthropoda; class Insecta; order Hymenoptera; family Apidae; genus Tetragonisca; species Tetragonisca angustula. The sequence goes on from JAWNGG020000187.1 coordinate 91,827, forward strand.
ATTATGATATATTTATTTAAAAGTTTCGAATTAAAAATTCCACGAAGAGAGCTCTCAGATGATGAGCAAATTAAAACATTCAAATAGGAATCGAATAGGCGTTCCTACTGAATTCTTAATGCACTTTTTGTACCAAACGTGTTGGAACATTTTAATTTCACACTTTCAAAGAATGTTTCTAAAGTCCAGTGCCATTGAGAAATATTTTTCGCGGTGCCAGCGAAATGGAAGAATATCGTGCACAACGATTTTCCACGCGGCGAGGAACAACTAAAGAAACGGTGCAAATTCAGCAAAAAAAAGTGAGCCTTCGTGATTATTCATTCAGAGAGACAGTTAATCAGAGCGAGGTGGGTGGATTTTGTATTTGCACATTTCCGGATTAATCTGCTGTACCTGTTTGTCTGCCTGGAAGCGCCGACTTTCTGCGGTGAGGAGCTTTCGTTGCACGCGTCGATGATCTTCTTCAAAACGAAAAGGCATTCGCGGAACATTGAAAAGAACGGGTGATGGGAGATGATGCATAACGACGTCAGCGAGTGATTTCGTATCCTCTGCAAGAACATAATGATGGAACAATCATTGGCGGCGTTGTATCTCGATTCGTTTGTTGAGCTACACTACAATGGACTTGTAAATGATTACTAGTCTCTGATCATCGATATTGTCGTTGTAGTTCGATTTATTCCTCTAGATAGATGTATTTCCTTTCGTTAGTCAAACATTGACAATTTTATCGTTTCTATTTCAAGTTTACTAAAAGTCTCATTTCCATTGATCGAAGAATATTTTAATTGTCGACTAGCAAAGTTTGTCAAAGTATTTAAGTCAATGAAGCTCTTATCAGTTTAGCTCTTTCTAAATTTTGGCTACGTCACTCCATCTTCTTTTTTTGTTAGAGAGCTTCAGTTTATCATCGAGACAGGGAAGCTCGAGGAAAATAATTGGAAAAGTTTTAGTTACTTTGACCTACTTTTTAGTCATTTAGTGTATTTACTCAATATTGGTCACTTAGAAATGATCAGGAAGGCGAACTATCACGAAAGTAATTTTACAGGTCGATACTTTCGACTAATGTCTATAATATATTTCGCAATTGCGAATGTTCACCTGTCGTCTGCGTGATGCACGCGGAGACGGCGAATGACTTCCTCCACTTTCGCTGTCACCACTTGGTGCAGTGACGCCTAATCTCGGTGCACTCGGTATATGCGAAGTGTCAGAGTCCCTTCTGCTGCTCGGACAATCTTTCTCTGAGTCGCTAGGGCCCACTGCACTGCTCCTATAGTCGCTATAAAGAACAGCTAGAGATACAGTCTTATAATTGGAAAAGATGCCTATTTTCACTCTTAATAATAATCATGTAATTGTAAATCGTAAGGATAATGCAGACACTGTAGATAAATAGGTGTGGTTCCTCGGTAGTAAGATTATGATAAAATGATGCGTTATATTTCACCTAGAAAAGGCAGAATCCGTGCTCTTTTCCATGCTCTTTCTCCAGCTCTCCCTTCGAAACGTGGTATTGTATTTGTCCCTTTTCATCGACACCCCAGCCCCGACCGTAACTCCTGCCCTTTCTATTGGTCGATAAAAATTCACGCAGATGCCATAGCGAGTTTTCCCTGAAATGACATCAGACAGAATCGAGTTCCAGTACAATTCTACAATTGACATTCAGATAACGTGAAATTCAGTGTAAACAGGACTAGGGAAATTGTTCGATACTTTTATATATAATATAATGTAATAATATAATTGACATATATAAAATAACAATTGAAATTAAGTTTACGTTTATTTTTAACTACTTGTAACACGCGAAGTGGCCAAGTCTAAGAATAAAAAGAGAAACGACTGTCTATAATTTTGGAGAGCCACCGCTGTTGACATTTGAACGCGCGTCAAACGCAATTAGAATGATCTCGACGTTCCTGTTTTCATTGAAACGTTTCTTCCTGACGTTAATTTCTTGAAACGTTGCTTTCAGAATTGTCGGAAACATTATTTTTTGAGAGGGAAAAATCAAGTACCGGAATCTTTGTCCGTGAGGGTGAAAGTGAAGGAAGTGGCCTCTCGCAAGGCTGTGCGTTTCGGGCCGACGCTGGTGCAACCCTCCGGTTGGCAGAAATAAACCATGTCCAGCGGCAATGGAAAATCTTTGTGATCTTCCACCGGATATCTTCGCAATAATTCTGGAACCTAGATATTCACACAGATATTCTGAGGATAACACTTAAGAGAGAGAGAGAGAGAGAGAGAGAGAGAGAGAGAGAGAGAGAGAGAGAGAGAGAGTGTGTGTGGGAGAACCACTTCATATTATATATATGTACGTGTATATTATATGTGCATAATGTATAGTTTCTCATGAAAATATTACTTTTATGAATGTATTATGTGTGTTTGAAATTTCACTGGCACTACGTTAAGATACAATTATCATAGTTGTAACAAATCAGAAGAAAAAAATATATATATATAGATAAAATATAAAATATAAAATTATGTGTGTTTGAAATTTCACTGGCACTACATTAAGATACAATTATCATAGTTGTAACAAATCAGAAAAAAAAAAAATATATATAGATAGATTAAAATATAAAATATAAAATTATGTGTGTTTGAAATTTCACTGGCACATTAAGATACAATTATCATAGTTGTAACAAATCAGAAAAAAAAAATATATATATATAGATAAAATATAAAATATGTGTGTTTGAAATTTCACTGGCACTACATTAAGATACAATTATCATAGTTGTAACAAATCTGAAAAAAAAAAAATATATATATATAGATAAAATATAAAATATGTGTGTCTGAAATTTCACTGGCACTACATTAAGATACAATTATCATAGTGTTAACAAATCTGAAAAAAAAAAAATATATATATATATAGATAAAATATAAAATATGTGTGTCTGAAATTTCACTGGCACTACATTAAGATACAATTATCATAGTTGTAACAAATCAGAAAAAAAAAATATATATATATAGATAAAATATAAAATATAAAATATATAAAAGAATATACAAATATATATATATAAGATATATAATATATAACATAAAAAAAGATATATATATATATATATATTGCAAGATATTTAATACAAGTATATATTTTTCACAACTATCACAAGATTATTTAAACAATCCATCAATATTCCTCAATATTCACCATAACTATTTATCATACGCTTCAAGTCATTATATTTTTATTTCATACATTTCATTTTTATATTTATCCTATACTTCTTACAAGTATAAGCAATTAACAATTTATTTCTAAATCAACTCAAAATTCGCAAATATCTTGAAATGAGAATAAAAGCATTAGTTTTTCAGATCTAAAGAATCCTCGATACAGTCATTAGGCAGTAACTTCAAAGAAATACCTGCACAGGCTGGCGAGAGACTGAGGGTAGTCTGGCCCCCACAATGGCGAGATAGTCCACCAAGCGGGGGCACAGGTGCTTCTTCTGTATATCCATCGCTGTAGTTTACAGCTCTGTCACCGTTCTGTGCAATGTGCACCGGTCATCTGAGCCGTCGACTTTTCGTCAGGATTGCCTCCTGATCGGTTCATGGCTGTATCATTCTTCGCTTGATCTTCCACATCTGAAAAGCACAAGTGAAACAAAGTCAGTACAACTACACGGTGGAATTATATTCCCTCTAATTATATTTAATCTACTGTTTGTCCTTCCACACTTGGTTGCCTTGACATCATCCGTCCTGTTTCACCTATTCAGTCAATCAGATTTTAATCGATTTTAACTCGATGGATACCTAAGCACGTTATACGTGGCTAATCAGAATTAAAATGACACGACTGTTTGAAAATTCTTCCAGAGCTTTTGACACGAGAGGATTTCTCTGAATCGTTGCAAATAGATTTTATCGATTTATTTGTTTGTCCCTTGTTGGTCGAATTTTTATGCGTTTCTGGGAAATTCGAAAATGCAAAATTGCATATTTATGTTCTATGGATATTTTGTTTGTACAGATGAAGATTTAAAACGAGAAAAATATATGGGACAATGCATAGAGTATAGTATGTGGATAATTAGTAAATAAAACGAATTTCTATTTGTTTCGTTTTATTTTTTTTTTTCAGTTGTAATATAAAAATTTGTAAAAATTCTCAGTCAGTTTATTCGAAATTTTACATATTTTTACAAATTTCTATGTCCAAAAAATTTCTGCTCGCCGAAAAATTTGTATTTGATCGAGTTCCACCGGAAGGACTTTTATTTGCCAAATTTCTGCGGTGGAAATTTCTCTTTGTAAAAATTTCCATTCGCTGGATATTGTTCCACTTATGGAATTCATCAAAATTTTCATCGCAGAAGCTCGTGTTTGACAAATTTCTATGGTCATTCAAAAATCATTTCTGCTCAGAAAAATCTTCACATTTTCATTGTACGTTGTTCGAGATCGGGACGATAGACAGAAAGAACGAATCAGAAGGTGAATTGATAGTACGATCTAATAGTACGTGAAACAATATTTGGAGCACGAGGCTCATTGATTTCCTGCGCCTCGTGACCCATATTAGGTTAACAAGAATCACAAAAACGCTCGAGCATCGTGCAAGGTTTAAGCTGAGCTCAGCTTCTTTGAAACAACATTTAGGTGAAGATTTAAAAAAGGTCCAAGCTTCTGGCTGACATTAACATTGTCCCTGAATTTTCTTCGACTCAATTGTCATCTATTAGAAAATCATCGTAACTTGTTCGACACTTCTTTCACAATTCGAGACGAAACTCTTCTCGACCCTTGAAAGTTCTTGTTCGATTCTGAAAGAAACGAAGAAAGACTCAAGAACTTGACGATATTTCAATAAATTTTAATATTGACTAGTGTCTTGGGCATTCTTATTTTATTTCTGAAGAAAGAGCGAAACGCATTGATAAATTAATAAATTTAAAAGACGGGAGTACAGTAATGTTCGAAAGTTTGGAAACGAAGGGGCTAAAAGGAAATGATTTGCAAGATTTGTGCAAGAAAGTAATGAACATGTGTGTGAGCATTTATTTCAAATTAATACGAGCAATTATATGGTAATTAATTTGTTAAGAACAAAATTGTTAATTTGCATTCAATTTAAATTAATTTGGATGATTCGAGTTTTCACGAATGAATATTAAATAATAATTCTTGGAACAAATGGAATAAACAAATCTTGAGATATTGAACAATCATTTCCAATTGAATTAAACAAAAATGAAATTAAACCTTGCTAAATAACAATGACAGTATTAAGTAATAATTCCAAACTTTTGAGTAGTATTGTAACCCACAATTTTCAGGAATTTTTTTTTTTTTTCAAGAACAGGGCAATTCAGAATCGATATATCGCTTCTTGAGAAATCATGCGCGTTTGCGCGGAATTATTGTACATCGTCGTAGATTCCAAAAATATTTTCACGTCCTGCCGCTCTTTCTGACCTACATACATCCTCCATTTAATTTTGTGGTTTAAGAGGTCGCAGACTTTCTTTGTCAGCCGTGAGGAAAGGATAATGCATATGGAACAGAAACTCTGTGCCACAGTATGTCCCGTTTCCGTTCTTGAGATAAATCGCGAAACGAGATATCGAGCTCTTGGTACGATGCTTAAAGTCCATGCACGCAGCTTGAATATGTCAGTAAAAAGTCCGCAAATAGCAGAACGATTAGAAAAAACTTAAAAAGTATAGTAATTATTATATATTAATATGAATATAATGTTAATATAACATTAATGTTATAGCTGATATTAATATAATATTAATAAAAATATAATGTTAATATAATATTAATATTATAGCTAATACTAATATAATATTAATAAAAATATAATAATTATTACATATTAATATTTTAGCTAATATTAATATAATATTAATAAAAGTATAATAATTATTATATATTAATATAAATATAATGTTAATATAATATTAATATTGTAGCTAATATTAATATAATATTAATAAAAATATAATAATTATTATATATTAATATAAATATAATGTTAATATAATATTAATATTATAGCTAATGCTAATATAATATTAATAAAAATAGTTATTATATATTAACATAAATATAATGTTAATATAATATTAATATTGTAGCTAATACTAATATAATATTAATAAAAATATAATAATTATTATATATTACGATAATTCAATTCGAACGATCCTAAGGAATGTAAAATCAGTATCCTAAGTGAAACAATCGATCGAAGTCGTAAGTAACAACGATTCAGAGAATATTGTATTAACGAAAGCTAGAAATAATAATTTCGAACGATTCTAAGAATGTAACGATTTTTAAGAAAAGCTTCGTCGAAAGAAAGTTGAGAATAACAATTCAGATCGAACGATCCTTGCTCGAGTATGACGTCAAAATGTTAAATAAAATAGAAATGAACATTTTAAATCGAAATTTCAATGAAAGTCCTAAATAACAAAAAAATTAGGAAGAATCAGGTATATTAAGTCAGAAATAATAAGTTGATTCGGATAATCATTGGATTATCGAAATTATTGAAAATTGTTAGAGCGACTCATTGACTTGTCTGTATGTATATTGAACTACAAAATTTCCCCAATTTGTCGAGTAATTGCATTGAGCCTCTCTATATATCGATCACGACGCAATCAGTGATTCGATTATGCAATTCTTGACTCATTTCCGGTTCTATTTTATTTTCTATTCTTTTTCAAACTATTTCAATGTAATTAAACGTCCGATTGTTCAATAGATTGTTCATTAAACAATTGGATAATTTCGTTTCATCTAATTTAATTGTTTTTCAGGCTATTTCAACAATTTAAGCTCATTTCAAATTCTCCTGCATTTAACTTAAGTTTAATTGTCCTGAAATCTGAATAATTTAATAAATTTAAATAATTATTCCAAATGCAGCTATTTTTTGAATAATTGTTAGACGAAGAATTGATACGAGAATATTGACGGTGTCGTAGTATAAATAATTCTAAAATTTGGAAAAAGGAAATTTTCACTGAAAAGCTTGTCAATAAATTTACGTATGAGTTAAAGAAAGCTATGTAGAGTATAGTATAATTGAACAAAAGCAAAAAAAAGGCAAAGGAGTGGGAGTTCGTTCCAAGCGAGTAGACCAGTTCACTTCAATGGACGAATCCACGTTTCCACGTTCCTCCCAATTCTTCCGAGGCAATGTTCCAACACGAGTGAAATTACAAGAACAGTAACGTTTTCAATTCACTGTTTTTTTAACAATCTCTGAACAGAAAGCACGAGAGTGTAACAAATATATAACCAAATACGAAACGACACGAGGAATTGTCGTCCTTCAACCCTTTGTTCTTTCATTCTTCCCTCAAGACCATCAGTATATAGACTGTGTTACGATCGAACAAAGCACGTTTCACCACACGTATTGATACATTTACGTGATATGGCTCCAATTAGATCAAGGAAACTTCATTCAATCCATTGACAATAAAATCTTCGATCGAAAACCCTTGGTAGCTGAACTGTGTCCAACCATCCAAAATCATTAAAACATCGAAACTATCGAAATGATGAGGATGGCCAATTTGTAATCTCTATTAGATATTTTGCAAATGAACGCATTTTTAAAGATTTAAATGATTCTTTTTGTACAGTGTAAGACAGAAGCATGTACAGTCTATATTGTGTTATAAAATTTTTCTTCAGCATCTCTGTTGCATTTTCCTAACGTTAGAGAAACATTCCAAATTTGAACAATATCTGATACATTGTGTCACATTTCTCAATTTTGAATTTTATGTTGCACATCTTTCTGGAACATTGTCGATTCTTTTTGTTTCGTGAAACGAGAGCAAGGCCGGGGCATAAAAATTCGAGGATCGTTGCGGGGTTGACATCGACTTGCAAGACGTAAATACACGCAGCAGCATAGTTTACGCCCTATAATTGAAGCTTTACAACATCCCCGGACGCTTGCACACAGGGTGACATTAAAATGAGTGATCTTGCCTCAGTGGCCTATTCTAAAGATATCTTTCTGTGGATGCATTTGGATTACAGTACATAATAATGCATTTTTATCAATATGGATGTGAATACACTCAAATAGAAATACATTTCATCCAGTAAGATTAATGTCTATGAGATTATATTCTTCTATAAGATTAATGTCAAGAACTTTGAATGTTCTATGTATTTTTGCATACCTCTGAAATTTTAATCCTTGTAAATCACCTAGAAAACGTGGATTCTTTTTTTCAAATAATCATTCATACAGGATTTAGGTTGAAAGCAAACTAATTCAATATCTCAGCTGTTAATGGTGACATAAGGAAATACTTGCTCGGTCGAGGGATACTTAATCAGTTGATGGTCTTCGAATCATATATTTTTTTAATTAAGCAAGTCCACTTTGGCATTGACTTATTTATGTTGAAAAATCATTAAACACAAAATCATCAGTTTAATTTCGTAAAGTCTACCTTTACAGAGTCATTCTTGCGGATTTTCTTTTCTTTTTTAAATTTTTACCATTAACAAAGTCGAACATGGACGAACATGGATCGTTGTCCACAGTTGCGTTGTTCGTGCAATTATGAAAATGTTTCGCTTGCGAAATAAAAAAATCAATGATCCCTGGGTATTCAAAATCCTTTAAAAGGATATTATAATGAAGGTGAATGGAAGAATTGGATTGAGAATTTGAGTTGCAGTTTCCAATCTTGAATTGTGTTATAAGCCATACATGCAACGTTTATGCAATGTTCTTTTATTTCTGGAAAGAATGAAAACGTCAGAGCAGGACCATTTATTTCATTGTTACTCTCGCGTTCTTGAGCTTTCCTTCTCCGTAAATTCGTTCGTAAAATGTCGTTGAAATGGAATGTTTCCAATAAAAATAAATGTTTCGAAGTTTCCGAGGAATCGAAGAATTTCTCAGACTGTTCTACGCTGGCCAATAAATCTATAAAATACACGTTTAAACGTGGCGAGATCGACATGTACGTAGCTCACTTCCATCTAACAGAAGCTCTACAATTACACTCTCGAGTCCACTGTAACAATTTTTTCTTAAAACGAAATTTTACAGAGAAAAAATCTTTCGAAAAATCCTTCTTTTTTTCTTTAAAAAAAAAAAGAAGGTTATAGAATCGTTGGGCTATTGAGAATTTTTAACAATTTACAGAAACTCGTACGCAGTTACTCGAACACAACGTTCTCACGGTTTCAACGAACAGAACACTCGATTCATTAAATTCAATAAATTTGAAATAATTGGAAACGAGATTTGATAAACGTGTCGTAGCAGCGTCGGTGCATGCGAGTGAGAAAATCCATCGCTACAAATTTCCAATATATCTCCCAACCTCCTCGACCACATGTTTAAATGTCAGTCTAAAAATTCAAATTGCAAAAGGTCGCTGGAAGAAAATCATAAATCGACGTCGTTCTGGTCGTGTCATCCCTCGGATTATTCCAAGCATTACGGTGGAAATCCACGTTCCGTGCGAGATTTAACCAAATTTTAGCCGATTAAACGAGCCGAGTCCACTTATTTGAACCTGAACTCGATGATTGTACGTATGAAATATCACTTGTAATAGTGAATTCCTGTAATATTTGTCCGTACAGTTTAAGTTGACAACGCTTGCAACACTTTGCGGAGTTCGCTCGATTTAAATTGCAAGCGGTTTTCACTTGTTCAAGTATCAAGTCGTTCGACGTCAAGAATTCGAAAGAACAGAAGTTTCAATCCGAGAATAGTGATAAAAATTCATACGTCGTTTCAAATCAAACATCGCGTTTCTGAGTAAATCTGTGGTTACGATCGAACATACGCACACCTGTGCGTATCGTGCCGATTTCTCAGACGTGTTTTATCTACCCGCGACCATAATCGAACTTCTGGCTTGTTTCGCCAGAATTTTAGATCAGTCAGGAATTTTAGACGACGTCGCGCTTAGACTTTCATCCTTCGGTTTGAATTCAAACCGATCTCACGATCTTGAACGTCGAGTTTCGATGTAGTAAATTCGTGCCACTCGACTCGAGAATTTCATAATTTCACTCGAACATGTTGTGTCTCACGACGAACGTCGCTTGGAATTCTTTACGTTAGTAACATTGTCACTGTTAATTCAGCGTCGTTGAATTTAGGGGAAACTCGTAACTTTGCAATTTATAGTACTGGATTTGAATTTGAAACGACAAAAGTGAACGTGCCATCGAGGAGATTGGAAAACAATGGAAATCCAAAATCGACGGAGGCTGCCTAAACTCCGAACTTGGAATTTCACCAAGAATTTCACAACTTTTGCAACGTGAAATCTTCATCGTAGCTGAGTTGACACGCTGCTTTCAAAATAATTTATTCATAATTCGTAGAAAACGAATCAATTACAATTAACAACTAGTTATGTATAATTTCGACGGAATATCATTTCAATGCGACGATGAAATACAAAACGATTCAGGAAAACGTTTAACATTATTTTTCAGACACGGACCAGTGTGTCTTGCTGGATGTCAGACGTTGAGTTTATGAGAAAAATTTACGACTCGATAAAAATTTACACGAACTAACTACGTTTTATCAACAATGTTGGCAAATGTCGACGTCACTTAGAGCCAGTTCACTCACAGTTAGCGACATCGCGCAATTTACAGTACTATACAGATTCGAGTGTGAATCAATCAAACGACACGTCGTCGAGGAGACACGTTGCTCAGATCTAACGCTTTGTGGCCTGAAACTCCAAACGACGTCACTTGGAATTTAACAGCGACTCGCAAGTAACGTCCCCCGTAGTTTCGTGTCGCTCCGTTTGCATCTATTTAAGTAAATCGAACGAACATCAGGAAGTAACGATAGTGGAAATGTGGCGCTTAGTGCGATGGACTTACGTGTCGTTTAGAACCCGTGGAGATCCCCGGTGGGAAAATCGCCGCTTTTTTCCGTCAAACACGAGGCCACACTCCGTATCGCCTGACTGGCGATACCACACTGGCGATCGTTCACGACGTAGCTACTAGGCAGGCGTGCGACCAGGGGCGGCACTCGCGTCGGGATAGGGACACGGAGTTGCCCTCGTCGACTCCCGATGTCTGCCCGGGATCGACGCTTTTTCCCCATTTTTCTAATTGCCCGCTTGGAAATTTTCGATCGATACGGCTCAAGAATTCTTCACGGACGGCTCTTTGGGGAGTCTTTCAGACGCTGAATTCCCAAAGAGGAAGCGCAGTTAGAGGGCGGGGGGGGTTGGTTCGACCCAAGTTGGGAAGCAAGAGGAATATTTTAGGCGTTGATGAAATTTTCGGGAAGTTGAGAAATTTCGCTGCCGTGGAGGAGGCACGGTTAAGAATTACGCGATAGAGTCGCAAGTGGGAAAATTAGGCAAAGGAAATGATATGAGATTAAGGAGTAAATTAAGAATTATACCTTAATAATTATATCTTAAGGTTAGAATTGTTCGATTATGTTTATTTTATTCGGATTTTAAGACTGGAATTAGAAGAGTAGAATTTGTATTTTTTTCACAGATCGATTTTGGAGAAAAATTCGAGGATTTTTTAAGTTCTGTTAAGTAGAATAGTTAGACTAAAATTATTAATTTATTTTCATTTATTGTGTTTTCTATACCTTAATATTGTTAATATAATTCCATGTAGAAGGAAAGTTAAAGAGAAATGGAAAAAATCGATGATAAAAGAGAGATGTGATTTCTTTCATTCGTGACAATTGATTTTCAAAAAATTTGAAATATGTATTCAGTGGTCTGAAGGTAGTTTATTGTCAGATGAACAGTGATGAAAAGTTACAGTACAGTAGTACATTCTGTCTTGTGTTAGTATAATAGTTGCAGTACTGGAATATTGCAAATAATTTTAATATTTTATAATTGTAATACCATCTTAAAAGATAAAGGTTGTTAGAAATGTTTACAATACATTTCACTCGAAAAGTTGTACATCCTGTCTTATATTAGTATAATAGTTGCAGTACTGGAATATTGCAAATAATTTTAATATTTTATAATTGTAATACATTTCACTCGAAAAATTGTACATCCTGTCTTATATTAGTATAATAGTTGCAGTACTGGAATATTGCAAATAATTTTAATATTTTATAATTGTAATACCATCTTAAAAGACAAAGGTTGTTAGAAATGTTTACAATACATTTCACTCGAAAAGTTGTACATCCTCTCTTATATTAGTATAATAGTTGCAGTACTGAAATATTGCAAATAATTTTAATATTTTATAACTGTAGTACCATCTTAAAAGACAAAGGTTGTTAGAAATGTTTACAATACATTTCACTCGAAAAATTGTACATCCTGTCTTATATTAGTATAATAGTTGCAGTACTGGAATATTGCAAATAATTTTAATATTTTATAATTGTAATACATTTCACTCGAAATATTGTACATCCTGTCTTATATTAGTATAATAGTTGCAGTACTGGAATATTGCAAATAATTGTAATATTTTATAATTGTAACATTTTAACATACTATCTTAAAGGACAAAGGTTGTTAAAAATGTTTACAATACATTTCACCGTTGTTAATAATAGCACATAGGTTTAACGTTGCATAATTAAGAGGCTCTCTCTGAAGAAATCCGAAGCTTTGAAATTGTTCCAGTAATTACAACGTCAAATGTGATTATTGTACGATTAAAAGGAACGAATATATTCTGGACATGTTTCACGTGTCTTTTTTTATCAGAATTAATAACCAGAGTCTGAACGAAAAGTCGTATCTTTTGTCGAACGTAGAGCCGTACGATTGAAAGGAGTGAAGGGTGTGTTTTCTCCAACAGTGGCTAAGAGTTGACATTCATTCGCAAGTACTGGCTGAAAGAACACACCATTCGCGGTTATTAACATTAAATCTTTTATCGTGGCAATTGACACGCTACTTTCGAAATAACTTATTCACCTGACGTTCCATAATTCTTAGAAATTCGCGCGAATCAAATGTTACATGTAATTTTAACGAGGCATTATTTCAATGGAAGTGACGATGAAATTGAACAATTCAGGAAACGTTTAACATTTTTTTCTTAAGACTGGCCATGTCTTGCCGAATGTTTATGAGAGAAATTTACGACTCGACGTAAAAATAATTTGACCGATAAAAATTTATATAAACGGGAGTTTCAAAGAAGATTGAAGTACTTGCGCGGGTCTGTCAACAGTAAAAGTAAGCGATCGCTTTGATCGTGGAACTTTACGTGAGCTTCGATTTCAAATGTTTAAACAACAACAACAACGGCGAAGAAGTTTGCTGTTCCGGAAGCAACTGCTGTTTAAGTCCTAACGGGGATGAGTTAATTATTTAGTTCAAGGATAACAGTTGCAGAGCATTACCTTGACATAGAACAAGGGAATTAAAGGACATCTGGGACTTTGCTACTTCGAATAATGACTGCTCTGAAACGAAAATTATCCATAGATTAAATAATTGTTAGTCTATCGATTTTGTTCTAATAAAAAAAAAAGAAAAAGAGCGTGGAAGAAAGTTCGTTTCAAGAAACGTATGTAATTTGTTCAAAAATTTTTAGATCGCAAACGAACAGAGTATACTTGTATTCGTGTCTTTTATCATACTCTTAACAATAGTCTTCCATCGAGAACTCTCTCTTTTTTTTCACGGAAAGGATTAATGTTTAAAAGAAAATCATTGATTTTTATAGGTGCATATTACTGGATTGATCTGTACAAATGAAACGTTTTCATTCATATTTTTAATTACTCTTTTATTAAGAAGAACAGATTTTTTTATGCTCAAGAATTTTTAATTCGTAAAGACGAAAGCATACACTTCGTGTCTTTTCTTTCCAATAAAAATACTTAACAAAAATATTTCATTAGAAATTTCTCTTCACAACATTTTACAAACAATCTTTATTACTTGTTTTATGCTTACATGCTGCAATAGCATAGTAAATATAATTAATTTTATAAACATAATAATAATATAATCTATATAAACTAGCAATATTCTTTCGATATATTTGTTTTTATAAACTTTCGCCTAAACACATAACATATAAAAGTAACACAGTAGTATGTCGAAAGAAATAAACACGAATGTGTTACCTCAGGGTCTGAAAGAATAGGCGAAACCGAAAGTTTAGCCGGAAATTTAGCTTTTGATCCTGGCCCGTAGGGATCGACAAACTTTCCTCTCGACAATTCCGCTCAGAAATTACGCGACGAGAAGGGAAGTCCTCACAAAGTAACAACCTAAACAAAAACGAAAGAAGAAAAAAAAAAAAAAGAAAAAGTAGATCTGCACCGTTCTACGATAGAACTAAACACTTTCCACTCCACTTTCTTTTCTTCTTTTCATCCTTCCTCTTCCACATCCGTAAACGTAAAAATTCCAAACGTTTTGATAAATTATGCAACGCTTCACTATCAAGCTCAATCAAAATTCACGAATTTTTCTTGTTGTTACCCTCATTTTCAAAGCAACGCGCTTTATAAGCATTTTTCCCTCCTTCGAAGGTCTTCTGTTAAACTTTACCCTTGAACGTCGCACGATTAGGAATACCTAATTGATCTTTTCACTCTCTTTCCTTTTTCACGGCGCAAATGTGAATGGCACGAGTTGTAAAAAAGAATGTAGCGTAATTTAATGAAAAAAAAAAGAAAAATACTTAGATTATATAGAGCGAGTATAAACGATAAAGATAATATAGTGTCATTTTAACTATATTTTAATTATATCACGTTAATTGTATCATCAACTAAAGAGTACGTTGACAAAACTTGACTTCTAAATTCTGGGACAACCTGTAAAATATTATTTTACTGATTGGGTTAAAAGGTACATTTATCGAAATGAATTTAAAGAAAAAGAAAAAAGGAAAAAAGAAAAAAGGAAATGAACGAGGTACCGTTGTCGAATACAAATTTTCGTAATTATCGGTTACATTGCAACGAGTTGGATAAATTTACGCTTTTTTTAGCCCACCAGCTGGCGAGTTAATTGCCGCTACTGTTCTTCGCGACTTTTACTATGCACACACGCACACAGGCTTATCAGACCCCCGTCTAATGCACTTATCGTTCACCTACACGCGTGCACGCGCGCGTCAAGCAACGTCTATGTCCTCGTTTCAATGCCCGTTAATAGTTTCGAAATTTGATTGTTGCCGGTACATAATGGAACATCAGGAACCCCCTTTGATATCCTGGATCGATTGATCATTCCTATCGTGGAGATCTTAAACACACGCGTGTTTGGATCGTGCGCGAAATTTCTGTTGAAAATTAAAGTTTAGAAAAATGTGCGCGAATGCAAAGATAACAACGGCAATATTTTATTTCATTTCCTCGAGAATCGTGAGGCGAGAAATGCTTTTAGAGATGATCATTATTTCATAAGGATTTTAAGAGAGAGAATAGCAGAGTGTTTTAAAGAATGAAATCCAGAGGACTTTATTTTCCTTCAGAGTGCCTTGAGAAGTAAAATCCAGAGAATTTTGTTTCTCTCGTGTACAGAGTTATATAAAAAAAGTGTATTTGATCTGAGAATTTCATCCTAAAATCAATGTGATTTTAAATCCAAGGATATTCAATTCTAAATCTCTCCAGAATGTATATTTCAGATTTCTCTGGTATTTAAGGATATTTTTATCCTCTTAATACTTTCTTTCTCCTTTAAATTTTAATTCTGAGATGTACGTGTATATGTCTTTTAAAACACAAAGTGCATAGCATCAATATATATATATATATATATATATATATACATATACTTTGCACATTAAAGGATACTACTTATTAATACATTTTATTACAATGTTACTAATATTGCTTGCTAATATATTCTATTATTAATTCTATTATTATTCTTAGTAGTGATATTACTTAATAATATATTTTATTATAATACACTGTACAAGTAATACAGTACATTTACTTTTTATATATTATTAGTATACAATTCTTCTCTTGTTCAAATAATCTTCAGAACTATATATATATATATGTATATATTTCAAAATTCTTTTGTCAGAAACAAAGGAAAAATAGTTCACGTTCTCAATTACCAAAAGAAAAAGAAGCATCCCATGATACTTGAACAAAGCTGTAACATAAAAACTTTGGACAAGTCTAACATGATTAAAGCCTACGTAAGCAATGACGCTGTCTACGTAATACGACGTTAGCACCTTCTGAACGACTATCCTGAACGCTTGGCCCAGCAAGCTCATATATACGATTCTCGGGAATAGATGGCCTCATTGCATAGACGTGGCGCGTTACCAGCAACTGGATCAATAACGCCGCTGACAGACTTAGTTGGATGTTCGGAAAACGTGGTGGTGGAAGAGAAACAGGGACGTAGGTATTAAGTTTGAAATATCTACAGGTACCCTTCGTGTTCAGACTAAAACGACAGCGTCTTGATTTTTTCGTGCAAACTACCCTACAAGATTACGTGAAACAATCTGTTCAATTTTCAATAGAGAAGAAGGCTCCGTCTTTGTACGAAAACTCGAGGAAACAACGTTAAAATAATGGACGTCTGATGAATAAAAAAAAGGAGGTATGTTTTGGTTTTGTGCGTGGTTTGTCATTGAAATTATGAAGCAATTGATATTTCAATTGTTAATAATATCGGATCACGTTGTTCTGTGCAATAATTATTCTGTGTTAGTAGTCATAGACTCGTTATTTCTTTACTTCTGTGGAAATTCATAAAGGATTTTTCAAACATCGTGTAAAATATATGATATCTTCTACTTTCAATTGAAGCTACTGTGAAAGATCGTATCGATTTACAAAGATGTGTAGAAAACACCCTCATAATCAATGATCGCTCGGACATCGCCGAGCGCAGACTGATTCATGTCGATCCTATCCTCGACTTTTCTACTACCCCTATCGTCTGACGCGCATGCGCAAGCGTCCTATACACGAAAAATATTACACGTGTATAAATTTAAATTTAAATTCAGAAGATTTTACAAAATTCGTATAATTCGATAAATAGACAAATAGTTAGTAGATAATAAACAAAAAGTTGGGCCAAAAACATCAAATTGCAATACCAAATGCGTAACTCATAAAATTAACAAAACAATACAATCCTATATCCTACGTGAAGCATCCCCAATTTTTCACTAGCATGATGAAATCGAAACTTGTTAGTCGCAACACGACTTACAACATTCGCAATTTATTTACTGCTGTTGGCTCTAATTAACTTCGCCGCGACACAAGTCGAAACTTCGTCAAACTTGACTGAAAATCTCATGATACCATTACTGAACGTGGCTCTGATCGAATTTAACTTCTTGGGGAGAGCCAAGGATCCTTGGAGAGAAAATACGCTCCTGAGAGTTTCAGAGCATAGTCCAGATCGAACAAGGGTAGGAGGTGATACATATCGCTCGGTCACGAAATTTCGTGGTCCTTAAAAGTAGAAAAAGAACAAGTCACTGGAGTCACAGGATTGGAACTTACCTGAACGATGCTCCTTAGTTAATTATGAATTTCATTGTTACGGCGACTTTTTTTTCATGTTCCCCTCTTTTTTCGTTGGCCCACGGAAAATCACACGTAGGGATCAAGGGACACGTTATGTGCTGTCTGATTGATCAATATCGTACTACTGCGTGATGTAATATTGCCTAACGTGTTATACCGGGTGTCTTGTAAAACTGTACCATCGTATAGAGTATAACGTTCCATAAATTTGATTTTTAAAAATAAATATTGGTAATGTATCAACACCGAAGAAAAAAATTGACACGTATCTGACTTCTATGTTCCATAATTCATGCATACAAATTTAATGAGAAAAGTTCGAATTTTTGAAAATTAAATTGTCTCGAAATTTAATTTGTCGATGCACTATTTGAAAAAAACAAGTCTTTACTCCAATTTTACCATAATTTTGATATTCTTACGAATTCTACAATAAGCCCCAAGATATTTCAGTGAATATAATCTAAATATTAAAACCCTCAACTTTGACAGCTATTCTCATCTTCTCAATATGGACGATTGCCAATAAAAAGAAGAATGTGTCCTATATTTTTTCAAGCATTATCTTTCATATAAATTTCATTGAAAGCATCTGGCACATGACATATATTCAAAATTAATTCTTTTTTAAATTTATATATATATATATATATATATATATATTATAGTAAATTATATTAGATTTTATTAATATAAATCTATTTAATGATGACTAAATAATTATTAAATTGCGATAGACAAAAAATTGTAATTAGCAAAATGACAAAATAATATTTATCTTCATAAGGACACTTTTCTTTTCTTCTTATTTGTTATTGCAAAATGAATTGCAACATTTTTTTAAATAAATATTACTATAGTGCGTAATAAAAACGGATATATCAGTCAGTATGTTTGTCCAAGGATTACTCCAAAGATATTTTTACAAGCTGCATATCGCGAAATACTATAGATGACCGAATTCCCGGGAAATAGTGATTACTCCTGACCCAGTTTCCGATGCGAAGGTTGAACCAGTTTTTAATCGTTATTCAAATTTGTTCCACTTTCGAACGCAAGAAAATATTCTCAACGATCCGATAAAATCTTTTTAACTGGACACCGATGAAAATTCATCGAAAAGAAAAGAAAAGAAAAGAAAAGAAAAGAAAAGAAAAGAAAAAACAGCAACAAAATGATAATTGAAATTTTATTTTATTCGCATAAATTACAATGATCGCAGTTTACACAACGTTCAGAATCTCTAAACATAAAACCTTTGATAAAATTCACTATATTACTAATACTGTAATAAACTTCAACTTAAAATTACATCTGGTGAATCTTTTATTAGATATATTACAATTTGTTTATTTATACAAAACTATTTCTATTATTGTCTTCTTTCTCTTTTTTCTTTCATAACATTTGTGACGTTGTTAACGTTTTCTTTTTCTAAGTAATTCAACTACCATCCCCTTCTAAGAGATCATAGAAATTTTAAGATAAAAGCTGGAAGTTGTTAGTACGACTAACAAAAAATTAACAGCTATTCGCTTCTCATGCTAGAATTAGTATTAAATGCTATTTCATACCGATAACATTAAGAAATATATCCATTTTTATCCAACCTTCAAATTATTTTCTATAAACGTTTCCACTTTAAAAAGACCAATTCTTTTATCCTTTCTATGTCCTTCTATAAAATTGTACGAATTTTCAAATATTAACAATAACACATAAATCTTATCTTAAGATTCGCAGTGTCTTCGATGATGTAAGAATATCTTGATCACCGGTGAATTGTACTTCACATTGTCTCTCTACGAAACTGTCACAGGAAATACCCCTAATCTTGTCTCATCAAAAACTTTTAAACTTTAAGTCAACCAGTAGTCGTACAACACGATGCACTTGTCTCGATAAAACTAAATAACTTCTCATTTTCAATTTTCTTCTACGTCGGAAAGGGCCACGCGAAATTCTCTTTAACTCTTAAAATTAAAATTAAAAGTGAAATTTCATACCATCGTTCTCAGCGTTTTACGCTTCTCGTTTAATATCCAATGACATTCATTTAAAACAAAAAATATATACTGGAATGACATTTCTTTGTTATTGCTAATATTATTTGTAAATATTATAAAAAATAATTTTTCTATCTTTCATCCAATATACATATCAGCCATAACTTACTCGTTTCTAAAATAAAGTTAAAAAATATACTGAAATATGAAATTTCACCCTCTGATACACTAGCTTCTAAGAATTGAACTTTTCTTACTTCTCTATCTAAAATTTACTTTCTACAATACAACTACTTTGTTCCACCCTACTATATAATTTGTAATTTTTACTCTGACCAATATCTCAAATTTCCAGATGAAATTATACATGATGCAAGGCTGGTTTCAAGGCCACACAAAGCTTTAGTACTGCTAATATACCATGTAATATGTTAATTATCATTATCGAGGAAGAGAGTATTTATACTTATGTATAGAAAATAAAGAAAAATTAATAATTAAAGTTACAAAATTATGAAGAGAGTTTTGCGTAACCCTGCACTTGAAAATAATTCTCTTTACGTTGAACGTAATCGTCAGAGGTCGAGAGTAGTATTAGATCCATGATGATAATCCTCATCTAATAGAGGCTCTTGTTCCACCATCGTGCGAACTGTGAACAGAACTATTCATGCATACCAACGAATAAATACATTTATATTCTGCATGTGCGAATATCTTGTTATCATGTGGATTAAGCAAAGAGAATTGAAATCCCTTGTTTAGGTATTTTACATCTAATATCCAAATTATAGTAAAACACAAAAGTAAAAGATACTATCTCTTTTCAAGAGAGAAATGAAAAAAATTATTTATTGAACAATAAAAATATTAAAATGGATCAAGATATTAATACGTTATTCGCACAAGCTCAAGGAACATGTTATATACTAGATATAGTAACACATTATAATACTACTTAACATTAAATAAATTATTATGTCCAATATTGTAACAGACCACGCATTACAGTAACCAAAGCACGGCAATCAATGAGAGAGCAATTTTGATCAAGAATATATTGTAATCAAGTTTACACTTGTGTTTTTTGATAAAATTGAGATAAAATAGCGTAGAGTTGGCAAAAATCTTTTTTTCTTCATACTTGATAGCATTTCGCAGATACATACATATATTAAACAACGACCGTGTTCAGAAAATTTTTCTTGGTTTCTTATAAAATTTGATAATTAAAATAGTTTATATAATATAAATTAAAATATTGGAATTATCATTTAACATCCTGAACGCGTTCGACAAGACATTACGACAGACAAAAGAGACAAGCAAAGTCATGCAAATGCAATCTTCACATGCCATCAATTCTTTAGTTGCAAATGTTTATACATATATTATCATGAGTATTTAATAAATGATTAATATTATATTAAAAATAAAATGTTCAAGCGTCAATAAAATATTAAAAGCACATTAATTCTTCATGTATCTTAACATTGAATTACGCAGTAATATTTTTTATGAAATATATACTTTGCCCAATAATCTATCGCATTATTATTTTACCATATTGTTCAATCATTAGTTTGTCTATATTAAAAGCTAATTATTCATAAAATAAAATTTATGGATTAATTGGAAGTTAAGATAAGATTCATAGATTAATTCGAAATTAAAAAGGATATGATTTTGTGTATTATTAATTGAAATATGTGAAATACAATATTGATAACTTGATAAAATACAATTTGTGTAAAAATTCTACACAAAAACATGCTGAATAATAATGCGGTTCAAAGTAAAACAATTTTGCAAGCTATTATTGATTGATGCCACTGTAAAGTTAATTTAAATATTGTTAGAATACTACTATAACAATAACAAAGAACAATACAAACGCTTAAAATAAAATAGAATAACGCAGCATGCGAATTAATATTTTGAAAGCTTGTAAATGTATATTTTTTGTTTAAGAAGCAAGATTTAGAATCTATTTGAAAGATCACCTTTGCAAGCCATTTTGGAAGGATTAAAACATATTAAATTTGAAGATAGGAAAATGGGAAAGTAATTCCAAAGATTTTGATCATTATACCAAGCTTTCTCCAATGAAAACGTACAAATAAAAGATAGCGATGTGATACGAAAATTATTTATCGGAAAAGTAGATTACATTTTCTGAACAAAAACCAAGATATGTTACATTAGATTATTAGATACATTATTTATTCTGTCAGGCAAATTTGTAAGAAAGCCTCATAGAAATATTGTCATTCTGATAATCTCAAACGATTTAGTAAAAATTCAAAACTTTTGTAAAACAATAAAATTATATAATTACAATACTCTATAACGAAATATTTGAACTGAACATTATTCAAAACTTAGTTCCTTTTCATGCACAGTGATTAAATTATTCGTAATCATATTTTTAAAGAAACTATTTCCTGAACAGCTTTCAATATTTTTTACAATATAACGTAGTGAAAAAATATGTTTTTATATTTTAGAAATATGTCACTAATCTGTCACAATGTTTAACTTATCACAAATTCAATTGAGATATATTACGGATGTAAGATCTTTCTTTTTAATTAATATACTTTAAATTAATGTCAAAATAACTTTTAATGGACTACGTTGCAATTAGCTTTGAAATTATGCATTCCTCATTACGTGATGCATATTTATACAAAATTTACTTTCCATTAATCATAAAGATTATGTTATAAGAATCTAAATATTTATATTTACTGCATGTAATTAGCAACAGTTTTTTAAAGATTATTATCTTTCATAATTGATATTGTTGAATCTCTATATCATACTTTTTGTAAAGAAAAGAAAATATATTTTACAATGAAAAATACGCCGTACTAAATAACACAGAAATAATATAGAACATTAAATAATATAGAATCATCTTAAATAAAAATCGTTTGGCTATTTTTACTTCTAACTGGAAAATTATTTTATATAATTGCAATCATAAGCGCATATTAAGGCCACAGACCTGAGCTGAATGTAAATCATCATAAATTAAGAATATAATGTATCAATTTACATATCTACTGCTTAAGTAATACGTATATTTCCTGTGCTATGTACTTTTCCTTGTACACTTCCTTATTCGTTACAAACCGATGTTCACTAAAAAAAAAATATTTCAAAACACAAAATGATTAGTCAGTAACATTCCGTCAATTCCTTATAATTTTTTAATGATATAAAATTGAAATTATTAAAAAAAAACGAAGAAATAAGAGAAGTAATAGATTAAATTTCATTTCATTAAATCAAATGAACTATTTTTGGTAGTTTACTTATACTATAAATTTTTTGTAATTGACTCTAGAAATGTTACATTATCTTCTCAAACTAGATTTATAATTTCAAATATATAAATGGTTTGCTTTTACATTCTATATGAGATCATGGCTATGATATTGCAAACAAAAAATAATCAGTATTATTAAACACAACCTCTAGGAAACAAACAAACAATTTTATTTTTTTTTTCTTTTTCTGAACGATTTTAAGTAAAAACTAGTGTCTTTTCTAAATTCGTTCAACATCTAAAATTTTCCTTGTAATCTAAAAATTAGCAAAAACTTTAGAACAAACGTTCATTATAACTGCATCTTTGTCAAACAAATTTCATACAGTTATTAACAAATAAAAGTTGGATAAATCATTCACATTCTCTGATTTAATTAAATTTCTATAATACTTATAACAATGATATAAAGTTACTTAAAATTTATTCATGTCTTTTTGCTATCTTTCTTTAATAATAGTTATATATCACTTCTCATATTTATATTATATTGTTTCGTGTATTTTAATGCTTTCACCGATTTGAATCGTAACTTTAATCACTAGGTACATGATGATATATTTTTTTTTTTCGTCGATAACAAAATTGATTGCAATCGACGACAAGCAGTGAGAAACTTTTAATCAACATGTTAGTGAGACCTTTTATTTTTATTCAATACTAATCAGATGTGGCGATTAGAAATTAACGTGATAATAAATGAACTGTACTATTCTGAACTTTGTACATATAATCGTGTAACAAAATTTATCAAATTTTTATGTTTTCTTATTTTGTTAACTCTCCTTTATACAAAAAAATGAATCATACAGCGCATTCATTATCACAAGTAAATCCTAGTGATGTTTCCTTTGCAATCTGTTACGTTGGGACCTATTAGTACCATTTTTTTCAGCTGTATTAGAAACCAGACTCGTTCGATGATCTCCTAATGGTATCCTAAATAGTTTGATCTTCATATAATCGCAGATTTCAAGGCAAATTTGAGTATTATATCGTAGTAAATCCAGAGTGACCCAAATCTAAAAACACATATAATTGTAAAACATATATAAAAATTGATATTTCGAAAAAATTAAATAAAATTTTTCCAATAAATCTTGGAAACTTACAAGACACAACCAAAGGACATAATACTCTTTGATGAAAAAATTGAAATATTGATTCAAGAACAGCATCGCTGGTCCAATCAGTGAACTATCTAAATATTCCATTTCATTCTTCGTCATATGAGCAACCTAAAATAATAATTAACAATATTTGAAAATTGAACAAGATAATTAGTATTTAAACTTTATTATATACATACCACTAATCGATTGGTAACTTTAGCTGCAACCATTCCGAATGCAAGTATATACAATGCAGGATGATTTTCATATACGTGCTCAGCACTTTTTCTATAAATTATAAAAGCTGGCACTACCACAAAACTAAATGGAATAATTGGGGATAAAACTGATGTTCCCTGAAATATAATAAATATTATAACAATATCGGTAATCAATAAATGCACAAGAGGAATATTTAAATACTTTGGAATACACTTTGCGAATGGAATACCTAAATTTAATATTTAAGTATTTAATATTACACAATACAAAGATTACCTTTAAATATTCAATCTCTAAGAAAGAAAATACTATAAAAACGCTTTATATACAAAAATTAAGCATTATAATTTTAGAAAAACTTTGTGTAATGTGTTTCATTAAAATCTTATATTTTCACTAAATCAATTTGTTACTAAACTATATTGAATATGTTTCAAAGATCCACTAAAATGCAAATTTTTATAAACGTTAGAAAAAGCATCTATTCATAATAAAGCAAGATTATATCAAACGTAGAAAAATATAAAATTTTCAGCATATACAACTGAAAAAAAAAACATAATCTGTCAATGTATAAATTCTAAGTCTAGTACACATAATAAATACAATATTATTTACAATTCTAAAGACTTAGTTAGTTACAGTAAAGCATATAGTAACTAAAATTATTATGGTATTATTATTATATTAGTTATCAAAATCACTTAAAATCCATGAAAATATAAAATTATTATGTTAGTTATATAAAATTACATACGTCTAGAACCCATGCAGTTTGTTAAAATGGTGCAAGGAAAGGTGCAGTCAATGGATGGGAGCATTAAATGGAAGAAGATATGTATGATGTACCAATACAGACTCTTAAATATTTAGGAAAAGGTGTTAACCAGAGTGAAAACAGAAATACAGTAAACAGTTCTGTGTGATGCTCTTGCAAATTTTAGACCCACACAAGTGACCTAATAAGATGTAAAAATGACCTAAAAATCTGTTTTGTGCTGCAATCCCACAATAACATTATTAGATTTTATTAATTTTTTAATTTGATCAAAGAAAAACAAGTATTTTTTTCATCATAATGTCAAATATATCAGACAATATATATTAGATAATAATGTTCAAGATAGTTAATATTTTGTGCTAATGTATCACATATATCAGAAAGGAATATTCTTTTATAACATATGGGCCTAAATCAAAATAAAATGCAAAGTGCACTACACAATGATTTTATTACTTTTGAACTGACTTACTGCGACGGTGGAGCCATTTTTTCCGACACCACCGGCAAGAATGACGGATATGCTGCTCTGTGCAAGTAAAATAGCGATGCCCACAGCAGCCCATAATGGAAACACCTTGACCTCTGTGCCAGTGTATGGCAACTGTGCAAGTCATACGAAAAATCTTTTTATTAATTACTTTCAAACATATCTTTAACATATTTTATCACATACCAGTAAGAACTTTTTGCTCTTGAAACAATTTCAAATTTTCAAAATATTATACATTGAATATATTATACATTAATATATACATTGAATAATTTGCACTACTGCAGAAAAAGTCACAATCATTTAATAAAAAAATTTTATATTTCTTAATTTCACACAAAACCTGTTTGTTTTTTAATCTAGTGAAAATTCGAAGAAACAAACTCATTCTTCTTTATCTTTTTCTTCTAGAGAATTAAAAGAGTGATATTATTATTGTGCAATAGAGACAACTAACAATACGTATTTATATCAAAATAGTTAGAAGTAGTTTAAATCCCAAAACCGTAGCTATAAAGCACCTAAATAGAATGAAAGATAAATCTGCATGAAAAAGATTTTAAGAGAATGTTGCAATATAAGCTGTATTTTTTCATAGCCTGCATACCATATAGAGATTATGCACTGTCTAGACAATAGTCTAGAATAGTCTAAAATAAGTAAGTAAAATAAGAGTAGAAAAATTTTATTACTATGCTATGGTGACAAAGATATTAGAATTCATATATACAACGGATGAGTTGGTATTTTTGAAACTTACTGCAATTGTGGAACCGTTCTTTCCAATCCCACCAGATTCAAAGATTTTACAGAATTCAAGGAATACATGAATGTAGCCTGCATAAAATAATACCGCTACGTAGTTACTGAATGTGCCTACACCAAGCACTGGCATCTAAACAAATGTATAAAATCTCGCTCGTTATAAAAATTGTAGAAATGCAATTAAAATTTAATCTAAGTTTACCCTGTATCTTATTTTTATCCTAAGTAACCCTCACTTTTTCAATACGAGTACACAACATTACGACATCAGGCACGGGGGAGCTGCTTCTTTTCCTGCGTTTCTAAGTTATTATATTATAATAATTTAAAAAATTACATTTTGAATTTATAAATTATGATCGTGATGCAAAATATAAATGTTATATTAAGTTGTTTATGTGTGTGCTTATTCCTTGGAGCTAATGCAAATTTTTTAAATGTTTTAAATTATGTATAATTTTTACTATACTATGAATCAAAATCATTAGTTTTGAGGCATATATGTAGATTAATAACAAATTTATATATTTAAATTATTATTGTGACAGAAATTGTTTCAAAAGCATAATTCCAGGTATTAAAAGTAAATTGAATTTTTATAGATAGCTTTTTATAATAGAAGAATATGTCCTAAATATTATTTCTTCACTATATCACAAGTTTTAGTAATACCTTTCAGTATATTTTCTATGTGAATGAATTTGATGGAGAACTGTAGGTACAAATACAATGCATTTATGATAAATGACAATGTGATGCAGGAAAATAAGAAAGATTTGGATGAAGGGGAACAAATGAATATGAAAATAAAATGCATGTTATAATAAATTCCATAGCAAAAAAGATAATTTCATAAGTGCTGCTCCTCATGCCATGCTTCTCCCATTTCGATATTTCCAAACACGAATGTCTAATTGACTAACTTACAGCCACAGTTGAACCATTCTTGCCCACTCCTCCGGTGAAAATCACCGAAAAGATGAAATATAAGTTTGCCACTGCACAAATTACTGTCATAACTCCTATTAAATACTTAAACATAAAACCATCTATGTATGGTATCTGTAAGAAATAATCTCATTAGACTCATGCAAAAATATTTTAAAATTTTTTTTCATAAACAACATGAGTCTTGAGATAAAAAATATGGAACTCACTAGAAATATTGGTCTTTTCTTATATATAAAAATTTTATTTTTAATGCACAAAGTGAATTAGAAATTAATTTTAAATTAGAACTTTAAATTAGAAATTAATTTTTTAACTATTACATCTTATTTAAATATTATTTGCCTTTCATTCAGTTCATAAATTGATGAAATAAATGGAAAATATGTAAATAAATGTAACTCACATACATACACAATAATCTTATATTTGCATATAACAAATGTAAGAAAATTATGATACAGACAATAACGAAAGTAGGAAATAACATCTAAAATACTTCGTGGAAATAACATTGAATGAAGGTTTAAATGAAAAATCATGATGAACTTAACATGAATAAATAATAATCTTATGTACTCAAAGAAAAGAATGAATAATTGTGTTCTTAATATTTTACACAAATTTATAATAAGTGTAACTGTAACTTTTTAAGTGCAATTACACAAAATATTTACAAACTCTTTCAATTTACTGTAAAACTTATTACTATACCTTAGAAGCAAGTTTCTGTTATTAATAAATTTAATACTAAACAAGCTCATACTTGTTTAATGAATTAAAGACGAGGACTGAAAGAATATCTTATGACCATCAATTGCTTCATTCTATAACATCAGTATCTCAAACCATTGATGATCAGATTAGTCAAACATTTTAAACAACATGTTTTTAAAATTAAGTTATACTATTGATTGACATAAGATATTCTGAAATTATATAAATGTGAAATTAAAAATATTATTAAAATAGGTACAACCTCCATCATCCATACTTTTGGCCCAAATATTGCAGAAATAAGGTGAATCATTATAATAGTAAATTGCGCTTCTGTGACATCCACTTTGCCAAATCTTAAGGAACCTATTTAAAAATAATGACACTATAGTATAAATATGTTTGATAAAATTATCTTTATTAATATAAACCTCTTACCTGAAACATATGTCTGCCAATGTGCACAATAAAAGAGCGTCATAGCACAAAAGCATTGGAAAAACATCCATGTTGGATAATATCCTAATTGTACTGCTATACATGCTGATAGAGCAATAAAAACTAGAAAAAGAGGAATATAATTTTTCACCCGTAAGAATGAAAACTTAACACGAAAGTCAAATAAGTTTATCAACTGAAGTAATATACCAGTTGATATGGAGTCACACCCATGATCAAATAGTTCACCCAATGGTGTAG
The DNA here is from genome assembly GCA_036937485.2 of Tetragonisca angustula. Taxonomy (NCBI): domain Eukaryota; kingdom Metazoa; phylum Arthropoda; class Insecta; order Hymenoptera; family Apidae; genus Tetragonisca; species Tetragonisca angustula. The sequence goes on from JAWNGG020000187.1 coordinate 120,428, forward strand.
AAGTTCCTGTTCTTCTAGCCTGTTTGCCATCTATGGCATCTAGACTTTGATAAATGAATAAACCAAGCGCAGCCAGGAAACAGGTCCATCTAGGTGCCTAAAATAATAAAGTAATGTTATACTTACATGTCAAAGCAATATTATATCTACGAATAGATTTAACAAGTATTCATTTCGTTAGTAAACTGTTCTTTCCTAAGTATATAAGTTTTATATGAGCATCGCGCATACAGTTACACTATTTTATTTTATACAAAACTTACTTCAAAACAATAATTTTATGTTATAATAAAGGAACTACACAATATTCATTCCATTTTTTACATTTATATATGGAATATCCATTGGACCTTCATGTTCACAACTATTTACATTGTCATCTGACAGAATGATATTTTAACACGGAAACTAGATTGTATAAACGATACCTCGGTTTTTGCATCTGGACTATAATATACAAGGACTAAAGTGGTTGCGATGTTGACAATCAGACCCACGATGGTGATTAAATTGGGTGCAAGCCAAAGTGGGACTCTGCTAACAAGCCAGTCCCACCAGGGTTGAAGAAATCCATCCAAAAGGCTATTTGTTGTACAGCTATATTTATGCTCACTGAGACGTTTTAATTGTCCAGGTGACAAAAGCTTTTCCTTATAAAACTGCATAGTCATCAATGCTTTAAAATACAATGGCTAACCATAACAACTAAATGCTCGCGAACATGTACGACATCTCTTTGCATTCTGTTGTACCCGGAACTACAATCAAATCAACAAAAATACAATTTCGTATTGTTTTAAAATTACATATCAATTATGACATCGTCGGTGTACGTTACGTGAAATAAGAAATTTCGCGAAGAGAATTGTTATATATTAGAATATTATACAATGTTTATTAACGATATTAATCTTATATATTTTAGTTTCGAACACGTATGCGATAAGAGTTACTATTCAAAATTTTGGCGCGAATTTCTTTAATTATATTTCATCTCCGCATCTTTTAATGAGAAAAATATCTCCGGTCTCCTCTGTTATATTTACTTCACTGTTTTATACGTGTTTATAATTTTAAATATTGGTTTTGGAAATTCTTAAATTTTTAAGCTACCAGATTTAAAGCAAGTAGTCAAAATCATGGCGGCGCTTGGTAGTTTTAACAGGCTGTTTAATTTCGCTACAAATACTTGTGTCAAGCGGATTCTTCCAACCTCGACAAACAAACAATATTATCTAGGTTTGTCAAAATTTTTTACATAAAATCAATACAAGATTCGCTTGTTTCTTTCGTACGAAATTTTAGGTTATATAACCTCATTTTTAATTACTGATATTCAAAACACGTTGTATTAATAGCAATTTTTAAATGAATAATGTCACAATGAATGATTTATAATTAACATTTCTTAACCATATATTTATGCATACTTATTGATCTATTATATATAATATAAGCACTATTTTAGTATATTTTGCTATTAGGTTATATGTTATTGTTACCATTAACAATATTAAATGTTTATAGCAATATGACGTAAAAGTTAATGATTCAGAGTAAATAAATCACAAGCAAAATATACAAATAAAAATTATCATTTATCATAGGATTAAAACTACGGCAGATAGAAGTAGCTGGTTATGCTACTCGTAAACAACCAGTTAGATATAAATTACCTTGGTTTAAACCAAATCCATCATATCAAGAAGAAATACCCGAAGAATATGAGGAAAAAAAAGAAAAGGCAGCCGCTGGTAATTTTATATATTAGATATATAAGTATTAATAAAACATAACTTTTTTTTTAATTTTTAGACGTAATCAACAAAATTAACGAACAGATAGCTACCAATCAAGTTGGCCGCTTATTTGCAGTCATATACTTGTGTGGAACACAATTTAAAATCACAGAAAATGATGTTATAGCCATTGAGGGTCATTGGCCACCTCAACCAGGAGATCAACTAAATTTGGAAAAAGTATTATTGGTTGGTGGTAAAGATTTTACACTCATTGGAAGACCTATACTGAATAGGGAATTGGTGTCGGTTAATGCAACTGTAATTCAGAAAACTTTATCCCACACAATTACTCGTTTTCGAATGAGACCGAGGAAACAGTTTAAGAGAATAAATTGTAAGCATGACATGATAATTAACATTACAATAAAAAACATTATACAACATTTCCATTAACAATATATCTGTTTTACAGTTATCAGAATACCCAGGACAATGTTAAGAATAAATTCTATAACTATAAACGGGAATGTCGACAAAAAGAAGGAAGTCGAAGGTCTGGATAGAATATATTAAACGATAAATAGTATACTGTACACAAGTCAAATGCATTTTTTAATCAATCCTTTAAAATAAACTTGCTGTTAATGTTAATTGAAATTTATTTGTGCAAAATATAGTAGATAAAGAAATACCTTAAACATATTATGAAATAATCTTGTACATACTATATTAACATTAACTGCCATAAGGATCATTGATGGACCATACTAGTAGTAAAGTAGGTACATGTATATTTATTACAATAGATAACATTTTCAATATTACAGTAACAGTACAAAGTTCTAAATTGAATAATTTTATTCAGATAACAATACATCAGTTGAAATACATAATAATATTCCAGTAATATGGACAAGACAAGAGTATAAAATTCACGTGGCAGTTTACATACTGAAAATATTTAAATTTAAAAACAAGAAAGAGTAAACTCCGAAAAAAAAGTATATTAAGTACAATAGGAAATGTAGTTTTGTGCTTGTGTTCCCCGCGCGGGCGCGCGCGCGCATGTGGTATGGTAGAGGAAGAAAAGTGGGGATAGTGCGCGAGTGAGAGAGTATCAAGCGAAATACAGTTTGGAGCGAGACAAAAAGGGAGATTCATTTGCAAGCAAGAGAGGGAAATACTAATACGAATTATGAGGGACAGAGATCGAACATTCGAAGCTGACGTCATAAGCTGCAGCTTCAAGGAGGTTTAAACGAGAGTACCAGTTCGTTCTTCGTACCCATACCTTGCGCTCCCGATAAAAACCAACGCCGATAGTTCGTATCTTCCTATCCCATGACAGTTGCTTATAAACCGTTGCGTAGAATGGATCGGTGTTTCCTCTTCAATAATATGCAAATACGACATTAAGTAATTCATAATACATAACAATTGTATAGATAATTAAAAGAAAATAAGAACCCTCTCTTTATTAGCGTCCAAATTGAATGTAAACGATTGCTCGCCGGGTTTGGAAATCCCATATTTTCCACAAAGCTACTAAAGTAACTTAAGTGTTGTGCATCACATATAATTCGAAAAAAGATGGTGCTTTCAGAATGTTATGGATTCCTCAAGTATGCGTTGATCTGCGTGAATCACATATTTTGGGTGAGTTTGCATGTTTTCACTTTTATTTTAACATTAACTATCTATTGTGATATTACGTTCCACCGTAAGTAAATTATAATTGAATTAATTAAAAGCTACAGTTAAATGTAAGTATTAAAAAAAATTCTTTATTCGACTTAGGTTTTGGAGTTACTGTGTAGTACTTCAAAGTTGCTGACAAAATCATAAACATTTTTCTTATAATTAAAACATATGAATATGACAACAATAAAACTTATTCAATATATTTTTTGCCAATATATTTGTTAGTTTTCTCTAGATTTATTAAATGAGCAAACTAAAAATCCATGGTGCTCAAATGATAAATACGATTTAAATACTAGAATTAATCTTCTCTTTTTCTTTTCTTCACTCAAAGCACTTGCCATTTCAACTTTTCAATTATCAATGAATAGGAAAAGGAAAAATTTTGTATTTGAATTAATGAGCAATACAAAACATGATATTTGAAGCTTTTCAAATTGTCATCATTTCAATCGCTGAAATCTGCGATTTTCCACTTTAAGATTTGTATAAAATTACTAGCTGCAAATATGTTAATAATCGTAATTAACTTAACAATTGTTTTATGGTCGGTTGCCACATTTTTTTTTTTAATTCAAGTAAATTTTTATATAAATATGTTTGATAACAACATTTTTATACTTGATTCACCATCAACTTGGATATGCCTATAATTTTTGTAAAAAAATATGTCTAAGATAATTTTATTATATTTTGTAGAATTTTGCAGTACTGTCCAATATTCATTCATATGGAATCCAAACATTTTAACATAACATTGATATGCGAGAAACATATCCAAGCATATTTGAGTAAAACGAAAGGATAAGATAATAAAAAAAAAAAATAGTAGAATATTCAATGAAAGTTATATTTATAGCACTTTGGATTAATCAATAAAATTATTGCATTTCGTTTAATGATAAAGGGTAACGTTATTCTCAAGGGGATGTAATTTACCGAGCGTGTTGTGTGCGTTAAGTATGCATACGGTTCGTGTATAATAATGTGAGTGATTTGGTTCAATAAACTTGAACAGTTTTCATGTGAAAATTTTTGATGAAGGTGAGTAATTGTAACAAAAGAAATTTCGTGAAATTTAGATAAAGAAAGAGTGGTAAATAATTTTCTAGTAATTTTAAGAGCGATGAATAATTCTAATCGTTTTTTATTTCTGATCAACATATTATACGTCACTATTTAAAATTAAAAAGAAAAAATTTTCTGAAAAAAGATATATTGGCAATACTATAAATGAAATAAAAATTTCATAGTATTCATCGCGAGTAAAAATAAAAAGAAATAAAGGACGAAAAGAACAAAATAATTTTCGTACTAGCAATTCTGTTCAATTTACACAGTGAGGACCGCTTTAATTTATCTCAAAACGCGAACTTCTTTTCAGGATAATATAAGAACGCCTGAATTCATAACATAATCGGATAAACTAAAGTAGCATTAAGAAATTGCACCATTAGCTACAATAGAACAAGCTATTCCGTGCAACTTCCTTTTTAGTGACTTTAAATCGTCATTTAAAGAAACTGCTAAACACGTCTTCCGTTTCGCATTTCACAGAAATGTTACAATTTGATCGTGAAATTATGTCAAAACCAAATTTTATTTCTACGCTGGTAATTTCGTTCTGAATTCAAACTAAAGTAAGATATAAATGTATGGCGAATTAAGTATGAAACGACAAGTTAAGGGAACTTTTCTTTTAGCTTGTTAGTTTTTTGTTTTGCTGTCTAGCTTGAACATAACACTCGTGGAGCTGAATCGATTGCGTCTGGGTGCGTTTCGAATCCACCCCCTTTTTTTGCAAACATTTGCACTTCCTGCACCTTCGAAATCTTTTGTCTTTATCGCTATATTCGCCTTTTCTTTTGATTTCTCAATTTAATTTGTAAATACGACACATATGTACGTGGGAAATTTAATTAATACATAGTGAAGAATCAGTGTTATCTAAATCTTAACACTCTTAGCACGATTATTGATGTTTATCGTTCTCTTTAGATCAATCTCATTTTTTTTTTTTCTTCATTCATTTAATAACAGTGGAATAACAATTTAATTAATCATTTAAAGATGCAAAGAACTTTCTTGCGATTAGCAAGACAAGTTGTCTGAATCATGGAAATTCTTGTAAGCAATACATCGCAATTTTTCAGTGCGAAGTCAGGTAATTCGAGAGAGCAGCTGAATCGATTGCATCTAGGTGGTGCGTATATCTCGCATTAATTGTCCTAAATTTCACTGATTCGTATAATTGATTTGGCTAGTTACTAATTGATGAATGCATATGCAAATCAAATAAAAAAAAATCGATCAATTAATTGCTCAAAATAATTAAATAAAATAGCATCGTAGTATTAGTGATTAAATAAATTAGTAGTGGTAAGTTAATTAAATGAAATAGTTCAGTAAAGTTAATTGCTTAAAATAATTAAATAAAGTAGCATCTCAACTGATGGAAATGTTCGAGTATAACGACCTTGTTGCCTTAAAAAGAAAATATTTCAAGTTAAAATTTCTCATGTCAGTAAAGTTCAAGAATTTATTGGGCAACGCTCAAATTTTATTTTATTTAATTTTATTATTTAAAATGACGAAACAACGAAATTACAGGAAATGCAAGTCTTCTTGTTACAATTTGACACAGCCATTTAAAAACTAAAAAGAATCTCTTTGTCACATGTATTTTATACATGCAGAAATGAACATAAGAACGAAAGAATCTCTCTCTTCCTTTTAACTAATACGTTGCAACTAACAAGATATTTTTTAATGAATCATGTGCAGATTGTAAGACAGTCTAAAAGTTTGCGTCATTTTCGATGATCTGCTGTTAAATCGAGGAATCTCCGTGGAAACGATGACTCAGATTTCGCCGAAGTTATTAAACCGCAGCGACGAGCATCTATTCAACACCGCCTGGATTATTGTGCATCGATATTTTACCAAGCGATTAACAATAGTGCTTGTGTCAGCACCGAGGCAAGCGTCGCGTCTAGTTTGAAAATGTTCAACGAGGAATAAGTGCATTTAAATATAGATTTCCAGTCAGAGAACGAATATGTTCTTCCTACGAGCTTGCGTCCTACACTACGGCCCAGTTTATCCTCCTCGTCACCTCCGTCTCTCTATTCATCATATCAACGCTCGGTGTACTCGTTCAGTCGAATCTCGGAATGATAATCGATCGAAAATCAAACGTGCCGGCCGCATTATCCCGCGGAGACAATAGACACGAGAGAATCGTAGGAGAAAAAACGCGAGCAGCGTGGTTTCCTTGATTATGATGTCTGATATTAAACTTTACTCTGTCATTGAACACGGCCACCCCAGCGCGAAACTTTTATTAGATTCGAAGATTTCTTTTTTTTTTTTTAAACAACCGGCAGATCGATGAAATCTCGAGACAGAAACCGAAGATGATAAGAAAAGAGGAAGAAAATATTTCAATATCCGCGCTCAAGTGAAAAGTTGGATTAATTGATCGCGTGCGAATTTTAAAATCGTAGTAACTTCTGCAATGAACGGGCAATCCAACTTATCACGTACGTTTCTTATTTCTTTCCATATGAAGGAGAAAGCGCATTGATGTTTGAGAATGACGATAGTTAGTTGTAATGATGTTCCACGAATGAAATACATACATCAGACGATGTTGAACTTGGACCAGTTGGCGCGAAATTGAGGAGCCAAATGCTTTCGAAGAAAAGCCCTCCGGGGCATGTGTCATCGTATTGTCGGCTCTCGTATATCTCAATACCCCGAATTTTCGAGAACAATGATCTAAGACCTTTCTGACTTGGAAAATAATCGACAATTAATTTAACAAAATTCGTCGATTGTACATTTCTCAATAGTTTCCGAGATTGTTCACGAAAATCGAATCGGTAGGTGTTCTGTTTCCAAAAAAAAGAAAAAAAAAAGTCGATGATGAACGGTTTATTTTTATTGTTGAAATGAAATCATAGTGCTGAAAGGGAATCTGACATCAATTGAACGCCTGTGTGTATTTAGATCGACTGTATTACACGTGACAGTAAACCGTCTGAGAAATGTTTGCACAGGTGTCAACAAGCGCATAGTTTCCCTTCTATAGACTTGGACAACACCAGCTGTTTGAATAATTAATCTTTAATAAACGTGGGTATTACTCTGTCGGTATAAATGTCACCTGGTTCCTGAAAATCGGTGAATTCATCAATCACCAATGTCTAATTTTAGTTTTCCTAGTTCTAACGAAAATGATCTAACGAGTCTAAAATCAGAGCGACATAAAAAATACAAATTTAGAAGTACGCAAGAGACTGGAACACATGAGAGTCGAAACATTTACGAAATGAAGCCATTTATCCATGGTACGTGCAAATTTATTACGTAAGCTATGTTGGAATTCATTCCACGCGATCTGCAAATTGCAGAAGCCGATCAAGCACAATATCTGTTTTTGAATACATATCTCGATTGAAGAGGGAAGCACGAAATCGTTTTAAAAACTTCAAATAATCAAAATTGTCATATTCTTATCTTCTTCTTTCTTTATATATATATATATATTTTTTGTGTAAAATATTTAATCCTTGAAAGTAAAGCTATTGCTCTTAAAGAGCGTTCCTATAAGTAATTTAATACGAATTATCTTGGAAATTAACGCCAAGATATACTCACTTAAATAAACATCCTTATTCCGATTCACTTTTAAATAATAATTCATTGAAACGTTTTTCACAGAATGTCCTTGCTTCAAACACGAAAATCAAAAAAATTGCAAAACTCGTAGAAATATTCAGAATGTGAGTGTGTGAGGGCAGCGGGGCAAAGGTATGTACTAACATTCATAAAAATTGATACAGTATGCATCACTGAGTGTTGATTTAATGAATTGTACAGGAAGTTATGCGTTCATTTACACAAAAAAGGGGGAAGATTGTAAAAGAAGTAACAGATTAATATACGCCTAATTACAGGTATCATCTTCGATATTAAATGCCATTTTTTTTCATGGTACCATGTTAAATACGTATTCTTAATACGTATAGCATAATAATTTCACTCGTCTATCTGCAATCTTCAAACTTGTTCGGTTTCCAAATTCATCCTAGTACCTCATCCGAGGGAAAAAGCACATCGATAATGATTCTGTCACCTTTTTTTTTTTTCTTTTTTTAAGCGAGATACGTGTCACATCCGAGCCACCTTTGTGTCTTGATTCATCTGCCTGATTGTATCGGCAAAGAATCCGTTTGATTCAACCGATCCACTAGAGTTCTTGCATCTGTTTCTTACATCAGCATTCGCAGCTCGGACGAGCACGAGACGAGTGAAGAATACAGGAAGTCCTCTGTTTAAACGACACGCCTGTGCCGGGATTACACGTTGAGTGGAAGTCACGAGCGAGTGTGTTCTGCTGGCTTAACCCACTGAATCTTCGATCTTGATGTCTATTCCTCCCTCTGTAAACACCGTATTCGAGCGCAATACTACTTATAAACTGTTTATACATGGAATATAACCCGGTTTCGTTACCGAGTGATAAATGTAACGTTGTACATGCGTATACATGTATGTATGCAGAAGATAAGTCTGTACTTGATGATTGAGTGGGTATTAACATCACTTATGCCTACATGCGGTGGCGAGTGTACATGCAAACAGTAAATAAGGAAAGATATGCTAAGTTCAGCTTAACCAGTTTGCAGTTATTGCTCAGAAGGAAAATTTGGAAAAAAGAACCTTCAAAGTGTTCATGAATACAGGCATCATAGAAAAGTCTGTAGAAAATAGCAATAAATAACAATTAACGTGTTTATGCTACTGTTTCTTAGCATCTCATTTTTTTATAAATCATAGATTTGTGAGAAAAGAAAAAGAAGTTTCACATACTGTTCAATGTGAATTCAATTTGGGTTAAACAAATTTTTTTTTTTTTAATTCATATGAGCGAAGGGGAAAATTTATTATAACAAAAATATGAATATTGCAGTTTTTTTTTTTAGTTGGAAAGTCTTAAAGATGAATGTTTCGAGGTAAGATTCATGGGACAAATGCTACCACGGCTGTTGCAAAAAAGGAAGAATGGGAAAGGCCAGGCGTTTTAACATGAAAGCGCGCACATCTGGTGGACAAGCCGTTGAAAAGGGCGCGTCCTGTCCCGGTTTGTCCGTTTCGCAAGAATACTTCATTATTTATCCATACGGCGCACTGTGAATGACGCTTAAGCCGTAAACCAGAATTCTCGTCCCTTGCTTTCTCTGTTTCAATGAGACCAAGAAGGTCAGATTATTTTATGTTTTGCAGGCAAAATGGGAAAGCATTTCATGTCTATGCAGCACGTCGTTTGCTCCATAAGAAAGGGGGGAGAAAAAAATAATCGTAACTGCTACTGGATTCTATTGAACTTTCATTGTCAAAATTATGAATCGGAGGACTGACTAACTCTTGTATAGAACATTTTCTTTCTTTTCAGATTTCTAAAGATTTTGTTTTCAATTTTTACTTTTGGATAGTGTGTATATGCTGTTTGAAGTGAAAAAGAAAAGATTATAATTCGAAAATTTAGTTCAAGAAATTGTGACAACCGTTTAGAAAAGAATAACTTATAGGATGTAAAATTTCTGTATGCTATTCTGCTCGGAACGTGAACTGTTCTGTAACTTCCTGTTCCCTTCTTAGGGAGGCCAGGCAACGGTACCCTGTTTATCATGAAAAAAGGCCCCACTGAACCCTGAAAGCTTTCAAAAAAGCGTTATCGTAATCTATAGTAGTACTCTGTTTCTTAGAAAATAGTCTTGTAAGACCTCTTTTACCGCTTCTCTCTTGCATATCGATGGTTTCCTATCAGTCTTGCGCAACAATCTTTAAGAATTTTAGACTCTCGTCTAATTAGCTTCTGTTTGAGAATTTTTACAGCACTCATTGTCAGTTTAACAACTTCCTTTGGATCTTTTATTCGTCTGCTTCATCTGTTTTTCTTAAAGAATAATTCTATTTGTCCCTTAAAGTTAAAGAAAGAGAAGATTAACGAAAAAATTAATTAATTTCAAATCTTAAACAATTAAATTAAGATCTAGTTTTTATTTTCTTCTAATAAACTTTTATACGATCATTTGTCAGATAAATAAACTGCACAACATAATTATACAAACTTATATTCCCACTGACACAAGTCGAAGAGATGAAATTTAAGAAGTGATCGATTCTCGAGATTTTATACATTTTCTGTACATTACGCATTTTTGCCACTTTAAATTTCACCACAATCTTCTGATACGAAATTATCAATAAAAAGTTGATTGATATCCTCTAATTTTCAGGTCGTAGGTCTGGCAGCAGTGGTCGTAGCGGTATGGATATTAACAGGGCAGACATTCCTGATATCCCTGGCTGAGGAACAGCCTAATCTCAATGCCGGTCTCTACATCCTGCTTGCAGCTGGGATCCTGATGCTGATAGTCGCTCTGCTCGGTTGTTGTGGCGCCTTCCGCGGGTCCCAATGCATGCTGGTTGCTTTCTTCAGCTGTCTGCTGGTGGTTATCGTCGCGCAAATCGCGGCTGGAGCATGGTTGTACACCAACAGCAACCGCCTCGAGGAACTGGTCAAGTCTTCCGTGATAAGTACCGTTAAGGTATCGAGCAATTACTCGGCTTTATCGCGCGTTAAACGCTCGTACCACTATCCGTTAAAGGGAATTTGTAATTAGTCTGAACTCGATGTCGTCTGTACCCGTGCCGATCGTCTATAATTAGTCCATTTGTCTCTCTGAATTGCCTCCTCTAACGTCTATAATTACTCCATTGATCATTTTGAATTAGATACTCGTTGAGAGCGTCTGTTCGTTCAAACGTTCTCTCGTTGCACCCTTTTTTTTTTTACTATCTATTGCTCAGCGACATGATTCAACTTAAACGGCTTTTGAGCTGGTGTCACAGTAGAGTATAGAGTTGGGAATTTCGTTGAAAATGTTACATTATTGCAATTGTATTCATGCCCAATTCAGAGTTTTCATGAATAATTGAAGTTAAACAGGTAGTACAGCAAGTATTTCATTTTCAAAAAGTTGTATATTCTTGAAATTTAAATTTCCTACAGATGCATGAATGCCTGTGATTTAGCTGTAATAATATCAGAATTCTCACGCAGGTTGTGTGTACCAGTTTGTAATTACTATCTAGAAATGTTGAAATGCAAATTTTATTCAACAGTAGAACAAAGCTGCAAATAGATCATACATACACGTGTATAATGGGTAAATAAATATGTCATTAATCTTGTTTCGTTTCTTCATTTTAGAACAAATATGGCGTGGATACTGCTCACACAGGAACCGTGGATGCTTTCCAATCAGATTTGGGATGTTGTGGAGCAACTGGCCCAGCGGATTGGACAGGTAGCAAATACGCGGCCAGCGAATCCTCGAACCCCATCAGCATAACCGTTTCTGGAGACCCAAATAACGTGTTCAAAGTACCCGAATCTTGTTGCAAGGACAAAGATAGCGTTGCTTGCAAGGCAGCTCAGAATATCAAAGTGGCCGATGTAGTTAGCCCGGAAATTTACAGCGAGGTAATATCTTTTCTGTTATACTGTAATAAGCAGTAAAACAACTACAGTGCGTAAAAATATTTCCCGACGTCCAAAGAGAAGCAATTTCAGTTTGAAATTAGTTTCAGGAAGCTAGATAATAGATTTTCATATGTACTTCTTGAACCAAACTGTCTAGAATCTACTCTAAATTAAGCAAGTAACCAGACCTGTCATACCTTTGTCAGAATAGTCATTTGATTACATTTAGAAAAACGATTTACATGATTTTGATTTTGGTCATTGGAAGATATTTATTATACATACGTGCCAATGATTGGAAACTGGTATAGTTTTAAGTAGAAAAAGTAGTTTTGCATATTTTTTTCATTAATTAAATATCTCACAAAACATTAGTTAACTTTGCAAACAAAATTTAACGACCCCGCCAATCCCCATTATCCCCAAATAGGAGAGAGTGCCGTGACTCATTGATGGAATCACGCCTGGTTAAACTCGTTAACGAGCCGCCGATTGTCGTGAAAGTCGTTGCTCCGATCGAATTTGACCGATTCTTTCCTTTTTAGGGTTGCATAGACAAGCTGTTGGACGTACTGAATAGTCAGAAGAACATAGTGATTGGCGTGGCCGCTGGCATAGGCATCCTGGAGCTGCTTGGGCTGATATTTTCCTTAGTGTTATGCTGCGCAATCGGTTCTTCCGACAGATACAAAGCTTGAGCGTAATGTGTTATTAGGCGCTGATGTGTGTATAAACCTTCCTTAACGCCACATATCGTCGTGTCACAATCTTTTAACCGGTATCGCGATTATTGATCTCTGTGCCAATCCGCGTAGGTTTCTCGTATCTGTCCGTAGAATCCGATCGGAATGAGAAAGATGCTTCTCGAGCTGGGATTTCACACGAAAACGAGGGTTCTGTTTCCAACGTCCAAATCGAATCTCTTATATTGACAATGTTCTGACATGTACGATTTCAGTACTGTGTACTATTTGTATATTCTTCGCAAGATTTTTAGACATTGTATTATTACTATCCTGCTCAGGGACGGAAATGATCAATTTTTTATCCGTATATTTTATATTTTCCGTGATTTTCGTTTGCACACTGGGTGATGCTATCAGTTTAGCAAATTAAACAGTTTAGCAATTAATCTCCCGGCTGCGTTAGAAATGCTAATTTCCGAACTCTGTACATTCTTTAATTATACGTTCGTCGACTCGGAATTTTATTTTCATAATGAACTCTATACACTCATGAAATCAAAGAGGGAACGTTGGGTAATATCGAGGAAGGTGCGTACAAAGAATTTTATTTTTTCTTTTCTTACTGCCAAAATGTTTTTTCTATCTGTACATCTCTTTTTCCATTATGCTAAACGAGCATTTAATAATGTTTTACAGAGTACCTAAGTATATGATTTACACTTTTGTTAGGCCAAAGTAGTAGACCAAACTAACGTTAATGTGTTAATGAAGCAAAAAAGCGAAAGAGAATGAGAGAGCGAGAGAGAGAGAGAGAGAGAAAAGGATGAGTTGATTGGATTTTGCGTGAGTAATAAAGATGTCGATAACTCTTTATTGCAACTGGTATATGCAAAATATTTTACGAATTCTCTCTTTAGATTGTTCTACTCTGCAGACTGCTGTAAAATATTTATTCTTTCTGTGCAGGTATAAAATATTCTCAATATGGCACAATTTTTTTACCATACTTTTTACCATATTTTGGAAACATTTTTGGAAGTCTTCTTTCATTTATTTTTATAAAAGAAACGAATGAGCCTGACCAACTTGAGAGTAATTTTTATACCACGTATATGATATTGAAGTGAATTTATGAAAATTGAACGCTAAAGGAAAAATAGATATCTCATTGATATAGATTTAAGAAAAAATTATTTTTATTTATTAAATATGATTTCATTCAAAATGTGATACAGGTGGATTGAAAAATAATTTAAGTTGGTCAGGTTTAATATAAGGCTTTAGTGGAAAATTATTCCAAAATTGTTCGGTTATTGCCAATGTACCAGTTTTAATATACATAAGTATATATATACATATATTATAATAGAAAAAAAAATGCTCTGAAAAGATCAATCTGATAATTAATATTGATGTCCAAATGAGATTATATTATTATAAGAATGCTACTAAGCGGTTTTATCTCTTGTAGCGTTATAGTCTATCCATGTTATCTTTAAAATAAAAAAAAAAAAAAAGAAAAAAGAAAAGTGGTAAACTTTTAAGAGAGAAAAAGAGAGATGGAGAGAAAGAGGACATAGCTAAACAGAAGCAACTAATTTTGTAAAAGTTAGCTCGTTGCTGTAAAAATTCATGTGATTTAGTTTATCGGTGTTCGATGCTTTCTGAATACAATATTTTCTTAACGAGGGGTTTTAGCAAATTGATTATCGATGAAATTACTTAGCAGCGAAACCGATCAGAGATATAAATGTTTCATTATAGAAATTATAAGCGTAAAATTCCGTGGGATATATTAAAAATCGCTGCTGTTAATATGTATGAGATAAATAATTAATATTACGCATACGTTTAAAAAAAAAAGATATGGTACCTTGAACAAATTGATAATCATATTGAAGACATAAATGTTTCAAGAAGTATACTGTCGTAATGAGTAAGAGCTGCTTTTGGAATAGTTGTGTCTTAATAGATGTGATTTACAGATTTGACGATGAATTTTTAGTATAGGCAGTGTGTAATAATAACGAATAGAGCAAATGTTTATTAACTGTTTCACTAATATTCATCGTCAAATGAACTAGTATAGGCTAAAATGGAAAAAAAAAAAGAAATCTGCACATTCATTCTGGTGATGAGTATGATGGTACAAAGCAAGATTGCGAAAATATTTAAATTCTCTTCTTCTTTTTTTTTTTTTTTTGAGTATATGTGCGTTGAGCCAATCAAAACGTGCAGAATACAGATCGTGGTATCTAGTCTGTAAAAATTGAATTCCTAATTTACCAAGTTTATTTCGTCTTCGGATTAACATTGTTTATACATTGTTTATTACATCTATAATAAATCAACAGATTGATGAATCAGTATATCAAAGAATTATATTATTTATCAAAACGAAATAAACTTTCGTTTCATAAATTTGTTGAAATATAATATTATTGGTAAGCAGTGTGTTGATCTGGTCGCTTTGTTATAACACTATTTTTCGCGGTTTTCATCTCTCTTTTCTTTTTTTTCTTACGTGTGTAAAAAAAAAAAAATAACGACGTACGCAACGACAGTGTATATTGTCTCTTTTATTAACCAGAAATTCTTAAAACCGATATAAAAATTATACAATTTAGTTTGCCTTTTCCTTCGTACAGGCGTTGTTATCATTTCACGACAAATGATATTTGAGAAATTCTGGTTAAATCGATAGATGATCGTCTATGCGCATGTACACGCACATATATCTGATGTTAAACGTACATATGTAAAAACGAATAAGAGCTAAGAATACGAGAGCGCTGTGTCGCTTATAAAAATAAGAATGATTGCCTGATGAGCAAATAAAAAGACGGTATTTCGATTATTTTAAATTGCGGCTATATTTATCATTTCCAGCTGTTCGTTAATTAAGCGCAATAACTCTGTGAATCGTGAAGTTCGTTTGTCAATTATCATGCATTCGTATAGCGTGCGAGTTTAATTTAAATAGTCTGATCTCGAGCAAGTTTTTCGTCGTCTCGATTTTTTTATAATGGAAACAATTGAATTTGATCCTTTGTGCTCGTAACATTTCTAAGAAAGAGTGATATGAAACTCAAGCGTAAATTATAAACTCGAGTTCAAACGTATCACATTACGTTGCCCATTTGCTGATATAACTATTCTTCACTGTGTAAAATCCTTGATTATGTTTGATTGGATGAGGATGAGTTTGACGAGCGTCTCGAAGAGTAAACGATCGCTAGTTGCACGTTTTTGTACATATGTGTTAATTATTATTGTAAATTCCGTCGGTCTTTTGCTTGCACGATCTTATGGGGAAATGAAGAAATCGATAACGAGCGATAGGTGCGATTTTAATGCGAAAGAAATCATAAAACGAAGAGAAACGTACAAGAAACGAGAAATAATATATTCGGAAATACTGTTCGAAAGTGTGAATTTTAAAATCGAGTATATCAAATCGAGAGTATGGCAAAAAAATAAAAAGGCAAACGAAGATTCTACACTCGAGATATCAAAAAAAAAAAAAAAAAAAAGGAGAATAGTATATATTCATAGAGCACGTGACAAGATTATCACTCGTATAACACCGTTCTTGATTTTGATATTGATATATTTATATACACTTACATAAACGTATATATACATGTATATACATATTTTCTTACTGATTTTTAAACGAGATATTTTCATTCTCACTGATTTTGATCATTTATTCCTTTGAAAAATGTTTGTACACGGTATATTGTATTTTTCCTTATACAAAAAAAGAAACACGCAGGTTTCACCTTGGTATAATTCTGTGTATAACGTGTAATTACCAAATAAGAGGATAAGTCGCACTGTACGATTCATTTCTTTTCGCAGGTATTTTCTATTAAAAAAGAAAAAGAAAAAAAAACCAAGCGACTCTGTCCTGTGCACTTCCGAATATTAAACGATATTACTTTCACCATATTTTACAAACAAAGCTAGACATGACACATCTTGACATATACACGATTTCCAAGTGTGTGCGTTCATTTGCAATCTTATATATGTTATGCAAGTAAATGTTATAAAAGATGTTCAAAGAGTTCAATATACACTTAATGGAAAAAACATTCTGTATTACTTTCTCCAGTCCTATCCAGCAGATTCTTCAATTTTAATCATAATATCTTGTGCAAATATTCATTCAAATATCATACCTTTTACCATTTGAAACGTTCCTATTGTTTTATTAACAAATTGTACGAAACACGTTCCAGTATTAATTTTCTTTGGTTGACTTGAACAAAAGAGAGCCTGTAAGCACAAGTGAGGAAAATTAAAACGGCAATCACGAGCGTAGAAATACATTCGTGCATACAAATTCATTGCTCAATATGTATTTCATGACGTGCAACTTACATAGCCTGGAGATTCATTTAAATTCCTGGTACTCATTAGGAAGTTTTATACGCAATGTAATGTATCAAAGGTTCTCCCCTTGCTATTTATCATTTCAAAATTTTGGAAAATTACTACAAACAATCTGTCTTTGTTTCTAGTAATTTTCCAAAATTCTGAACTTTTAATGTTAAATTTTGTACATAAACCATAATATATAAAAACAAATTGAATGTAATAAATAGAGTAAATAGAAAAAAGATTCAACTGAAAGATAAAATGAATACGTGTACAATTATGTATAAAGCGATTCTGTGTTACTTATCACTCTGCTAAAGATAGATAAAGCTAGTACTGTTAAAGCATTTAACACTGCAGCCAAGAGAAATCTGATATAACATAATGTTTCTCAGACCTTACTTCTTGTCATTCTCGTTAATGTCGAATGGAATTCTGTCTAGATTTTCTTTCAAAGTTCTCATCAAGTTTTTTTAAAGTTCTAATAATCAATTCTTTATACGAAATTATAATGATGTATGAGGTAACGTTATCGAGATGTATAAGTAACTTGATATTAATATTCATAATATGTCACAATGAATTCAAGGAAGAGGAAACAAAATACCTACTTCATCCTTGATAAAGGTTTAGAAAAAGAAGCTTATTACGTAATCAATAATCACGTTCCAAGACTGAAAACTTCCGTAATTAATATTTCCTATTAGAAATTCACATCTCCTTGTTCTATTTATAGACTTGTTCTACTCATATCACTAGACTTCTTTTTTATGCGTAATTGCACAGACGAGGCACAGACGAGGTATATGATTTCATATATGTATCTATGTATATATGTATCTAGTAAACAGAGTTACAAGTTAAAAATTAACATGCAAATGTAGTTTTACTTTGCAAAAAAATACAGTACATATGTTGCCTTCAATTAATGGTAAAACAAGAAAAATTTAAAAATTATCAGATTATTAATTAATGTAATAAAAAACTGTATTTCGAAAAATTAAGAAAATTATCAATTGATGATAATCAACTCAACAAAAAATTAATCTTGATCGATACGGAGACAAGAACACATTATTAATTAAAATTCCGTCGTGTGCACAACGAACAAAATACAAAGCCAAATTTTTAAATAATAATTCTGAATATTCTAATTGTTTAAAGATATTTAATATTATAAGATTATATAATATCTAAAAAGTAGTATAAGTGTTCAAAGTAAGTTCAAAGTGCACTCGTAGATTATGCTCTTACATCGTCTACGGATATTATTTCCATTTTTAAACAAATTATATAAATTCAACACAATAAATCATGAACCGTGTGATAAATACATAACACAATACATACAATATACTATAATGAGACATGTGCGTAGTCAGCTCCACGTGGTGGGTCTTGATAATTGATATTAATATTTCCAAAACGATATCAAGCTAAGAACTACGCAACCTACAGACTAGAATAGCCTGTGGAAATTTCTGTCATTGTTAATTTCACGGTCTAGAATGGATTGCAGGAATACTCAACTGATAAGTAAACTATTAAAAAAAATCAGAATTTCCAGAAACCCGAGGTATTCCGGCATAAATTTTACCAGAAAAAAGAAGAATCGGCAGAATCACAAGAAGAAGAAATCTATGGTCCAAGCGCCACGATAGTCATGAGTTCCTAACACGAAACTGGAAATATCAGCGAAATCTACACTTTCATTTTCGAAATATTCCCGCTAAAAGTTATACCGACAGAACTCTGTACCAGGAGCACATCCCATAAGATCAATTTGTCGTGCCACCTCTTCGAGTATCATGTACTCCTGATACAACAATCGAAATTTCAACGAGATGAACCTGCTTGCCTTCGAAATATTGCCTCTTAAACTCTCATCGAAAGACCTCTGTATCAGGAGCACCTGCCATAGGCTTGATTTGTCGTGCCACCTCTTCGAGTATCGTGTACTCCTGATACAACAATCGAAATTTCAACGAGATGAACCTGCTTGCTTTCGAAATATTGCCTCTTAAACTTTTATCGAAAGACCTCTGTATCAGGAGCACCTCCCATAGGGTTGATTTGTCGTGCCACCTCTTCGAGTATCATGTACTCCTGATACAACAATCGAAATTTCAACGAGATGAACCTGCTTGCCTTCGAAATATTGCCTCTTAAACTTTTATCGAAAGACCTCTGTATCAGGAGCACCTCCCATAGGGTTGATTTGTCGTGCCACCTCTTCGAGTATCATGTACTCCTGATACAACAATCGAAATTTCAACGAGATGAACCTGCTTGCCTTCGAAATATTGCCTCTTAAACTTTTATCGAAAGACCTCTGTATCAGGAGCACCTCCCATAGGGTTGATTTGTCGTGCCACCTCTTCGAGTATCATGTACTCCTGATACAACAATCGAAATTTCAACGAGATGAACCTGCTTGCCTTCGAAATATTGCCTCTTAAACTTTTATCGAAAGACCTCTGTATCAGGAGCACCTCCCATAGGCTTGATTTGTCGTGCCACCTCTTCGAGTATCGTGTACTCCTGATACAAAAATCGAAATTTCAACGTCGTGCCACCTCTTCGAAATATTGCCTCTTAAACTTTTATCGAAAGACCTCTGTATCAAGAGCACCTCCCATAGGGTTGATTTGTCGTGCCACCTCTTCGAGTATCATGTACTCCTGATACAACAATCGAAATTTCAACGAGATGAACCTGCTTGCCTTCGAAATATTGCCTCTTAAACTTTTATCGAAAGACCTCTGTATCAGGAGCACCTCCCATAGGGTTGATTTGTCGTGCCACCTCTTCGAGTATCATGTACTCCTGATACAAAAATCGAAATTTCGACGAGATGAAGCTGCTTGCTTTCCAAATTTTCCCGTTTAAATTTTTATCGAAAGACTTATGTATCAGCTGCAACGCCTGAATGATGACTTTCTCGTGCCACCTTGGGTGCCTTGTCCTCCTGATGCTTCGTTCGAACTTTCAGCCGGAAGTTCCTTATCCTTCTCGAGATATTTGGGTCTTAATGTTTTTCGAGAAATCTCTGTTTCAGGAGAATCGCTCAACGGCGGGCTACGTCGTACCACCTTTTCGAGTCTCATGTACTCCTGATACTTTATTCGAATTTTCAGCCCGAAGGTCCTTCTCGTTTACGAAATAATCCAGTCTAAATATTTTTCGAAGAAACCTTTGTATCAGGAGCACAGGTCGATCGGGGGTTTCGTCGTGCCACCTCCTCGAGAGTCGTGTTCTCCTAATACAAGAGTCTAAATGAAAAATACCGTTTTGTTTCTAAAATTTGCTTTGAAAGCATTAGAATGATCGATAAATGTTTATTCACTTTTAACTCGAAGTAATCCATGTGGGAGTAGCTTTAGACGATTTATTATTAAGTGGATTTATTAAGCAGAAGTCTAAAATAATCTTTAATTAAATAATAATATTCTTTCTATATCTTATCCTTTATGTTTAATCGTATAGTACTGATCTAGTAATAGAATACTAATATATAGAAGAAAAATTTGTTTAGTTACGATACAAATGATCCAAAATACGTTACAGTAAAAAATAAAGCGAAAGAATAGAACGATCAAAGTATATATTCCAATTATCAAAGCTTACTTCATACGTTTAAATTTTAGTTACCTTAAACCGGTACATGGTGCGTACATATATATACATACGTATATAACGTATGTATATAACAAGTGCATATATGACATATGTATATTAAGTAAAAGAAGGTATTCAAGAGTTAAACAAGCCGTTCGAAGATTTATTTAAATTGATCTCGTACGGGGAGAAAAATCAAACATAATTCTGAATTTATTCACGCTGATTCTATTTAAAATATTTAAAAGAATAGGATATATAAATTTTCCTTTCGTTCTCGAATAAAAGTTCCCCAACTATTTTTGAAATTTTAAGTTTCTTCTTATTTTTCGGTAAGAATAATCATTGTTCCTTTTAATACTTATTTTTTTACGAAAAAAGTTTCGTCTTTTATATTATCTGACATTTATTATTAATACAAATACATTACATTCTCCTGTGCATATTAGAGACATTATATTATGTTGATCCCTTTATCTTGCACAATGTTTTCCATCTTCAATATACAATATGTATATATATATATATATATATATATTTGATGCAATTGCAACACATGCACTCAAAATTTGGATCAGCCTGATCGTCGACGAAAAGTGAAGCTCTAAGAAAAGAACGTACAATCAGATGGGAAGAAAGACGGGCAAGAGGAAGGAAGGTGAAACAAGAAAAGATAAAAAAGAAAAGAACGGCTCGGGGAAAAGCACGAGGAGCTCGACATTCGTTGAAAAAAGAGAGACACGGAGATGCAAGGAGAAAGTGAGAAAAAGCATAGGAAAGATGGAAGGAGGGAACACAGGTGCGGCTGCTACGTCCGCACTGCGACCTCTACATAAGTGTAATGTTGTCCACCGTGCAGCAAGGAGTTCTCTTTTCCGTTTTGTTCCAGACTGCCAGACTTTTTCGAGCATCCAGTGACTCGTTTCTCGGTGTCGCGTTCGTTCCAACAGGTTGTTTCTCCACGTTACTGCATTAGCGGAACCTCTCGTTACCTGAATATAAATAGTTTAAATCATTAATATCGATACAATTTGTATCATTTCGTTGACGAGTTTGTCAATTAATGTTAATTAACAACGTAGAAGTTTGCCACAAGCGATAAGAAGAAGCGAAAATTT
This sequence comes from Tetragonisca angustula, assembly GCA_036937485.2. Taxonomy (NCBI): domain Eukaryota; kingdom Metazoa; phylum Arthropoda; class Insecta; order Hymenoptera; family Apidae; genus Tetragonisca; species Tetragonisca angustula. The sequence goes on from JAWNGG020000187.1 coordinate 142,236, forward strand.
AAGTTTGGACGAAAAAGACCAGGACAAAATGAAAGCGAAGAGATTCGTTCAGTGATTCCTAAAACGAGTTCACCGGTGAACTCGATGAATCACGATCTCGTTCCTCCACCTTCTCTTCTTCTCCCACCTCCTGCTTTGAACGGTGAGTACCAATGATACTTTAAGTAATTGTTTATTTTTGGACCGGCGAGACATTCCTCCTAAATGATATCTCCTGAATGGTATGAATACAATTAATAATTCTTCTTGTTCTGTACAATTAATAATTCGAATAATAATGCAAATAAGTGTAGTGTAAAGTAACTTTTCTTAAATAATATTAATTGAAATTGTAATATGAAAATTGTAATCCCCTTTTCCCTTTTTCCCTAGGATGGAAAATTTAAAAGTTTGATTATTTAACGATTTGCTGGAAAGTATAAGTTAATGGATTAGTAGAAAACTGAATTAATCATTGAAGAATTCAAATATTGGAGATCTTTATATTCAAAGTAGTAATGTGTATTTCGTAAAATTTTTTAATTGCACAAAAATTACACATTTTACAAATAACTAAATAATTTTTTAAGTAGTTTTATGATCAATAAAAAAATGAAATGAAGTTTAAATATTAACCCAATGATAACAGACAAAATAAACAAATAACATTGTAGAACACTGACAATATTTTGTGCTCAGTATCACCTGTTGCGTAGGTGAGCAAGTTTGACGTTTTACGAGTATGACTCGACGACCTACATACATACTTTGCTTCTCAGTTCGATCGATCGTAATAAAATAAAAATTATCTTGCGATCGGCCTAAAAATATTCTTTCATTTAATATGAAAACTTATCATGAAAATAGACGCACTTAAATAAATACGTGACAATTATAACAACTACTGCGAGGCATTCTTTATTGCGGCTAGCATTTGACATATTCATAAGTATTGATAATTGTCACTAATTATGCTATTTTTAACAATTGTGTCCTAAATACATAATATTGTAATATATCTTAATATATCTTACTTACGTCCTAATTGTGGTATAATTGAATCTTCTCTTTGAAAAGAATAATAACAGGTATATTTTATATAATCGACAAATGCGACGTTGTGCATATTTACCATTTTTTTAAAACAAACTATTAATTCGTGGTAACTTTACTTCTTCATTGGTATCAGTGTTATTGAATGTTTGTTTAGTTTATACTTATTTATTATATATTCTATCCTCTCATTATCACGGGTCGAGTTTTCATCTGTATTATCCCTGATCTGTCCAACACAGAAACCAGAGGCATTTCCTCCATCTCTATTTATTTCTGTCCCAATAGTTGGTTTATTTTCGAGTTCCAATTTCCTTCTTTTCTTTTTAGGACACTTGTCCACAGTGACGAAACGTTTCTTCAAGCTTTTATCTAACAGCTTGTCTTCAATGATGACTGGCCCGCGAGAATTTTGTCTAGAAGCACGATCCTCTTTTACGATCCCCATCTTTATTTCGTCATCGACTTTCAAAACATTCGAGGAACTTCGCTCGTTCTTATTACTGCAAGATCCAATAGTAATTATTTTTTTAGTAGATTTGTAAATACTACTCTGCGAACTGCAAGGTTCTAAACATATCGCTTTAGTGTCTAACTTGTATTTATTCAGCAAAGACTGCGTTATCACAGGTATACTTGACTGTATCGTAAGTAAATTATCTTTTGCAGGTTTCACTGTATTCTCTGCATTGTTCTTAATGTCTCGATCTACTGAGTGATCAGTCTTTCTAAAAGAAACATTTTCTGCTGGCAACTGTTCTCCCTTGTTTAACTTAATGAACTGTACATTGCAGTTCCTATTCAAGGTAATTTTTTTGTCAGAGGATTCTGATGATTTATGTCTCGTTTCTAAGCTATCGTTTGATTCTTCTGTAATTTTTGGAGTCACGTTCGATTGTTTTGTTACTTTCGTTGATGTGTGTTCTATTTTTAAACTATTTTCTGCTGCTTCCTCAACTTCCGCTTCTTTAACTTTTGGAATTACATCTAATTGCTCTTCAAGCTGTTTCTGTTGATGCTCCTTTAAATCCTCATTAACATCGTAGCTAAGAATTGAAAGATACATGCTTGAAAATTAATAAAGTTCGAAGATTGAGATTTAATGATACTCACATGTTATATTTTACTCCTTTACAACCTTCTGAATATGCAATAAATTTATGCGTCCTAATCATTGCTGTTTCTTCGTTTTTACAGACATCGCAATTCGTTTTACAAGGTGGCATTACGTGCCCGAAATATCGACTAATGATTGTATGCCGGCACCTAAGCGAGATTTTACCGTTTAATTTTAAAAAATTGTGGAAAAAGACGAATATTTTGAATAATTTAAACTTCTTACGTTATTGAAAGGCAATAAGATACAAATTTGTTATATTCATTTAATCGTATCTGAGTATGTTCTAAATCGTTAATTACTTTGTGATTTTTGATACCGAGTTTCACGGAAGAATGTTCTTCCGTACTAAAATATATTCTGCAATATGCATAATCATTTTCCAAATGTGTCTGTGCACATTCTCTATAATACTTGGCAATATTCTCAGGTATTGTCCAATGAACGATGCATCTGATTAAATAAATATTTTATAGATTATTTGAAATTGTGTATAGGGATAAATATTTTTTTTTTTTATTGCAATATACGCAAACCTAATCTTTTTCTTATAAATAAATCCATAATTATATGTGGTAATGATAACACGAATTTTCTCAGATATCCATTCGTTTTCAATGAGACGTTGCGTACTATTCTTTAATTCTAGAATACATCATTACATCATTAAATCTCGGATTCAGAAATAAAAAGATTAACGATTAGTTGACGATTTGCTTACTATGGTGATAAACAAGCGTAGATACACCTAGGTCCTTTAATTTGTTCTGCAATAATTCCACAGTAGACACTTCTCTACAGTAAATAATGCCAAAACCTTTATGTGTCTGAGTACAGATAATTTTTATAAACATGTATCTCATAGAGCCATGAAAAAACAAACAAATTTACCTTATTGGATAGATCAAACAGGCCAAGTACAGTTGTGATAAATTTTTTAAGATGATCAATAGGGTCATAAAGTATATCAACAAACCACACATCAAAGTATACATTGATCTTTTGTACGGGTATTTTAAAAATTTGTACATGTTCTGATGTCAAAAATTTGCAGATGTCTATCATTACCTGTTAAAATGTATAATTAAGAAGATCCAAATATTTGTTGACAATAACTTAAAACTATTTTTGTCACCTTATTAGTAACAGTTGTAGTTACTGCAATTTTAGGAACATGTTCCAATACTTTGTTAAATGTATTTATATTTTTGTAACCAGGTTTATAATCATATCCCCATTCACTTAAACAATGAGTTTCGTTAAATACAATGTAAGACAATAAATTACGTTTTTTTAATGAAATCAAAAGTTCCTGTTGATGTATAGTTAAATTAACTAAAAGATATTTCTAAAATTGAAAATATCTCAAAATTGAAATAATAAAATAATTTACCTTAAAATATGTCATAGTACTCATTTCAAGAGTTACGTACAACAATACTATTTTTGGATACTTTGATGTTAAATCATTTATGACATTATCTCTTTCAGATATTTTTGTATTTTTGGACAACAAGCCAACATTAATGCATTTGCTTTTTAAAAAATCTACTTCTTTCTGAAAATACTTGATCGTGTAATAAAGTTAATTAATCTAGTTTGATCAATTAACATTTTGAAAGTATCAGAAATTTTACCTTAATGAGAGATAATTTTGGAGAAAAAACAATTCCAATTCCCTTTCGTAAGAAAACAGGTAACTGATAACAAAGGGATCTACCAAACCCAGGAGGCATAGATATAAATACATATCTTACACCTATAATTATCCATCATACTTTTTGATGCATGTTTTTAAATAAAATTTTATAATATTCATGATATGATGAAATAACATGGAATAATACACTTTTTCAGTATATTTATTATTATATATATTTTACATATTGTAACATTTAATAAAGCTTTTAATAAATTTAGTTTTTAATAATAAGAAACATTTTACATAAAAAGAGTACTGACCTGTGCAAATAGCAATAACAGCTTTTTCTTGAATTTTGCTTTTAAAGTTCTCGTAGCCAAAAACATTTTTTAAAACACTTTTACAGTCTTTCATTTGCACAAGTTGTAACAACATTTAATTTTTGCCTACCTAAAATTATTATGCAGGTAAAACCTACTCTTCTCCCACGTTTGATCATGAGAAACTAACCTCAATGGTTTGATGGAGTGTTAAGTTTAAATTCACTTTAACCGCCAATATGGTTCAGCCAATCACAAGCCAGTCCAAATTTTAAATAATTTTTCGCGGGAGTATTCAAATTACAAATTCTTGTTGCAGATATATAGAAGATATTAAAACGAAATATTACAATCATAGTGCTTGAAAGAAACAAAAGATATGTTCTCAGTTTAATAATTTTTTATTACATTTCGCCTATTGCATTGGCAAATGAATTTACGTGTAAGTAAGACAGAAATTTGAGCAAAATTAATATCTATCTTTTGAAATTATATTTTATAATTTGTTTCAGATGCATAATGAATAAGTTTTACGCAATGTTCCTTTTAATATGCGCAACTACTGCTGATTTATCCAATGATTGCAATGATCCTAATTGGCACTCGTTGGAGACATTAGAAAATGCTAGAGTGGAGTGTGGGCCGTCTTTTGAAAATCGTTGCTACTGTTTGAGAACATGTTACGAAAATCGCCATCAATATGTTGTCAATTGTACTAATTCAGGATTTTCTGATGTGACACCGTTGTCCCATTTACCAAATGAAACACAAGTCATTATATTGAAGATGAACGTTTTTTGATAGTTATAAGATATTATAGAAAAATCAGTTGACACGTTTGTACTGCTTTTAGGTGCTTATATTCACTGGGAACTACCTTGAAGAACTTCCATGGAACGTATTCGGCACTCTGGACAGTCTGCCTTATTTAAGAATGATCGATATGTCAAACAATAGAATAAGAGAAATTCGCGGGAAGGCATACCATCATGTTCAACGTGTCGAACGACTCATTTTAGATTTCAATGAACTCTCGCTGGATCCTGCGAGAAGCCATCCCAGAGTATTCTCTAATTTTGTGTCCCTCTTAGAACTTCATTTAACCGATGCCTTCGAGGATGGTCTACCGAGAGATCTTGCAGCGACGTTACACGACATTTTTGTCAACAGGTATCAGATTGATAAATTCTAATCCTTAAAAAAAGATTCTAATCTTTATAAATTATTAATGACATCTTATACTCGTCGCAGTAATTTAACACAACTGATAAAGCTCCATTTAGAGCAAAATGAAATATCAGAATTCAGGGATAGTAATGTATTCTGTGATCTCCCGAACCTTTTGGACCTTTACCTCGGTGACAACACACTGACTGCGCTGCATTTCAACATATCTTGTCTCCATAAATTACGTTTCTTGGATCTTCAGCGAAATAAGTTCACAAAAGTCGTAGAACACGATCTGCAAGCTATGGATGCGCTTATCAAGCACAACCAAAGCATAGCTATAGATTTTACTGGAAATCCTCTCGAGTGTTCCTGCAAATTGAATCCATTTATGAAGTGGATGAAAAAGACGAAAGTGTTCGTTCGTAATAAAGACAATTTGATGTGTTACAAAGGTATGTACTTGTATTCAATGAAATACTTCGAAATTGAACGTTATTAATTTTTATAGATGGAATACCACACAAAATATACGAAACGAAGAATTGCACCCCGAGATTGTTTTCATCAACTCCACGCGGTGCAACTGTTCTGCTCTTTTTCCTTTCTATAGTGTTAATAGGACTGGTGTGCGCTTTAATTTACGTGCAACGCACAAAATTGCAAAAAAAAATCGAGCCTATATTAGACTCGATGAACAAGAGGGTGAGATACACTTCGATAGCAGCTGGTGATACTCGCGAAGATTTATGAATAAGTTCTTCCATTAGAAATTAACGGAGAAAGAAATTTAACTGACTAAATTCATCCTTTCGTTAAAATGTGTCAATCATTTTTGAGAAGTTTCATTCTTTTTTACTGTATAATACACAAGTATTTAATTTCTTTTGTACCATAAGTAATCCAAAACTGAGAATATAATGAGGCATCAGTATTTATAATATGATATATGATAATTAATTTAGAACTAAAGGAAAAAAGGTAGAAACAAAATCATAGAATATGCTATTTTATAAGCTGTTTGTTGCAACATTAACACTTGTTGACTTCATAATTATAAGCAAAGAACATGCAATTTTGATAATGTTATTGTCTCGAATATGTTTAGCGTCGAATAAATGTTATATATATTTATATTTATATGTGTATTCACTCCTCTTATCAAATCTCCCTGCTTGTTTATAGTCATTGGTCAATTGTCTGCCTTCAATAAAAAATATATGTACATACATAATATTCTTAGAATTGCTATTCCTTATCATTGGCTATCAGACCATTGGCATCTTCAGTAAGATTAGATAATAGATTTCAGAATCACCAGTTGAATGTTTCCAGTATGTGTCGAAATTGTTCTTGTAAATTCAAATACATTTGATCGAATTATTTAGTTTTTATATAATAAATAATGTCCTCGACTAAACGTCTTCGTCTCGATGAAGTCGTCACATCATTCCCGGAGCTAGGACCCACGGTTCCTGATGGTGGTTACGCATGGATTGTTCTTTGTGGAGTATTTTTAGTCCAGGTAAGTAATCTAGATACAAAAATACACGAATGACTCTCATTTTAATTTAATAATACTTGCTATTATGCGTTACTTATACAGGATATTTAAAGCCATATTCTTTAATTCATTTCCACAATATTAAATGTAATATTTTACATAGAATAGTCTTGAAAATATTCGTAATTGTAAGATCCAATTTGTTTACAAATATATATTATAACATAATCGTTTTAAGAGCCACAATATCGACATATTTTTTTATGAAATCAAAATAAATTTTTGTCATTATATTACTGTTTTAAAAAATTAAGTAATTAGTAAGTGTCTTCAATAATACTAATTTTTTTCTAAATACTCAATAATATTAATAGATATTAACTCGTTCATATTTAAAAAGTTTTCATACTTGGAATAAAAATTCTGTTCCTATCTTTACAGATGACTATTCCAAGTATCTTAGTGATGTACGGGATAGTCCTGGAATATATTCATCAAACTAAATCTACTGATTTTGACGTATGGGATGAAAAAATTATTTTGACGCCTATATTGTTTACTGCCTTCTGGAATCTAGCAGGTATATAAACAATTTAGTAATCTATAATCTTCTTACAATTGTTACCAATTTCTTTCTAGATCCTTGGACAAAGATGATTGTGAGTATGGCGTCAATTCCACGTTTGGTAGGCATAATAGGAGTGTTTCTTCTGATAATTGGAATTATAGCATCTGGATATCTTGCAACTGGTGGAGTTGGTGCTTATTTAGCCAACAGTAGTGCAGGTGCAGTAATGGGCATAGGCGCCAGTTTTGTCACATTACTGAGTGACTATATTTTGAGGAAGTACTTCAGAAGAAAGCTTCTTGTGGCCTTGATGTTGAGAAACGTTGCAGTCTCTTTCGGACTTCTGCTCATCCCAAGTATTACAAATTTGTTGTTACACGAAGCTCAACTGAGAACTGGTTTGCAATTAATAACTATTATGTTATTGCCTACTGCCTTTGGAACATTGACTTTTCGGTTGCCTTCTTCGAAACAAACTTCTCCTTACAGGTTCTTCTTCAGATTATCTTAAATAACAATATTTCATATTATTATTAATTGTTAAATTATCATTATTAAATAGTTTTAATCTACAAAACAAATATTTAATTATTTACTTACAGTTTACTTTTATCAACCGAGGAAGATACTGAACTTCCTATAAAAATCTCTTCCAACGTTCATAAGGACTCGAATGGTCAAGATAACGTAGGAAATTTTGAATATGATCAATCTGATGAAAAGACACATGGAGCAGGATTGCTAAACGAAGGAAATAATATTTATGCTTATGAAGACTTAGATGAAGATGTGGACTTATTTGTAAATCCAGTGGTCCATTTTGATAAGAAATGGCAGTATCAACTCCGAGTTCTCAAGAATTTCCGATTTTGGGCTGCAATAATTGGCTGGATTGGAATGAAAGTGTCAATTCTTTTCTTCTGGCTCTTCTTACCCATTTTAAATAATGAAAGTGTGATACTTCAACATAATTACGTTTGGATGTCTCTGCCCATCACGGCTGGCTTCAGTACCTTCCTACCAAATTTTATTAGTTACAAAGTACTAAAATTTACAAATCAGAATAGAAGATTATATTTTGGTATGGCGTCTTGGTTTTGTGCTATCAGTTTAATAGGCAAGTAATAGAAAAGTGTGTTCTGATTCATTCGTATTCTGAAAAAAATATATTTCTAGGTTTAAATCACGTAAATAACTACTTGTGGATGGTGATTTTTACTGCTCTGGGCGGTGTCAGTATTGGCAGTTTAACGAGTTGTCAAGACTTGCCTTTATATGATGTTCTTGGATCTGAAATGGTTCGTTCCATTCATAAAGGATTTTCAACTATCGTAGGTTTATGCATTCTCGGTGTTTATTTCATACACGGTAAGTTCTCGTAACAAAATTTTATTTCGAACGTAAGAATAATTAATAAAACAAATCATATAAAAAAGAATTTCTGATTACAGACACAAACCTCTGCTTGAGTCTCGCGACGCTTTTACAGTTTCTCGGTGGACTCTATTGGATCTCGTCGCCTACTCTGAACTTAATTAAAGCCAGTCGTTACAGATCTCGTACAATAAACAGAGAAAGCAGAGACGAGACATGATTAAAAATAATATTCTAGGGAAGTAGTATACATACATTTAAAACTTGTTGATTTTTACGTTATGTCCTAATTTAACGATATTTACAAAAGTATTTATATTGATCACAATAATCTGTTTTCTCTGAATTCATCTAAAAATAAAAATAGTGTATATATAAAATCGTAAAAATAGATATTTCTTAAGAAATAAAAAATAGGCAGAGAATATTGTCTAATATAAAAGATATAAATACAATCCCATTTTACAATAGTATCTCGAATGCTATTCTTTTAAATAGATTTTTTTGTATTATCTGTATGTGCGTATATTTATATGTGTATGTAAGTCTGTACATAGACATATATGTATACACGAAGAATCTATGTATTTCTAATGACATGATATTCTATACTAATCGTAGAACATGATTTTTTTTTTGTCTCTAAATTACTTACAAATATATTCTTGCACATACAGGAAATAAATTGTTCTTAAAATAATCATTCTATTGTCTCATGCGTGATGAGTATGTATAAATATCGCGTAATTATGTCTCTATTTAAAATGTAAAGAAGAAACAAAAAAGTAAGCTGAATCTTTTAGTACTAATATATTATATGCACACTCTGAGATCGTGAAATCGGTCTCTTATTGCTTAAACTTACATAACGATTTTGTACCTTGTTTGCCAATTTACATTCTAAATGATTTATTATAGATATACTGAGTATTTTTACTCCCATTATTCATCTATAGTTTCCAATTCTTTTTCTTTTCTTTTTTTGTTTCTTTTTGTATGTAAAAGAAAAATAAATTACATTATTAAATTTTATAATTTTTGTGTCATTTTCAAGCTTACAAGGCACTTTCGTATGCAAAAGTCATTGACTATCTTTTTATTTCTTCTACTAAATTTCGCATTTTAAGTAATACTTTTTATATAATTTCTATAAATATTACAAGTTTTTTGAAGAATTTTGATATGTAATTATTTTTTCTTTCATCTATCTAAAATCTTTTTCATTATAAACGATAAAAAAAGCACTGAATTAGCTTTTAAATAAATTCTCAAAATCAATTGCAATAGAATTATTGCTTTTAATAATATTGCATCAGATATTCTATTATTCTATTATTAAATGTCATTAAACATCATCACAAAAAGAGACAATTTAACACGTTTAAGATAAATCACTATGAGTATACAATTTTATAAATAAAATATCCATTTAACTATTCGCTGCATTATCATTTAACTATGTACATGCATATACTGAGCAATCAGAATACATTTCCTTAATAAAAATACTTATGTTTTTATTATTTTTTAAGATTTTCCAAAAATTTTCTCAAGACTCAGATTAATAAAACGTAAAAAATTTTAAAAGTATCTAAACTACTTATTTAAAGTAAAAATTTTTAAAATCTGTTTTTTTTTTAAGTTACATTGAAGACATATAATATTTAAATTTTTAACCTGCATAATTCAGCCTGAGATCTAAGAAAAATTTACATTTCACCAAGTTCTGGATCTTTCAAACTACTAGGTCCTGCATTATCTGATGATTTCGAACAGAAACCATTCGCCATTCGATTGTACTGCTTATAACTACTAACTGGTCTTGGATGATCTAACTGGTCGTATTCTGATTCGTCATTATTTTGTTTAATTTCATCGTAAACGTGTTCAATCTTTTTCCCATCCATTTCGTCGATGCTATGATATACATTAAGGTTTGGATTTCCCATATCTGCATCCCTGTTCTTTAGATCATATCGATTATAAGATCCTAAAAGTGACCCAAAAAAGCATAAGAATTTTTTTCAAGATAATATACGTACTTTGACATATACTATTTTCAATAATACCTTTACAATCGTCTTCATCATCTGTACAACTATTCATTCCCAATTTAGCTTTCTCATTGTTTATCTTCTTATTTGTCCCGAGATTATTTCTGAATTGGAAGTTATTCAGTAAAGTAGTTGTTCCATCATCGAATTTCGAAGAGCCTTGATAGGCGTACACGGGATTATCAAACTGAGTTTGTTCTATACAAAATATATCATACTGATTTATTCTTCCTAATTCATTATAAATTAAAGACACTTGTTTGTGTAAATACCTGGAGGAGAAGCAGGTTCGGCGATATATTGCACTTGCGCAATTTCGTTCTTTAAATCTGCTACTCTACGCCGATGATACACCCATCCTGCGAATGTTATTGCAATGACAACAATTGCAGCAAATAAAAATCCTGCCACTATACTACCATAGCCAGTTTCATCTTTCTCCTGAATGTTACGCGAAAATAATTCTTCATCGCAATTTGGACCTAAAAAAGAATATTTCCATATTAGTTAAGACAAATCGATATTGATGAGATTTAAACATTTAACATACCTGTGTATCCATGTCTGCAAATACAGCCATCAACAGGATGACATATATAGAAATCGTTCTTACAGTCACATGGTTCCATACAGTGATCACCATAATATCCTTCCGGGCAAACTAGATTTACAAATATGGAAAGAATATATGTTACGTTTTGTTCATTTTTTTTTTTTTTCTGTATTATATATATAATTTTTTCTATATACTTTCGGTGCATTTGGTACCAGTCCAACCAGGTGCACAACGGCAATGACCATCATTAGATCTGCATTTTCCTCCATTCTGACATGTACAATGTTGACTACAATTCATGCCATATGTTCCTTCCATGCAAGGTGTTTGGCAAAATTCACCTTGCCAACCGGGTCGGCACTGGCATACGCCTAAAATGATATAAATGAGAAAGAAGTGATTTCACTGGTGCATGATAATATCTGATATGAATTTTATGTCCTAATATATGTGTATTTTAGAAAGAAATTGCTAAAATCATCAAAAGATAACGCTATAGGAAGGTGTAATCATAGAGAAAAATATATAAGTCAAGTGTTTAGATAACTTAAAATTGACTAACTTAAAATAATACTAACTTAAAAGTTACTAAAGCAACTAAAATTAAAAAATGTACCAGCTTATTTCTATAAAATTCAATAAAATTCTATCTTCACTAATTGCAAAAATGATAGAGAAAATTTTACCTGTAACATGATGACACTCGCCACCGTTTTTGCAGCGACAGTGATTAGCACAATTTAATCCATAACGATTAGGTGGACAAGGATGCTCGCACGTTAAACCTAAGTATCCAGGTCGACAAACATATTCACCAGTTACATGATCACACGTCATGTTTCCTGAAAGATAAATTTGACGATTATTATATTGAATAAACAAACTCGTCTTAAGTATGAAGTGTGTTAGAGTTAGATCAATTAATAACTTACCTACTTACTTACTTTTATTGAAGTGTTTAAGTAAGAGTATACAAATAGAAATGACTATATTCTTTATATCAATGAACAAAGCGTTAATATGCTACTTTTTCGCTTATCACGAACATGCTGGAATAGTATTAATTAAGAAAATTTCTACATATGATGCACTATCATACAATTTAGAATTATGAAAGTGTACTAAAAACTACTGACTAAACAATACTACGAAAGCTTAATTTATTTCACCTTCAGCTGAAATTTTTACCTTGCATTTTTTCTGGACACTTCTCCTTACAACGCACACCATACCACCCCTCTTTACAGGGTTGAGAACAGTCAGCTCCTTCCCAGCCTCTAGCACAAATGCAAATGCCTGTTTGCGGATCGCATGAACTATTGTTCATACATTCACATTGTGAATGGCAGTCATCACCATACAGGCCTTCTGGACACTTGGTCTCACAACGGATTCCTATTTTATGTAAAAATAAAAACTTCATCGAAGATCAAATCGCCATTGAACAACTAGTTTTCTAGTTATTCTCAACAATTTCAATTTCTTTTAAAAAATTTTATCTGATAATATGATACATTAAATAAATAAACAAAAACATCATTCGATAGTTTAAAATCTCTATTCTTCGCGTTATATGATTAATGATGTAGAAAAGATATCAAGATGTTAAGATGTATAAGGGAAGGATGATTGTTAAAGATTTCATATATGGCGATTGATCGACGAATTAAAGCAGAAAACAAACCTCGCCATTCTGGCTTACAGATGCAACGACCAATGGCAGGATCACAGCCTAAACTATTCTCCTCGTGACAATCGCAGGCCTGAGTACATCCCAACCCGAAAAATCCTTTTTCGCAATGATCTTGGCAAAATTCGCCGGTGAAGCCAGCTGCACACGTGCATGTGCCTGCAGGTATTTAAATAAAAGTGTTTTGGTGCAGGTGCAACGAAATGAAAATAGAAACATAGAAATTAATAAGTGTGAGTTTTAAAAAACAAAAATAAAAAAATATAGAAATAAAATTATTAAGAAATAAACAAAATTTATCTAATCAAGGATCTATGCGACAAATTAATGCTTCTTTGTTAATATTTTAAAGCATTAACTTTCCCTAAACTTGAGAAAGAATCGTTGCAACCAGCCCCCTTACCATTTTGTGGATTGCAGGCAGCATTGTTAAAGCATTTGCATTTGCCCTCGCAGTCCTTGCCGAAAGACTTGTCGTCGCAGGGACGATCACATGAAACACCAACCCATCCTAACAAAATGTAATAATAACACATGCAGGAATAAAATTTAACTCAACGTAAAAAACGGAAACATTTTAAAGAAGATATCCAAAAATAATAATTCTGATTACAAATTCAACTTACTTACCTTACTTAAATATATAGGTAATAATTAAGGTAATAATTTACTATGTATGTAAGATAAAACTCTACAAATTTGCAAATAATGCACTATCAAACTAGAGTTAGTTTAATGCTTAAACTATTAAAAATTACTCATGCCATTCAGTACAATTAAAGAATAAATTAATTATTAATCTTCAGGCAGACAACAACAAAAAAATGATACAAAGTTATTAAAATCATAAGATCGCAAGATGCTTATCATTTTAAGGATACCTCCTTTGATTACTTCTTAATTACTCACGCATATCTCAATTAGAAGTTAAGCTTTCATCTTTTTATATTACTTCGTATCAATTTATTTATAAGAGTGTAACTCATTACCTGCTGTACAATTGCATCGGCCATTCTCGGGTGAACAAGTAGCACCATTCTTACAAATACACTTTTGCGTACAGCTTTCGCCGTAAGTATTGTCAGGACATATTTCGCTACAATCATCACCTCTGTATCCTGCTGCACAAATGCAAGTTCCATTTATGGGCGAACACTGCGCGTTGTTCTTGCAATTACAATGGTTTTGACAGCCTTTCCCATACATATAAAGTGGACAAGGTCTGGTACAGGTATCACCATCCCATCCTGGTTTACAAATGCATTTTCCAGTCCAAGGATGACATATTTCTGTATTGTTATTCTCACAATCGCAAACCTAACAACATTTTATTCATCTTTTTAATATTAAAGACGCTATAAAAAAATAAATATTATATTTTCTATATATTATCGCATACTTTTGTACAGTTGGGTCCCCACAACTTATCCGAACAAACACGCTTGTTGCACTTTTTACCCATCCACCCGGGACTACAGGTACAAGTTCCATCGATTGGAGAACAAATTGCACTATTTTCACAGGTACAGTTATTTGTACAATTCAAACCGAATGTTCCTTCAGGACATATTTTTAAGCACTATAAAACATTGTTACTTTTAAAATTATTTATCGTTTATATCTACTGTAATAGGCGTATTTATCAAAAGATCAACAATTAATTTGAACAACAATAATAGTAAGAGTGATCACCTTTTCATCATAATAGCCAGGTTTACATTCACATTCTCCAGTGATGTGATGGCAGCCAGCTCCGTTGTAACAATCGCACTCTTGAGAACAGTTTTTACCCCAGAAACTTTCTGGACACCGGTTCGCACAGACGGAACCCTGTTTTGAAACAAAATCTACCTTAGATCATGCACCAACACATTTACATCATGATATCGTTAATTGATACTTACAGTCCATCCATGTGTACAATAGCATTCGCCAGTTGTAGGATTGCAAGAACCACCATTCTGACACTTGCACTCTGATTTGCACTCATCGCCGTGTTTTCCGGGTGGACAGAAATCATCGCAACTAAAAAAAAAAAAAAATCGTTAGAGCGACATTGGAAATTGAATTCTAATGTAACATAATTTTAATAATAGAACAAAGAAAACTAACAGTGGTCCTGTGTAGCCAGGCGCACAATGGCACTCGCCAGAGATATGATGACAACTTCCACCGTTTCTGCAACGACACTCTTCGCCACAATCTTGTCCGTATCGGTCAGGAGGACATTCCTGACTACAGTATATACCGGTCCAACCTCTGGTACACAAACATTTGCCGTCGAATGGATCACAAGTTGCTCCATTCTGACACATACAATCCATTTCGCAAGATTTACCCCATTTTCCAGGTGGACACTCTGTCGAGATGCAAATATATATTAAAATAAAAAAAAAAAAATAATAATTTAAATTTCTTTCTTAATTATAATGACTGCCATATGTATTTAATGTCATAATAAATATAATAAAGACAAATATCTTTTTATAGTTACTATATTTGGAATCATTCTCAGCATTTAAGCTAACAGCAAAACTAATCAATAAAGATTTTAATTTCTTCATTAATAGTTCTTTGTCTAAAAATATTAATTTCTGGGTAGTGAAAACTACATCTTGCATCAAGAATAAGGGACCAGGTGAAAGTGTTTTCTGAGGATGTCTGGTTTGGGTATTTCAATGGTTTTATATATTAAAATATTATTTTGAACAACCTAGTTTTAAACAATATAAATTAAGCAAATCGTGAAGTTTACTACTTACTGTAATCGCATAACGGGCCCCCGTATCCTGATTCACACTTGCAGACGTCTGGCGCGATGCAAGTTCCATGAACACAGTCCTTGGAACAGATAGGAATGCAACGATTGCCATCATTGGTCTCCGTGTAGCCTTTGCAACATTCTTCCACTGGTCTTTGTTTTGATAATTCCTTGATTGAGTGAAACATCGAAGCATTAGTTTATAGGGAACTTCTTCTTAATTAATTGGGTACATTTTACATGTCAATTAATATTTACCTGTTCTTTGTACATCGTCTTGAATACCACCTTGTATTTAGAGCATCTCGGCGGAAAACTGAAGCACCAGGTGTTCTCTCGTACAGTGTAAGGTTTCTGCTCCGATATTCTCACCGTTACCGTGTACCTGACACCAGCCAAGTGTTAAAACCAAGCGTTATGAATCGTGAGAAACACGATCGACAGTTAAAATAAAATTAAGTCTATTATCTTTTTTAAATCCATTGTGATTTTGTTCTTAAAAAATTTAATTTTTATTTGAGAAGAGAAAAGAAATATTCTTTTAATAGAAAAAAAAAAAAAAAATAAAGAAATAATTATAGTTATATTTTTACATCCACTTTCATAATATCGGAGAAATTTTTATATGTATATTAAAAAAATTATGATCAAACATATAAATGAATTATTTAATACATTAAACAATATATGCAATAATGATAGATAATACATGTAATTATTAGCGCACACATATGATCACATTTGATCATAATAAATTATTTAATATATTTAATTTAATATTTGTTTCTTTAAAAATATTTTATTAAATATTTCCTAGACTAAGAAAGATAATATTAGACTCTCTGATAAAGATCCAGGAAAACAAGTTAAGTATCAATTATCATTTTACGTAATATTGTCAAGCATTACTCATAAATTAATAAACCTAATCTACTTACGTTTCTTGCCTAGTGCATATGTTTGGCCCTTCCAAAGCATTCACCGTTCCCAAAGCTGTGATAGCAGCCAGCAAATAGATCGGCAAACCCATCGTTACTTATTGCTTTTAATATAATAAACAATTATATCTATATATTCGCGCGTATATCACATTGCTTCAAGCAACATCCCTTAATATCCTCGAGAGTTATATAAATTTTTCTTCCGGATCTTCACGCATTCCAGACAGTTAACATCTTTGTGAATCTGAAAATATGAATAAAAACTTCTATCGCATATCATTTTATCATTTTATCGCTATGAAAAACAAACGAATTAAAAACAGTGAAATTAATTAAATAACAACGAAAACTCATTAAATTTATTAAAATTTATTATCATTGGATGATGACAAATAAACAATGAAATTAATTTCGTTAAGGACAGTAAAAACAATTTTTCTGCCAAGTGAAGAGGAATTTAATCAAATTCCTGTCAAAGAGAAAACATGATTAGAAATTTCGAGTATTAAATTAATCGTCCGAACATTATTACTTTTCTTAAGAAGCGAGAATGACAAAGGATAGAGAAAATGATTTCAAGACACGTTTGTCACATATTCAGAGAAATTCTTCGTGACTTTAGACTCTGTACCCTGCTGCGTATCGCATTCTCAAGTCACGATTTGCGACACATCGCATATTTATTAAAATGAAAATGACTCTTTCGCCAAGAAAGAGATTTGTTCACTGAATAAGAGTTTTCCTTTCTCTTTAATTGAAAACAGGCGAACAACAGAAATTCAAGAAAAATTCCCACCATTTCGTTTCTTAATCCTAACTTGTAATCCTGACAAAGTTCACTGATATGATTACAGAAAGCCGTTGTAAAAGGGAGAGACCTCAACCTTCGAGACCTAATGTGAATTTAATCACGAAAAAAATGTTCTCTAAAGATACTTGACTTGTTACAATTGTCGAGAATAAAAATATTCTCACCTGCTGCGTCTTCCAGGAAAAATAAATTCAAGTCGGTCAAAATAAAGGCTATGCGCTTTGAAAAATGAGACCAAGTGAGCTGTATGATTCTTTTTTTTTTTTTTTAACGAAATTATGACAGTTTCAAGTACCGACAATTTTTTTATCGTTGGCAACATAATCAAGTTCTGTTCCTAACTGTACGATCGAAAGTCCGTGCTCAAAGATTCCCGAATGTTTTGTAGCGGAATGTCGAATCCGAAGAATAGCAGTTTAATAAGTTTTACGTGGAGACTTTGTAAAAAATTGTCGAGCAAGTGGTGCAATTATCGAGTACGGCACGAACGCTGCTGAACAGCCGACAAGACCATTGCTCGTATTACACGTCGAGTCACACGAAACTCAGCAAAAATTGCATAGAATCGTTCGAATACTGATTGCAATTTCCGTGTTGTCGTCTTCGATTTGCCGAATAGAAAGTTCAACGCTTGGAGCAATAACGAGCACCCCGGGAAAATAAAAATGATACAGTGGAACACGAAATGTCCATCATTTTTCCATTTTCGCAAGAGTGATGGTTCGATTCTTTCGACATTTGCTCGACGATAATATTCGTATACACTGCTATAGCTACGCGCCATACGCAGGCTTACAAGATTTTATGAATGATTGTATCACGCATGCAATACGTAAAGTTTTATTATACCGCGAGGCTCAACTATCATTATCAATCGATGAAATTATACATGTGCACGGTGTACATTTTCAGATTGCTTCGAAATTTCACCAACAATTGTTCACGATATTAAAAATCGCAAAACATTGTGCACAAAATTGAAGAAATATAGAAATGATAAAATACTTAGTACAAGAAAATACTTATACTTATAATGATAAAATACTTAGTACAAGAAAAATACATAATACTTCGCGCAGAAGTATTTGAACAATTAATTATCGATTGTGCTAAACCAATAAATCAATATTAAAAACCGTATTTTAACTGTTCATACGTTGACTATGTTCAAATGAATAAATGTCATGCACTATGAACGAATAAAAAAGTTCGCGATGTAATTATAACTTCTAAATTGACCAATATTCCCAGAGTCTCAGCTTAAATACGTGGGTAGTCAGTGTCAACAACTGTACACCCACGCAAGATCGAAGAGAAGTCGCAAAAAGTCGTGGTGACCATTTTTTCGTGGATTCGAAAACGAGCTGGTCTATGAAAAAGAAAAAAGAAAAAAAGAAAAAATGGAGATCGCTTGTGAATTTCAAGTATCGTTCCAAGCTCTTTATCCGGATCAAGTAGCCTTGGATCGCTCCAGAAAGACGAGTGTTCTTTCTTCTTGATCGTTTGCATTTCTGCTCACGTCGATCGTGACTTTACGTAGCGCGAAAGGAATTACACGAACAGAGGAACAAGACTCCGGATATAGGAAGTAATTGTAGAAGGAAATTTTCTTCGTGTCTCCTTGAGATACGTTTCAACAATAGATTATGTCATATTTGTTAAAAGATAGAGGAAAGTTTGTCCAGTAACATACTCAAGAATCATCGAAATCGCTCCAGTGGAAGTTAAAACAGGAAGTGAAGTTTCACCACTTCAACGCATGATAGATCAACTGTGATAGATCCAATTATCGTGAGATAATTCCCAAAGAAAACAAACTATCTTATTTATGGCCATACTTATTATCATATCTGAGTCATTATATCTACTTCCTATTCGTCGTACTATAATACAGATCGTCATGTAGTATGAAGAAACTTTCCATAAAGTCAATGTGTATATTTACACAATATATACTGAAACAAAAGTTTATTTATATTAAATATTTATCCTATCATTTGGCGTGTGTAATTGATTTATTTTTGTATACAATTATCTATAAAAATGGTGACTGAAACAAATACGAATACTAGTGAATATTTAGCGTTTCTACACGCATGCATTCTCGCTTTTAACACTTGAGTAACTGGCATTGGATTTTTGCAATCTGTAACATTATACACTTACTACGTCGGCATCTTCATCGAATGAGTGTGTCTTAAATTATCTCTTACCAGCTCTCAGTTTTGTTCAGCTTGGTTTTGGCCTTTCAATTTATATTTCGGCTTCGTTGATATAAATTTATTCTTAATTTTGATAATTGTAGCCGGTCGTTCAACTGTTAAGATACTTTTCATTTTTAATATTCGATATTTATCGCTGATAATAAAATCCCTAACGTGTATTTTATAATATGATTGTCGACACGTCAATATTATTTGTTACTGTAAAATATTATCTCATTTTTCCAATTTTGAAACAAATGTATTTGTTCTAAGAGTATTTGTCCCAAGGCTTAAATGACTACAAATACCTTGATCCATTTAATAATCGTTCAAACGTGCTATAACATGACAAGTATGATAAATTTATATTATATGATTATAATTCACGTTATATATGTATATCGATAATGACCGTGAAACAAGCATTTTTATTGACTCCCATCGTAATCTTTTCGCACGGTTGACACTTTACCATTTCCGGTTGCGAGTCATTCAATCCACGGTTTGCAAATGCGTGAATCATGAAGTCACTGAAAAAGATGCGAGCCAGACCCGTGATAGATGTGATTCATAGAGATTTTGCTGAATGGCAATGAACGATTTTCTTGGTTCATATATAAATTACGAACAACTGTGTACACGTCAAGCGGTAATCATATTCGTTTCACTGGAAACTGGAGTTTCTGCTGGAAAAATGAAATCTAAGCAACAAAATTCTAATAAAACACTCGAAATATTCGTTTCTGAGTCGAAACATTGATTATTCATTTAATAGTGATTTTTCATTAAACAGAGAGATCTGTATTAACATTCCGATCATTTTTTCAGCAAGAAATTTCTAAAATTTGTGAAAGAATCTGAGAAAATATGTGAAAAAGATTTTTAATGCATGTTATACCTCACGTACATACTTACGATCAAACACAAGCATTTGAACGTGTTTAATAATATCGAAATCTCTCGAAACTATTGGAATCCAATTGAAGTCACTGATTCTAGTTTTTCATATACATATTTCAAACGAACGCAACAATATTCCGTGCCTAAAAGGTTTCGATGTTTTTAAATAATTTTCGAACGAAGTTTATACTATTGATTAGTGCACAATCAACGTTTCACAAATTCCGCTCATAATTTTCCGACTGTTCCATTAACGTCACTCCAGTTAACCAACTCAATAGAAACAATGGAATTCGTTCAACAATAGCACGTCAGTCCTGAGATACTTTACATTGCTAAACTCGTGCGTAAAGTATTATATAAATGCTTTCCCAAAGAAGTGATGCTTTTTTCCAAATGAAAGTTTCACAGACGTAGACAATTGCAATGGTACAATCGATTGGAGCGAATCTTATCTGCATTGGTTGTATCATCTTATCAAACTTTGCATACGGATAAACAGTATGCTTTCTCACGCTTCACTTTTGTCTATAAGTATCGAGTCATGATGCACATACATCGTAATTGAATAATCGACAGTGTGAAACGTGATTTCTTTTAGTCTTCAACCCCAGTTTTTCATTTTCATCAGAATAAACGCACACTTGTATCGTACGCTTGCACACTATGTTTTATTCATATGTTCATGGTCATAAATCATTTTCTGACAATCGAACTCTGGTGGTATCGATTCTCTGTATAATCTGAATTTTATAATTTATGCAACGTGACACCACCAGATACGAAACAAGAGAATGTAATATTATGATTAAAATATAATTCTATTCATTTCTCTAGCGAGAGTTATATTCTCTGTTGAAAATAATATTCTATACTAAAAATTATTCGATGAATTATACTACTGTCAAAAACTTAGAAATTCATGATCTAAACGCTGATCTAAGTAACTACATGATAACTGTATGATAAATTATTTAATTCCAAATAAATTGCTTACTTTCTAAATAAAAAAAAAAAAAAAAAAACATACAAACACATCGAAAACATATTGCAATATTGCATACTTCAATAGTAAAGATTATTCCGTGTTAAAAATAATAACTCTAACTCTAAGAATTATTCTGTGCTAGGAATAATTCATCATAGAGTGGATTCGCTACGTACGTACATATATGTGTGTGTTGAACACCAATCCCATTTAATTGTACGAAGATCTAGCAATTTTGCACACCTACGCCAATGGGTAGATTTCATAAGATCCAGCTGGAGGTAAGCGTAATGATCGTCCAGAGCCAGACAAGTCGCTTGTGCAACGTATCGCATGCACGTGTGTATGTAAGTGCCACATCGTGGAACAGACAAACAGAAAACTTACAGTGGCCACTCTAATGGTGCAAGTCGAATAAAAACCAGACAAGCCGGTACATAGACGCGCGAATTAACGCGTAGACCGGTTAACGGTGTCTCTGCGATCAAGTGGGGTCATAAAACCGAGTATCAAAGACTGATCAAGCCAGCTGGAGGAGATAAAGAGTTCAAAATCTCGTGTCAGAACAGTGTTTCCACTCCACATTCTTCGAAGAATGCAAAAACTTAAGTTCATCGTATACACAGGTTTGTCAGATTTTTAACATTCCAGTATCGATCGCAAGTGACGCAGTTTTCTCATTGTACCTACATGTATTTTATGCCTTTAACATTCGGTAATAAAGTTTGTTAACTGCAATTACGTGTTTCAATGTAATTAAATTTAATATAATTTAATGTCTCCGTGATCAAGCAAGGTCATAAAACCGGGCATCAAAGCCTAGATGTTGGAACGTCTAGAGTCTGGTCAAACCAGTTAACGGAGAGCTGAGGGCATAAAGGTATCTGGAGTACGGCGTAAATTAAATATACCTTGGCTTTACTCAATTTTCCATTGGAAAGTGCAGAATAGCTGCGTGCAATCCTACGTTCACCATATGCACTTCTGGTTAAAAATCTTAAAACAGACTTTTTAGACCTATAATATTCAGTAGTCGTAATAGATAATAAAATTTTCCAATTTATCAATATTAACATATTGATATATTAACACTTGACAGACGCTTTTGCTGTGTAATTTTTTCAATATCGTTTGTGCAAGATCTTCCAACGAAGAATCAAGAATTAAGAAGAAGAAAGTAATAAAAAATTATACATAATAATAGAACCCATTTAGTATAATAGAAAATTCTTCATTGGCGACAATTATACGAAGCAGCGTGAGAACAAAGTACCAAAAATTGTAAAAAACATTTGAAAATATTTGAAAATACGAAGGTCGAAATACTCGTGTAAGGTTAAAAAGCAGGCTTGGACCTTTCTTCACAAGTTAGAAAGAGAGAAAGTCCAAATATTTTAGGAGCAGGTATGCTGTAACCGAAAGGAAAAAGGATCAGGTTTTCCCCGAATGTTCGACGCGCTGTGAAACATCTGTTGCCTTATTATTTTATAACGTCCACATACGTTCAACACTCATACCAAGCCAATTGATCGAACGGTTGCTAAACAAAAAGAATTCTCTGATAACAAGAATTCAAAACTTGAGCATTAAAACCAACACGAATTAATTTGCTAATTTGACTCGTAAAAACGAGATTAAGATTGTTACCTAAGAAACGCTAGAACGACATTCTCTATCCAAAATTTTGCAAGTTCGAGATTGAAAAGTTTCCACTCGGTCTCTCCCTCAAAATTTGTTGCACGATCTTTCTTCCCCCGCGAAATAAAAGGGTTGAAAGTGTCGATGATTCTTCATCGAATGTACGAGTACACTGTACTAAAATTTTTATAGGACCATTTCCTCCCACCCGGGGCAAATTCCATGTGTTCCCATACGTATTCATTGAACGTCCATACCATACGTTCGAGACGCGTCAAGGATGGGCGCAATGAACGCCTGTGAACATACGTATATTATACGCGAACGTAGATACCACCGGAAGAGTCAATTCAACGGCTTCTCTACGCCGCATTTATTTATGGAGCAAAACAGAACGGGCCGTTTAAGTACCTTAATTGATCGGGACCTGACATGCACACCGTGCACCTGAGTAGAAACGCGGCCACGATCAGAAGAATGCAACGCTTGTTCATCGTACACCTGAATGAATGCTCGTGTGTCTGAACGTCGCGTCGAGTAAAAGTCAACATTCCAAAGTTTTCCACCGTTAGATCCCAGAAGCTATTACGCTTATGGAGATAGTACGCGTGTGCATCGATAAGTAATCTCCCTAATATGTTTCTTATCTTTCGAGCGTTAATTTCGAATTTTTTTTTTGGAACGAAACACTCGAATACTCGGATCCTTCGAAATTGGAAAGCTTGGTAATTCGAGAGTGTCTCGAGACTTGGGAAATTGGATATTTCGAAAGGGAGAGAATCGAAGCGAACTCGAAGGTTTCAAAATTGGGCAATTGGATATTTGGAGAGTCTGAAGGTTTCGTGGCTGTAAAATTGGAAGTATTTACAATTTTGTCTGGAAAGCTTGCAAGCTGATAAATCTGAAACTGGATAAACTGCAAATTTCAAATTACAAAAATTACAAAAATTCTGATTCTGATTTGACGGCGCCGAAATCGGTGACTTGGAAATTCAAAACATTCTGAAACTTCAAATTGCAGAGATTCTAATGTAATAGCACGTGTGTGACAGATTAAAAGGTCTGAAATAATGAAATTTGTTCAAATTCAGAAGAACCAGAAAATCAAGATTCCAGCAAGCCAGAAATTACCAGACCGTCGACAATCAATATTTATCGGCGAAGCTATTCGTAGAGCAGAATTTATCCTAGTCACGTATCCGATCAGTCACACACGGCAAACAATAAATCAAATTTTTATTACGTTTAAACTAACAAAGGTCTTGAATTCAATCGAATTATGACGCGTGGATATCCCCGAACAATCGATAGTCCTTCTAAAGTGCAATTTCAATATTCCAAGTATAGATATATCGATGTAAATGGTTCGTTCGAAGTTACAATACCACTGTCATTTTACTAGAAACATACGCGAGTCAGAGATGACTCGTCCATTTGCGTAATCAGTTAATTAATCAGTCAGTTCGGAGCAAGGTCGAGCGAAGATGAATTATTTAAAGAAGGATATTTTTCTCTAACCACTGTTTTTCAATGTCATGATAAATGAGATATAAGTTTTGTACATATGTGCATATGTGTAAAACTGTTAGATACCGATTGAATATTCTGTAGAAATATTTATTCCTTTCTGCGTGGTTGAACATTTCACTGTGATTGAGCAAAAAAAAAAAAAAAAGAAAATTTGTAAATTTGTAAAATTACACTCAAAAATTTAGGAGTTCTCAAGCTTTCAAAATTGGAAAATTAGAGATTTGCGAGTTTTAGAATCCCAAACTTCTGAAATTCTGCTACTAAAATTCTAAACGCATTAACATTCGGAAATTCTGTAACACACTATAACTAATTTCCTATATTAACAAAGTCTCTCTATTGTATTGTCATAATATTATTACATTTATATAATTCTATATCCTTTATATAGACCATTTACATATTCACTTTTCACACATTTCTCTACAATACAAAAATATTTTCCACGATACAACATTTCATAAATGTTCTAGTTACCGAAATTAACAAAACGATGAAATTCATCAGTTAAAAATGCCCAATCTGCCCAATCATTAGCCACCTACTCCAGAAATCAGTTCGTTTAACTACTCTACTTATACCATCTGGAAACGTGATCGTTTAATTACTCCGGCGCTGATTCTTTTAAGGAAATCTCGGCGATACAACGTCTCAGGCAACTTTTGCTTTGAGAATCAGCGAGAAACTCGCTGACGTGAACCATTATTCATTGTATGCACGGGAACATAGCCAAAGATTGTATAACGAGCGACAGTGAATGGAGAGAGACTTTGCAATTAAGGCTATAAGTTGGTCACCGGGTGATGGTTACACTCTCTACCGCCGTTACGTTGTATAATTAACTCGCACGACAGCACGACTCTTCGACATTATCGAAATATTTAATTAAACGCTCTCCCTTTATCCGAATTATTTATAACATTGAACTAGATCTCAATAACGCATAAACAAGGTTCCTGTTTTTCTCCACTTAGAAGAAAGCGAAAAAAATTAATGTTCACTGTATGATTTTACCTTTCTCTGTGTCTAATCTCGAGTGATTAATATATCATCGATATATTAATCTATTATGTGTAATTCCTTTGTCAACACTCTTTTCGCAACGTCAGAGTGTAATCGAACAAAGGCCCGAGCCAGCAGAAAATAATTGGATCTCATTTACCAGGGATGTCGTCGGATCCGCCGACGCGTCCCACGATCGAACACGCAAATAATCCCATTAAACTATGAAAACGGGCACGGCTCCGTGGAGAAACGGGACCATAACGAAGCTAACGGTAACAGAGCAAAGCTGCGGGCAGAACGCGTGAAAAAGAGGGTCCGACCCTCCTAGCCTAAAAGGGAGTTAATTCGTTTATAGGAAGGACAGAAAAAGAAAGAAAAAGAAAGGGGGTAGGGAAGGAACGAAGGAAAAAAGAAACGAGAGAAGAAGAGTTTCAGGGTTGAAACGAGCGATGCGTAAGTACGAACTGTGAGTCACAGGATGTGTGGCGAGCTGCTGATAAAACGTATCGGAGTTATCATTTCTCTACGCGGTATACACATCATCGAATGTCACATGTGTAATTGCATCTTCTGATAATTGCAGATTCGAAACGGACAATCAAACCACGAGCGGAGGAAACAGTTTTCACTTGGAGATCAAACTGTTTTTTTTTTGAAGCTGTTCGCACCTCGATTAAAGGTGATTGTACGTACAAAAAAAGAAGTCAAAAATTGTTCGTATGATATTAGATACGGTATACGTGAATATTAAATATTTCCTACAATTGTACAAACTATGTATATATACTGGATAATTTTATTGATAACAGTCATGTATTAAAAAGTTATTAATTGTACAGTTCACAAAATTATCGATTATCACGTGTCATTTGTCTTCTAAACTCTTGTCTACTTGTAAAAAAAGAAATTTAATTCTGGATCATTTTGAAAGACAATCTTCTTCTTCAAATCTTCTTCCCTTTCTGTATATGCGTATTATTAGAACAAAGAAACGACTTAAACTAGTAAAGACATGAATGATAAGTATCTACCTTGAAAGATTTTCCTGATGAAAGCACAGCTATAAAGTTTTTGTTTCAAGTTTTCTCTACGATAAGAAATTCCAACAGTAGATGATATTCAATGTTACGTGTCAATCAGTATTATACATTACACAATATTCTTAAAAATTAATAAATAAATAAATTAAATTATATTAAGAACATACTCAAAAGATTTTCATTGATCTATCGTAAAATGGAAAAAACTTTTAATTTCTACCGAATTTTCATTTTATCAAGCTGTTGCACTGCTATTATACTTTTTCATTAAATATCAGTTGCACGTGAAACTCGTATTTTATGTAAGATACAGAGAAAGTGCTGACACTAATGATTTGCAAATTGCCAGTAATAAATCCTATACCTGCAAAGTCTCGAAAGCTACAAACAAAAGAATCATGAACAAATGAATAAATAAATGAACAAACAAACATTCGTATATTACCAACGAACAAAATACCAAATATACAATCTAACAACGGAGTTAGTGTAATGTTATCTTGCGACAGATAATTGTGCCACATGCGTATGTGGAAAATTGGGAAACGTATGTGGAAATGAATAGTATACAATGTCCAAAAATAAAACGGAATTTTAGTCAATGAACTACGATTTTAAAACCGTAGAACCTTTTATCTAATCGCGAATTGTCCGTGTCTGTAGGTAAGATATAAGAAAACTATCGTAATGCCTCGCTTATCAGTATGATACAAGGCAAATAGAAGATTAGATAACTATTGCATTCGAAATTAACCATTCAGAAGAACTTTTTCGGCTTGCTAGTTTCCCCGATCGATCATTCCAATATACTGTAATATATCCTATATAAATTAATTTGTAATTATCTATGACCCAATACGTCACCAATTGAGTTTCTCACTTGTCATTTGAAAATGAAAGTAAATCCACTTATTGGTTCATAGTCTTATGCCACTCGATACAATCGCGGGTTAATTATTCCACTTTCGTTTAAATCTCACTGATGAAAGTATTTAAACGCACCTGCCGCGAAAAACTTTTCTGCTCGCACTTCTGTGTATTACATAAAACACATAGAAAACTATCAAGAGCGTTCGTTACAGTCACGATCATATAATAACATTGTATCACAGTCATGATTACATCCATTTCGAGATTTGCAATTGTAATTAATTTGAAAACGTACGATATAACATTATTTAACGCACGAATAATTAAATAACTCGTACTGACGAGTGTCAAGTATGATAAAATTGAACACTGAACATTATTAGTATAATGAACAATTGGCTATTCTGAAGACTTTCGTGATCACTGAAAAAATTATTGTACCTGTGCGAAATATCTTTCAGTTTTCACGCACATGTTGTGTATAAAATTATTGATTCGAGCTTATCTCGCATAACATTCAACGTTCAAATATCTCGAATACTTTCGTATTGTGTCTGGTAAACCAGGTTGGTAAATTATGTTGCAAATCTGTCGGCTGGCGTGTCGTAGATTCGTGACCAGCCACCAGAATGTTGTGCGGCTCGATTTTTATGAAGCATTTCCTGTCCTCCTCTTCCTCTAATGAGCAGATGTCGAGAGCTGACTTCCTTGTTTTCAACAGCCAAACTAAATGTTCGCTTCTATAAGAAAAAAAAAGAAAAAAAAAAAGAAAAGAAAAAACGAGATATCACTCCTCATCAATCGCTGTCCTTTAGTTTTGACCTCTTTAATTAGATCGTTATTATCAATTTTTCTTAATATTTAGTACCTCTTGATATTTTAGACCATAGACGTTTACGAAAAATTGAGATTCGTATTATTTCTTAATATCACTGTCACTGCACATTGCCAAGTATAGGATGTTGTATGATTAGTACGTATCATTAAAGAAATGGGATCTAAATACAGATTTTCTCTCGCCGATTAAATGTCACAACGTGAGTGTTCTGTCTTTAAATTTTCAGTACGTTTTTGCACAATTATGTGCACTCGGTACATTTAAATTTCATCAACACTCAGTGTTAATATAAAAAAGTTAAGTTAGTTGTAAAATTCAGTTAGTTTTAGTAATATAATCGATACGATAGTCGTGCCTCATTTCGTATGACATAAAAAGTTTTCCTCTGGTAAGTTTTCAGACACTTTCATGAATCAGCGCATGTCGAATATTAGCCCCTTAAGCAGGAAGAGGATATATATCCCCACCGATTAAATCGTTCGTTTGGTTATAATGTGTAACGTGTACTACAAAATACATATAAGCGAATAAGTTATAAAGAAAAGGTACACTAAAGTTACTGTGAAATAGTAAGATAACAATTTTCTAACATTTATTATTTCAAAATAACATACCTAACTAACATTAGTAACATCAAGCAATAATATTCCTTTAATTATGTAGTCTCTGAAATATATGTTCCTTACCAAACGAACTCAAAAAAACCAAAACTCTTTTCCAGCTCAGAGGAGTTGGATGAAGAAAGAAATTTTTTTCAATAATCCCTCCTAAAACGCGCTGGTGACATCATAGAAGTGTCTCTAGGATTCGGAGCTTATTTTCAAAAAATGAAATACCGCAATGTTCAAGAGAGGGGCAACGATGGGACGAGACACCGCCGCTTAAACTTCCACTTACAGTCACATATTTTATAATTTCACATTGTCGCGGGGGGTCAGAAGTTCTCCATGACATAAGCGTGTCACATATGTATGTATACCAGGCAGACGTTTATATGAACCTGCTATTTCCCGCGTGCACGTAATTCGTTCGCCGCTTATCTAACAAAAGAAACGACACTATCGAAATGAAGAGAAAAATGATACGCTCGCCCCTGCCCGAGTCTTACAGTCGGTTTCGAGCTTTCACTTCTACTTCTTTTCGCGATTTCGATTATATAAGAAA
This sequence comes from Tetragonisca angustula, assembly GCA_036937485.2. Taxonomy (NCBI): domain Eukaryota; kingdom Metazoa; phylum Arthropoda; class Insecta; order Hymenoptera; family Apidae; genus Tetragonisca; species Tetragonisca angustula. Next base: position 171,950 of record JAWNGG020000187.1, read on the forward strand.
AATCATGCGGTTCGCCCGGTGATTATCCGGTGTACGAGTCCTGATTTCAATTTTAAGCGAACACGCACGTCGAGCACGTTTTCCAATTGACGAGAGACAAGCAGGGATAGTAAATTGAAAGGTTTCCACAGCAACAAGGAGGTAGCTCCACTTTTTAAATATTTTTTTTGTTGCATGTTCCACTTCATTGAAAAAGGAAAGAAAAGAAAAACGAAAAATATGATATTTCACTCGGTATAAAAAGAAGTTAGCTCCAAGTAAAAGTTTATTAATTAATTAAAGAATATTAATCATTGTAGTGTTATTACGTTATTACGAACGAAGATTAATATCCCAGTTCGAGTTTATTTAAAGAATGAAGAATAAAGAATATCCTGGAGGATTTATTATGTGCTTGAAAAATACAGAGGACTCTTGTATTGCATGGACTTTGTAATGCTAGAATTATGTCGCTTATATAGAACGCAGTGTGACCTAGATGTTTACTTTGCACGTAAAACGAACATGTGTTTAATAATAACCCATTGATTAATCCTGAGTAAAAAATGTTCGTGATTAGTACAATCTTAGCATGTTATATTCGCATAGAAGTTTGACGTTAGCAACGATGTAAAATAAAAAAAAGAACTTGAAACTTAAACTTGAAACTTTAAGTCTGAGTGCGTGAAATTTGACAATTATGGTTTCTTAACTCTAAGAGCTAAGGTCTGAAATCCGATATTTGAAAAACGTAACATAGAATCTGAAACGCAGAATTTGAAATCTACGACTTGAGATTTAGAGTTGAAAACTCTAGAGAAATTACAATTTGCAAAAGGAACCCAAAGTTTCCTAACAAAGAAACCTAATTAGGATTTGCATTCTAAGGCAGAGAAAATAAATCTTGAAAAATAGAATTCAGACTTTGGAATTTTATGTGTAAAATTGAATACCTAAGGAGTAAAACATATGGTTTGAGATTTAAGGACTCGAAATTTAAAAAATAATATCTAGCAGTAGCAAACATTAAAGACTATTAATGTCCGAGGAGCTAAAATCAAAAAGGGTAAAACTCAAAACTAAGGATTTACACTCTAAAGTTTAAAATTGGAAATTTAAAAGTTTTAGATCTAGAATCTTCACCTTAAAAAAAAAATCCAACGACTGAAGAACCAAAGTACTTAGAAACCTAGATCCTAAAAACAAAATTAAATTATTAAGAACTTAAGAAACACTTTGAATTTAATTCAAGTAATATAATGAAATTTATTAATATTTACTATTAAAACAACAGCGTACCAATTGAAACTCGATAACTTATCGTGATATACGATCCAAAGGAAAATATGTATGCACTTCCCAAACCACAAATCCAAGTTGCTAATTACACTTTAGTCATCCATCACAAAAGCCAACAAACAAAACGAACAAACACATCTAATCACGGTACACGCGATTAACTATAACAATAACGTCTGATTAAATTCTACGAATGTATTTGTGATGTTCTATAGCTTTTACTGGTACCCTTGATGATCATGAACATCACAAATCTTCGAAACATTCATCCTACATACACAAATCTATCTGAAATTCTAATCTTACATCTTACATCTAAGTATCCCTATTACCTACGAAATACTTATAAAAATGACAAATGTCGTTTGAACAATAGAAACATTTCCATGAGATACGAATTGAAGGAGTAGACGAATTATGAAAAAAGGTCGGACTGATTTTGGTATTCCATCAAATATCATCAAGGTCTGTTCTTATTCATCCTCCTGCGTTCTTTTATCGACGAACGGGGAGAATCACCTCTGCTTTTGCGATTACTCTCGAACAATGACCAGCAACGTTCCCGTGAACAGAAACTCATTGTTCAAGGACATGGGCTCGAACATGAAAAACAAAGAATCGGACGGGACAATACGACGGACTTGTTTGTGACTCAAGGAGGATTAATATGCAAAAGGAAGAGGAAAGAGAAAGATGTAATTGTGATGGATCGACGTGTATGTTTCTGTCAAACTAAATTAATAGATCTACTGCTGTAGTACTGTTACTGAGGAAATAGTATTGTTTCCTAAACAGTATTATCATTATTGACTGTATATAATTTTTCAAATAAATTTTCAAATTTAACACTGCAAAGCAGTTGTATGAAGTATCAATCTGATGAAAGAAATTACCGAGAAACGAGAAAAGACAATACTGACTCCGATAAAAATATATATGCGACTAAAATAATACTGATGCAAATGTGGGAAAGTCAGTTAATAGTATTAATAGATTCTGTCACAATTCTGAGATTGTACGATTATGTCAAGTGAATTATTTTGAACGAATAACAATTAGTAATCGAAAGAATCGTAACTTTTAAGCCACGCTGCAAATAAACATGCTTTGCAGTGGAAAAAAAAAGACCTGATTGCGAGAGAACACCTTTTACAATGTAATGACAAGTATGTTATTTGCATCTTTAATAAATTGACAAAACAACGGGTAAATCAAATTGATTTTTAGACAAGACACATCATCAATCGCTTTATCTATTAATAATATTATCTACAGCTTAATTAAATAAATTTCGCCGATTCGAATAACGGTTTGTTACATCTTCAAAGGGTTAATTTACGACCTTGTTTGGCCTTCAATAACCTTCATTGTCGTTCATTAAACCCGTCTCAACTACTGTTGCTACATTACAGACGCAAAACGTACGACCTTAATTAAAAAAAAGAAAGAAATAATTAATTAACCGGTGGATTCCTGAATGATAATTATTTTCAAATGCTAAAATTATTTGTCGAAATGTGATGTTGCACGCTGGATATTAAACTCAGTCAGCATCTTCGGAAAAAGCATGTTTTATGCTTTAAAATTGAATGTAAATACATGTATATGCGCTATATGATTCTTAATGTTTCGAAACAAAATTTATCTTTTACATCTGCATCTACTTTCAATTGCGAGCTAACCTAACTTAGAATGTAAAATATATATGATACATGATATATATGCAATATGTATCTTTCAACTACGTTTTATGACGTCCTTTCATTCACGCAAGACTTAACAGGTTTCATAAAATTCCTCCGCGAAATCATTGGTGCAACCACCTGCAAAGAAATCGATTGCAAGTTAGAATTAAATTGTACGTTTAGAATTTAACTGATGCTGATTGCAAATATTTGACAAAGACTACACGCTGAAAATGTTGATTTGTTCGATTGTATTCAACAATCGTCAAAAAACTTCTTAAATTTAAGGAAAACTGAGCAACTTTCAATTGAAAAGCGAATTTCAATACTTCAATACTTTCAGATACTTAAAATGTCGATACAAAACATACAACAATAATGTCTATTGTTTTTCATTTATAATATGTTTTTCTTTGGAAGAAAAAAATATATATATATATTAAATCGACGTTAATAGACGCCGCATTGTCATTCCTGGAATGTCCAGTCACCGTCTATGGAAGTATCTAATTAGGTTTAATGGCACATTTGCATTTTTTCTGTAAGTGGAACCGCGTATCGAAACAAATTTGAAACAAAGGGAAGAGAATATTATCATGATTCATCATGCTGTGAATTGGAAAGTAATAACAATAGAATAAAAAAAAAAATAAGAATGCTCTTTAATTTATATTGTAAATATTGTATCTATTGTATGTAACGTATCATTTATATTGTAGCATTTTTATTATACAAATATAATACTTATCTTAAGATTTCTGGGCTGTACACATAGACTCTCTGTAATTTTAATTCTGAGAATTAGCATGCGAAATGCATAACGTTTCTTTAAATTTGTAGATGTCTTACTTGGATTACCAAACTTATGTTCTCACATTCTCACACATGTCTACGTCTATGTCTTATATAACTAGTCCCATGCTTTTTTTAATAACAAGAGCATTGTTCTTTCACCGAGAAACAAAGTGCCCTCATTACAATGTGTTTCAACTCCTGTTATATATAGTACTTCACCATAAACGAAATGATCTATATTTAGAAAATTCAGACGTGAGATTGTGAGAATTGTTGCAAAGCCATCTGGTGATAAATGCACGAAGTAAAATTAGCAATGAATTCACTACTTTTTTTAAAAAATATTTCCTGACTTGAGACACGCTACAATTATTTACTTCGTACGAGAAAAAAATATTTTCAACGTATTGTCCTTTCTTTCTTAAATAAAATCATCAAGAACTTTTGAGAACTCAATTACTATCTTTGAAAGTAATGTCTTAACCGTAAATAATTGAAGATACACAGCAAGAATTATACTGTAAAAGTTCCAAATTCAATACGGATGCATGTTTACAAGGCACACATACATACAAATTCGCAATATCCTAAAATCGAATTGTAATCGATCAATGATGAACGTTTTGGAGTTTGTTGTTGCTCTTTATCATATATTACGATTAAGCTTACGGACGCGTCTAACTTATCAATGTATCAATGACGTATCAATGAAACGACAGCCACGCGGTAAATCGTTACTGACAGAATAAATCATGATTCAAATATTATATCAGACGCATAACGATCGGAGCTAGCATCGACACACTTTTATAGAAATTATTTTTCGCACCAATTAACATCACGTTGGTTTGGTGATGCCTTTATATAGCTATAGAATCGTAGAAAACAAAATAATTAAATCACATTATTAAATATTGATAGTACTTGCTATATCTAATCGTAACGAATAGAATCTATCTACACCGACCTTAAGGTCACAAACAATTTATTTGAAAGCTATTTTAAATAAAAACTAAAGACGTTTCAACGCCTCGTCCTCTTTCCATGCTTCATTTCATGTTTGATCTGCTCACGTTGAAACGCGAAACGCGAAAAGAGAGTAAAACCTGTTGGTCAATTATTTCGAATTTGATAAAGAAAGTACAATATATTTGGAATAGCTTTTAAATAAATTATATAATTTTCTTTTAGTTATTTAATTCTTTTTGAAATAAATTATATTTGAGATAACGGTACTACATACGGTTGAGATATAATTGTGTTGTACACACGTGTGTGTGTGTGTGTGTGTGTGTGTGTGTGTGCTATTTCAAATATTATACAAAAAGGAAAAAATAACTTCTTTAGAGAGTGTCACAACGTATTTCTAAAATACAAACTTCCATTTGGCAGTAAAATTAAGTTCACGACTTCACTTCAACAAACAGTTACAACACGGCGCCATCAAAATTTTGTTTCGTTAATAATAACTGTATTAATAGTTTAAAATAGAGTTAGAATTATTTTTGTGCAATATGTCGACTATCTTCATGATCACAAATAAAATGAAGTATAGTCGTACGGAGTAATATCATTCGCTCGGAAAAATTGAACGATTATCGATACGAAGAATTCTTTTCACGAAAACATAAGGGGAGAATCGTGATACACAGCATCCCTTTGAAATGCTTTAGTCGTAATCAGAAAAATAAGTTGCAGTAAAACTAATGTTTCTTAATTTCCGTTTCAACTTACTTCAATACAGTTCTCCGTGCAGCTCGATAGTACACAGCCATGAACGTAGAAACACAGCGAAAAGAAAAAAAAATATAACAACTATCACAAGGGCTACAACGCGCTGTACACACTTCACAGTACAACTTTCAACTAAACTATGCTGGAATGTTGCGCTTATGCTGCACACTTGTGTGGATTAACCAAACTATATACATTCGCGTGTTAAACTGGCGCACTGGCGATCTCTACAGCAATAACGCAACAAGCTGGTAACGATGAAACGGGTCGATTGATAAAACAGAAATCCCGAAGATCTCATTTATCGAAAATAACCGTTTCTTATAGAAAAAGTAGAAATTTCTTAAAATACAAATACAATTGTTCTATAACGCATAATCTCGCCCTGTAACATTTTTAATCTCGTCCTAAAAAATGTGTAACATTTTTTTTATAAAGATGCATGGGACTTAATATTCGTCGAATTGTTTCGTACATTTTACGCGACGAATATTAAAAAATTGTTTGTTTTATTACATTTATATTTTGTCGTACGTTATAATTTACTAATACGTTTCAACGTCAATCTTGCTTCTGAAAAGTGAAACTTGTACATAGAATAGACAATTGACGTTACGAACACCACGTTATCAAATATTACATTTGTTAAATACTACTAATTTAAATTCATTAGCGCCAGAAGTTCACGTAGTTACATGTTACATTACATTATTTTCCTTGGCACTTGCGATGAATTATTGCTATCTGTAATATCTAAGATTAAAAATCACAAACATTCGCCATACAGTGATTGTAAAAGGTTTGTAAATGTGTTTGTTATTTCATATAAATTGATGTCGTCAGATTATCTCTCATTTTACATCGTTGCACAGATAGTTCATACGATATTTAAACGTTCCAAAGATGAATACGAGATTCAGCGGGCTAAAACTAGGACTTCCAATAGAAGTTTTTGCGCTTAATAAAGCATTTACGGAAGATACTTACGAAAAAAAAGTGAATCTATCCATAGGAGGTATGTTGCATGCATTTTATTTAATATTTAATCTCGTAATAAACAGACATAAATATAACAAGTTCTCTTTAATAATTTAAAAAATATATCTAAAATGCATTTATTTAAAATCGTATGTATGAAATGACTGTCTTTAAGCTGAAATTTTTTTGTCTCATTCATATGGCTAATGAATCTGCTCTTGGATGACCTCCAGAATATCTGGTGATTGCATAATGTATCTCACAAATATAAATGTATGTGTTGTAATATGATTTAATCTGTATTTAAGCTTTGATAACAATGATACAGGATTACTAAATAATTCAAAATAATTCTTGAAAATTATGATAAATGCATATTGTTTTCAGCTTATCGTACAACTGAAGGAAAACCTTGGGTATTACCAGTTGTTCGAAAAGTGGAAAAATCATTAGCTGCAGATGAATTGCAAAACCATGAATATCTTCCTGTCTTGGGATTAGATGCTTTTAGTCAAGCAGCAACAAAAATGCTGTTGGGTGCTGATTCTCCTATTATTGCACAAGGTCGAGCTTTTGGCATTCAAACATTATCTGGTACTGGAGCATTACGTATTATAGCTGAATTTTTAAATCGTATTCTACACTATGACACCTTTTATTACAGTAAACCTACTTGGGGTAAGTGTCAATAGATATTTTTAAATGATAAGATGAATATTCACTCTATATAATACATTTATAGAGAATCATAAACTTGTGTTCCTAAATGGAGGATTCAAAAAAGCATGTGAATATGTATATTGGAATCCAGAAACCCGTAGCATTGATATAGAAGGAATGATTAAAGATCTTAGAAGTGCTCCAGAAAATGCTGTAATTATTCTTCATGCGTGTGCACATAATCCTACTGGCTGTGATCCAACTCCTGAACAATGGGCTAAAATAGGAGATGTAATTGAAGAGAGAAAACTTTTTACTGTTTTTGATAGTGCTTATCAGGTATTATGAATTATTCTCCTTTTTTAGAATAAACCAATTTTAAAAGCAATATAAAAAATGTAATTCTTTAGGGTTTTGCAACTGGTGATTTAGACAAAGATGCATATGCTGTAAGATTGTTTGCTGAACGTGGAATAGAATTTATGTGCGCGCAAAGTTTTGCTAAAAACTTTGGCTTATATAATGAAAGGGTTGGAAATATGGTAGTTGTTATGTCTAATACAAAAGAATTGGCTCAAGTTAAGTCTCAGTTGACCTTGATTGTTCGTGGAATGTATAGCAATCCACCTAATCATGGAGCAAGAATAGTTGCAACCGTGTTACAGAATCCAGATCTCTACAAACAATGGTATGATATAAAGAACAAAATTAATTCGATTCGTTTTACAATAAATGTTAAAGATTTATAACTATGATATTAAAATATTTCAGGAAAGATCATATTGTCACCATGTCCAGTAGAATAAAGGAAATGCGAACGAGTTTATATCAAAAGTTAATTCAAAAAGGAACTCCTGGTAATTGGGAACATATTACTCAACAAATAGGAATGTTCTCTTACACAGGCCTTACCGGTAATTATTCAAAAAAATTATTTTAACACACTTGTTTTATCTTATATTTTATCTTACTAATAAAGTAATCATTATTTCAGAGAGACAAGTTGAGTGTTTAATTAATAATTATCACATCTATATGTTACGAAGCGGTAGAATAAATATGTGTGGACTTAATGAATTTAACTTAGATTATGTGGCAAATGCGATTTATGAAACTATTCTACTGTATCCACATAATAAGGAAAATTGTACATGTTAAAATGGATGTCCGGATCAGACGTTACATCATAAGTATAAATTGTTGTTGAGAAAATTGTTGAAATATGGCAATATTTTATATAGATTGAAGTTATATCAAAATCACAGGAATTATCTATATCGGTATTTTTTGTTACAATTCTGCTCCTTGATTTAATTTATTATAATGTTTATTTAATAAGGTGCATTAATTCTCTACTCTAAATTACCTGCATTAATTCTCTATTCTAAAAGATTAGAAATTAATGTAATTCTATTTCATACAAAAATCGATACATTTTTTTGGAAATCGCCTTATCTATGAAAGTACAAAATACCAACAAAGTATTATGAATTGCCAAATTTTAATACATTAAATTTTATGTGTAAGTGTAATCGCTTATTATTAAAATGATTTTCATTGAGTTCATAGAGAAATAAAAAACATTTACAATAGAAATTCATTTTGATATAATAATTTTTTAATGTTTTTATCAATCTTAATGTAATTAGAAAACTCAATAAGCTCTGTTTTAAAAATAATATTATTCCTTGACTGATGTGAATAAATATTTTCTAAAACTCTTGTTGAAGAGATGGTTACAAATTATATATATTTCATAGGAGACTAATGTTTGAATTTCATGTGTATAACAATAATCTTGTAAATAATTTCAGAACTATAATATATACATGTATATCACATCAGTGATATTGTTAGAGAATGAGACCAATTTTTTAAAACTATTTTACATTCGAAATAATCATTCTCATTATAGATAAAAATAGAAATATTTTTTACATATTTCCAAGAAAAATATTTTTTAAATACAATTTTTCTACCAACGAATATGCTTTATAAAATATTATCTTTATACAGTATCTTATATTTAATTACATAGCCATATCTTTAACAATAAATTAATATGTATAAATACGATTTATTACCGGAAATACCGATGAAAATTTATTAAAAACACTAATCTATTATTTTAATAATAAGCGATTTGTTTACAGAAATTTAAATCTGAAATTATTAAAATTCAATGCAAACTATTAATTACAGTTACTTCCTGTTTACTATCTTGATCTAAGTAAAATAATTATTATGGTTTTCTATGGTACATAAAAAGAAATTCAAACACTATATTTTTTCGGATTTGAAATCAGTTATACAATTAATATGTATAACAGGTGAATGAAAAAGAAAGGAATGTTCTAAAAACAGTACATAACTTTGTTCAATATTTGTAGATGCCATAATCTCATGTACTATGTAAAAACTATATCTTTTGTGTCTTAAATGCTTCCAGTAGTTTGTAATTTACATAAAATGCAAAACGAAGGTTTCAATTAAAATCGATAAAACATACAATTAATTTATCGTAATATTTTACGTTTCATTTCTAAAAATACTGCGTAAAAATTCGATCAGATATTTTAATTTTTAATTTTAATGTTTTATAATATAACATTCTTATGTTAGTGCATGTTATTAGTTTTTTAAACATTCTAGATATTACTAATATTTTAAATATTTATAAATCACATGAAGGGAAATATACATTTTTAATATTTACATAAAAATCTATACACGCGCGCGCGCGCGCGTGCACACCCATACATACATACATACGTAAAAATATACACATATATTTTTAGTAACGTTGTTATGTAATTTAAGCTTAGAACACTCCTCGTTCAAACATCTGGACCAATTCAGAACGTTTAAATTTTTGTAAAAATTATCATGGTGTATGCTAGAACGAATGTAATTGGTTCTAAAATCATATTCCACAACATTTGTTCCTTGTAGTATACGTTGAGACATATATAAATAATATTTTTTTGCATTCGTTGTAGCGTTGCAATTATATTAACAAAAACTGTTCATTGTAGCATACTTAACTGTATTTCAAATTTTAAACGACCTTGTACATACTGCCAAAAATGATAGCTTGAATGATGCAGTGAGCAAAGTTAATTTTCTACGTATTTGTATATGAAATAATGTAATACAGAATGCAATTCATATTTTATAAAACAATATATAATTTTGTTGAAGTTATAAATATTACTGAAACAGTAGTATACTAGTTTTAATGAACATTTACACCAATTTTAAATTTTAAATATAATAGAAATTGGAGAACTTAAAGATGTTGTAGCAAAATATTTTTAACAGAGGATGTTGAATTGTTAAATACATTTGTTTACATATCACTAACTATGTACAGACAGGGAATAATACCTAATAAGCAATTAGCAATGAAATGAAATGTAGCATATAAATAACATTACAAATAGTAATTATGTATTTCATGTAACGTAAATTCTTAAATGTAATTGTTATTTACATAAAATGCAGTAAACTACACTGTCCATTTTGATGTTTTCTTTTTAAAATCAACTGACCCATCAGATGTAACTGCAGAATAATATTTCGTGTTATCAGAATTACATCGCATATAAACAATATATCCTACGCAACTGAATATTGCGATCGTTCCAAAGATCATTACCATTTTATTCTGAAAAACAAATTCGGTTATTTTAATTTTATTAACAATATACACCCATATTTTGTTAGTATACATAATTTATATAATTTTATTGAACTTTATATAATAATTTAATTTGTACAATAATCTTACCGGTCTAACATATAATTCATAATTAACTGCACGAAATAACATTGTACTTTTTAAAGAGCGTAAACCATCACCAGGCTCTGCTTTATGATCTTTCTTATTCATTATTAAATAATATGTCATAGAACTTAATAAAGATAAATTCTACTTCTTGATTACTTCACCTAACCTTCTTAATTATTGAAGAGAACATGATAAAAATTTTTATATTATATAAATACATAACCTAACCTTCTTTTATAAGAAAACTTAACCTCTCTATACCAAAAACAAGGTGTATTCATGGCGTCCTGCGAAGTTATAACATTTAGTTGTTAACACCAACGTTGCCAAAACCGAGGAAGCAAAGGGGAGGGAATGCGTAACGACACAAATTGCACCTTTTTGTTCTTGTCGTTACACGATTTATACGCATCATACGAGAATTAATAGTACTACATATTTTGTGATGTGCTTCATGAATTCATGAACCACGTGTAATTTTATTTACATAGTGTACATAGTGTAGGAACGTATGAACGGAAGAATTTGGATAAGTGAGAAAGGTGAAGAGGATTTTGTACGTTTCGTCTTAAAGTTGCTGCCCAGGACTCATTAGTGGAGCTGATGGCAGTGACCCCTTACCCCAGACGCTTGTTGTTGTAACTACCCCCGCCGCCAGTAGGCTGAACAGTCGGTCACACATCCACCCTAGCGGTGTTCCGCACTCTGCTTGCTTAACGTCGAAGATCGTCGAGACTTCGACGATAGGTGCACAGCCACTTGCGGCTTGTACTAGTCGGTGTTCGACTCTAGCACTTAAGGAATCATAGGCCGCTACAATTTTTTTACCTCTCTACCACTGTTATTCCCGTTTTTCACAACAATCATGGTACGAAAATTAAAATATCACGAACAAAAATTGCTAAAGAAAGTCGATTTCATATCATGGGAAGCAGATAACAATCTGCACGAAGTGAAAATTCTGAAACGTTATCGAATACAAAAAAGAGACAACTATACAAAGTAAGTCTGTTGTAGCTTTATTAACATTAAATTATATTAAATTAATTAAATATCGGTTAAATAACAAATTTTTAATTATTTCAGGTATAATAAATTAGCACGAGAAATTCGTGAATTAGGGAAAAAGATTAAAGAAATTGATGCGGACCATCCATTTCGCATAGAACAGAGTGCGTTATTGTTGGAAAAATTGTATATAATGGGACTTATAGCAACAAAATGGGATTTATCACTAACGCAAAAAGTGAGTGCAAGTTCGTTTTGTAAGAGACGATTGCCAGTTGTTATGGTACGAAATAAAATGAGTCAAAATTTAAAAATGGCAACACAATTAATAGAACAGGGTCATGTTAGAGTTGGTACAGAAGTTGTAAAGGATCCAGCTTTTCTGGTCACAAGGTACTAAATAGTTTTAAATAATAAAAAAAATAGTAAGACAATCGGCATGCTTTATAATGTTATTTTTCTAGAAACTTGGAAGATTTTGTTACTTGGGTGGACACATCTGCTATTAAGAAACATGTATTGGAATACAATGATGCTGTAAGTGATACATCCATGTCTTATAATATTTTCTATTCCTTTATATTTACTGTGTTTATTAATTTTGTACATTGTTTTATTACAGAGAGATGACTTTGATATGGCATGAAACAAATAAAAACATAACAATTAAAGTTTTTAATTCCTAATAACTATGAAGATTCTTATATATTTTAATATTATGTAATATTTATAATATATTATAGATATATTAAATAAAAATAAAATAATATATTAAATATTTAATTAAATAATTTATAGAGAAATTTTATTTATTTCTGAGAATCTTTCTGGAGAATCCTTCATTGGACTGTTTCTCATGAATTTGTTGAAGTATAACCTCGCGCATAATATTAATATAGTTACTAGAAAAAAATAATAAATCAGAAAATATGATTTGAAAATATGATTTGTATATTTTCAAATACTTACCAAAGATACAATATTGATTTAATAGTTTTAAGTACTTTTTTACGACAATTTTGAATATCTTCTAAAATATCATCATTACTAGGTGATGTGTTCTTTTTTGTAAATTTTAATATCTCTATTTCCGATGTGAAAGTTTTATTTTCATTGTCAGATGAAGTAATGTAATTTTCTTTTGTTTCAGAATCCTAGTTAATGGATATTGCTTTATTAGAAATTATCTTATTGTTTAAATTATTTTTGAATTTGGGTAATTTAACAAAAATAATTTTAAATGAATTTGTATTTACTGTACTTAATGATTTGGTATATTTAATTTTTTTCGTTATGGAGTAACCGATTTTGTCATCATCATTTTTGTTAATTTCTTGTTTTTCGTATGTATGATGTTTCATTGCTGTCATCAAATTTTTAGTAGGAGTGTCAGTATTTTTAACAAAAGTTTTTTTTTCAATACGATTGTATTTACTATCCAACATATATTCATTTACATTTATCGTTCCGATATGTTTTGCAATATCTTCCTTTTCAATTTTAGATATTAGGTTATTTTCACTATTTAATTCATGAAACGATGGTATTCCGATGCTATATATAGATTGCAAGACAGAATTACAAGAAGAACAAAAACTAGAGTATTTTTCATCAACATTTTCATCTTCTATATTATTGAAAGAATTCTCCATTTTGGATCACATCAAACCGGAAGTAAAAATGTTTACGAAAGAGTAATTTTATATAACAAAATATTTGTTCGGTAAAGATCGATTTATCAAAAATCGTGGAATTATTGGTATATTCCTATACAGTCACATTTTATTCAAGTAATCAGGTTTAGATTGCTTATATGCAACGTTACCAGTCAAAGAAATAAGGGAAAGAAATTAATAGTTAAATGATGTCACGATTTGTATTATAGAATTTATAATCTACAGTGTAGATAAATGGAGGTGGTTGATAAATGGAAAATAAATAACGGTTGACCTTTGGTTTATATTATAGTAGCATTGGTTTATATATTAGTAGCATTAGTAGACGATTGAAAAATATTGATTAAATCAAATTTACTGTATAGACTAAATAATACTAAATAATATTAAATAAATTTGAAAAATACTGATTATTTTAACTACTTATTGATGATATGTTAAGATTTTTCAATTACTCTATTTACGAAAAAAAAAACATATATCAGAGAACCTCATCAGTATTCCTATATTTAATGAGATAGATGATAGCGATAGCGATTGTTAAATTTTGTATTCTATTTCTATTTATATGATTACAAAATATTTATAACGTTTAAAATTTTCGTAAAATTACTTTTATTAGTAACTGATACAAAAAGGAAGATTATTTTGTACAATAATTATATAAATAAATAATCTTTTAAATATCGTTCCGTGTTTTTATTAAATTTCATTATTTTTAAAATGATCTTGTTTAAAAAAATTTATATTGAATAGTTTAGTACTTATTTTCTTGAAAGAAAATACCATGCACATTTTTTTATTGAAAAAACATTTGATTATAAATGGTAGTTTACATTACGTAAGACATAATTCGTCGCATGACGCGCGCAAGTGACGTACGAGTAGAATGACAGTGGTATAATATAACGTCGTACATTCCCTCATGAAGAAATTCGCCTGACAACGCTTACATGTCTGATGTTTAGCATAGATTAGAATCTTCCTTTTAATAACAAACAACGCACGTATTTCATAATACAGAACTTACAGAAATAATATATTGTTCTGCGATGCATCTCTGATATGGCTTTTCTTATAATTTAATCATCAGTTAAATAAATATTTGTAATAATGTGAGCATCACGTAAGAAAGGATATTAATAAATGAAGAAAAATCCATGCAATATTTAACAATTTGTAATCTCTGTGTTTGTTTGAAATCTAAGATCACGTGTTTATGAAGAACCACTCATTCATATACCTACAATGAATAATTAGTATTTCAATATGATATACATATTACATGTTAATAGTTTTACATTAAAATCGGCAGTCATTGCTGGTCTCTATGACACATTGCCATATTACATATTTATGTTACATCACAAAACATGGATAAAAAATTTTTTATCCAAAAAATAACTCATTTATACTTTAATAGATCGATTCATCTGTTTGATAATTGTATTTCAATTTTTTGTTTTTTTTTCTTAATGCATTAATATATTAATATCACGTGTACATATATTAATATATTACAATATATTAATCACTAACAATAATCGACAATATACAAATTAATAATGAAATAGCAAAGATATTGAGTATAAATGAGTTAGTTTTTTTTCATATTTATGATGTAACTGAAATTGAATAGGCGTTGCATCGACTCAGGTCCCCAAGTATCCTCCTTTCCTTTAACTATATATTTACAAAATTCTCCTTGAATTTCTTTCAAAAAGTACTGCAGTTACAATGTGTTCAAAATTTTCACCAATATATCAATACGATATCATAATTTCATTTTATGAAATACATTCCACTTCCATAAATATCTATTGCTGCATACTGCCATTACTTAAAACTTTATATGCAATATGAATAAATGTAATTGACATGAATGATCTTGTAATATACTTTTGTAAATTAAAACTTCTGAATTAGATTTCTACAATATTTTTCCTTTCGGAGGTTTATTTTCATTGCGAATATAATATATTGAGAAAAAAGAGCAAAATACTCGAAAATATTACATTAATAAAAAAGTAATGTGTATAGAAAAATAATTACTTTTTATATCATAAGATTTATAATAATTTTTCAATTGATTATATCAGTTATAAATTTTGTTACATATACCAATTAAGTTTTATATCTTTTCTTGCATTTATCACTTACACTTTCACAATCTTATTGATTTTATTTTTACAAATTTTTAGGTATATCCTATTCTATCAATTAATTTGAATAAGATATTCAGCATATTTTATAAAATTGCAAAATGAAAAAATTTATATAAAAGTTATTTATATTTATTTCCATGATACGCTATTATCGCAATATACTGAATATCTTATTAGCAAAAACTTTCAATCTACACTAATATATTCATAATTTCAAATTTCACTAAATCATGATATTGAAAAATATTTCTTCCATGATATTTGGAAATTTGAAACAGCGCTGTCTTCATGCATCCCTGCTTTTGGTTTAATTTATCAATTCGTATTTCGTTTTATTAAATATTAATTAAAGCATAAAACAAAAAATGTATATCATAATTATTTTGTTTATGCTATATAAATAAGTAAAATAGAACTAAATACATTACATGGTATTTGAAATAATTATCAATACAAAAAATCGCTAATAAAAATATACAGCAATAACGTAATGTAAAAAGCTAGTAATATTTTCCAATTAAACGAGACTGGCATCTATAAAACTAAATACTTAAAAAAAATTTATTTTTGAAATTTAATATTTAAAATTTTTAAATATACATAGTCAATATTTTACAATATAGAATTTTGATAAATCAATTATAAATAATAAAAAATAAATTATATATGTTTTGAACATTTCCGTATAAAATAAATTTTCTATTTTAATTATAAAAATTAACATTTTACAATTATTTACATCTTTCATGCGTAATTTGTATTGAGCTTTTAACTGTCTTTAAATTTTAAAAAGTATTTTACATAAATTTTTTTATATGTTGTGCCTCCATTTATATAAATTATACTGAAGTAAATTACATTTTACAACTTTATAGCACTGTAAAAATAATATTGCGAAATTCATAGCAAACTTCGTTCCTATCTCGTTAAAAATGAGAATCTTAATAAAAAAAGAAAAGAATCATAAAACGAATAAAAACATAGTTAAAAATCAATGATATGATATATTATTTTCAATCATAATTGAAGTTACATTTTGTTTTTGTTAACCCTTCGATAAAAATTGTACAATGTTATATATATGGATTCTTTATCATTTTACAGATAAAAAGATTCAATTATAATTATATTTAATATTTTTTATAACAAAAAAGTTATATTTTGAAACCAATATTTAATCTTAAATTTAAAAGTATAACTAACCAAAGTATTTTTATATCTTCATGTAACATTATACAAATAATGAAGGGTTAAACTATTTCCATCTTTATGCATGCTTGAACACCTTTGGCAAACAACAGTTCCACGTATAAAGATGCGCGTGATCTTAGATTTATTATTGGTTCTATATTCCTTTGGATTTTCCTATATATAATTTTGTTTTTGTAAATTATTTTTTAGTATAATAACCATACCAGAGTTAATATTTGTATAGTTCAAAATGAAAAATTTGAAAACATTTTGTATAAAAAAATATGAAACACGCTATCGTTCATTTTCCTAACACTGGATATTTTTTTAAGCTATTTGATATCCGTACATGCGACATTATGAATTACATCATTAAAAAAATTTTTACGATATTTCATAATTAAACAAGTTCTATTACTGTAATGGATATTCTAATTTCATATCGAAATCATATAAATATTTATTATTGAATGTTATATCAATTCTATCTATATATCATACAATTTTAGGAAGAATTTTATCGAACTTGTGATTCATACACGGTATGCGTTTATGTAATGATTTTTTGAATAATAATTGCAACTCATAATGTCATTATACAAGTTGCTTATAATGTGAAACAATTTTTCTTTTTTTTTTTTTTTTTTTTTGTTTTATGCATGTACGATTTGATAACGATAAAGAACCTACGTATTATGTAATCACGGTTGGTGCATCACGATCAGTAAATTCGCGTAATTTACTTATTTCTAACGCAATAGTAACCAATGGTTTAAGAACTTCTTGAGCATCTTTGTTTAAAGATGCTGGATCATCTTCATAGCTATCAACATACACACGAATAGTAGCTCCAGAACTTCCCGTACCAGATAAACGATAAATTATACGAGAACCATCTTGGAATAGAATTCTTAATCCCTGTTATATAAAATTACATAGTACTCCATACTGTTACGATATTATTATATTATATTTATAGATATAATTATAGATAGATTTATAGATATATACAATACCTGTTTACTAGCTTGGCTTCCATCAATAAGATCTACATACGAATAATTATCGCCTAATTTTACAACATATGTTTTACTTCCAGATGTTAATTTTGAACCCATAAATTCAGGTTTCTGTATTTCTGATTCAATGTGATGCATCATTTTATTTGCAGCTTCAGAATCACAATTTTCATAATCATATCTGGTTATAATGATAAAATTAGAACATTATTTACAAAATAGAGTACAATAATTAATCATAACTAATATGATAAAAATAATACCTTGTAAAGAAATTCCTTCCATATGTCTGCCAGTGATTTAATAATATATCTTCTACAGACTTTCCAAGATTTGCAACTACACTAAGCCATGCGAGACAAGCCCATATTCCATCTTTTTCACGAATATGATCTGAACCTGTCCCAAAACTTTCTTCCCCACAGAGTGACAGATGACCAGCATCCATTAAATTACCTACGTTACACATAATATTAGTGATAAAGCATAGTAATTCAATATTCAAAATAAGACATGTGCAAAATTAACATATACCAAAATATTTCCAGCCTGTGGGTACTTCATATAATTTAACACCAGTTTTAGCTGCAACTCTATCTATTGCAGCACCTGTTGGCATGGATCTAGCATATCCTTTGATACCAGTCTTTTTAAAATATGGTATTGAATTTAAGTTGGCAGCTAACACAGCTAATGAATCAGAAGGTGTAACAAAGAAAGCATTTTTGCCTAGTATCTACAAAGATGTTAAACATAAATTTATATGCTTTATTTCTCATATCAATTAAATATATTATTTACCATATTTCTGTCTCCATCCCCATCAAAAGCAGCACCAAAGTCATATGGACCATTTTTTATAGCATCTACTAAATCTTTGGCATATGTTAAATTTGGATCAGGATGAAGTCCACCAAAATCTTCTAATGGAGTTACATTAACAATACTTGAATCACTAACACCTAATTCATGACTAAATATTCGTCTTACATACGGACCAGTGACTAGAAATTATTAAATAATATTCAATAAATATCAAATAATTAAATTTATTAATTAAGCTTCACGTACCTCCATTCATAGCATTGATAAGAACTTTAAAAGCAGGACGATCATTACTTCCTTGCAATAATGTTTTAATACTAGAAAAGTCAAAGATATTCTTCATATGTTCTAAGTAATCATCTACAGAATCTATTATTTCTACTGTAAATGGATTTTCATCCACCTGAATTGTAGTACTATGTATCTTGTCTATATCTATGGCTATATCAGGTATAATTTTATAATTTTTGAGCACTTTAGTAATCTCATAAATCTTGTTTGTGACAGTATCTGGAGCAGGGCCACCATTTTCGCAATTGAATTTAATACCAAAATCAGCGTCAGGTCCACCAGGATTATGAGACGCTGTTAGGACAATTCCACCTAAAGTTTTGTATTTTCTTATTATAGTAGACACAGCTGGAGTCGAAAGTATTCCATTTTGCCCAACTATTAATTTCTTTACCTAGCGCAATAATGATTAAAATAAATGATACATAACTACAATAATAAAATAAAAAACTTGTTTAATCAAATAAAATACAAAGCATTATATCAAGCGAGTGAAGCAAATGTATATTAATAATAGGCTTAGATAACTTACTCCATTGGCTGCTGCAATCCTGATGATTTTTCTAACTACCTCTTTCCCATAATATCTTCCATCGCCACCAACAACTAATGTACTACCAAGCAATTGTTCCCCAAGAGCTTGTAATATTGCTTGAATGAAATTTTCCGTATAATGTTCTTGCATAAATATCCGTACGGCTTTTCGCAATCCGGACGTACCCGGCTTTTGCCCATCATATACTCGAGTTTCTATAATTTTGCTCGTCACTGCGCTTGACATCTTTCAAATATTACACTTAACGTAGCATCAACTGGAATAAAATATATAATTATTTCCGTATCTGTATTCAAACAATAGAAAAAGATTTCAGTTTCGTGAATTTCATAACACGTCCTCGGTGTCTGCTAGCAGACTGAACTTTGTCTACCAATGACACACAAGGGCACGGGTCACCCATCTTGAAACACTGCGCCCGCGCTTTACCACCGACTAATAATATCGGCTTTATGACGATAGATCTTTCAAACGCGATACACTAATATTCTATATGGTATAACAATGATAATAGGACGTAAACATTTGATAATGAATTTCAATGATTATAGTTTATGTTTGACGTCTTATTGATTTTTAACGATAACTCCCGTAATATAGTAATATAAATCACTCAAGGTAAATAAGTAAAAATGATAAATTAAATGAATCTTATCACACTATTGTCTTAAACAAATAAATCTAAATTCAGCGTACACAAATTTTCTCCAGAATATTCTCGTCTATAAGAAAAGGCATGATTCAACATTCCTGAGCTAATAATGCTACGCTAACATGATATTACACTTTTTTCGAGACCAAAATATGATGGAGCAAGCCAGTCATCAACAATCCTAAACAAAAGAGAATCTTTTATGTTCATTTTGTATTCGTAATTAATTTAACGCATAATATTTAAAGAATCTTATCTTAATTGTAAAAACCTATTTTCTATTATCTATTTTAGCATTAAAATTATCGACTACGTGTCTGATAAGGAAGTAGACTTGTAGACTTACAAAGATCGTAACTGAAAAATTTTGCTTATCAAATATTTATTTAATGGATTATTTACGTTCTTACGTTATTACGGTTCTGATAAACAATATTTAAACTTTATTTTTATATATTAAAATTACAAAGTATAAAGAAATCATATATAATATCAAAGAAGATATTAACTATTTTTCTAAAGATATATTACAACATTTGAATCCTTTATATCTTCTCTAATTAGACGATATCTTTTTTCTTTGGAATATTCGAAAATGTATGAGAAAAAAATTTAAGTACACGCACGCGTAGATGATGATTTACTTATGCTGTCGATCAGCATTAGTGAAGAAAAATGAGGAGGAGGGAGCTTGTTATGTCAAGGATGTCCGATATAAGAACGCGGGTTTACAAAACAGACGCTTAGTTGTTTAAAACAAGTTTTCCTGAAGTTTCACTCGTGAAAGTGTGAATGCTTGAAAAGTTGGATTATAAATTATATTATTGATAGAATAATTATATATTATAAAAATAAGTGAACTCTTTAAATATATATGGATTTATGGTTTTCAATTGATACTTTTACACACACTGTCGAAAATATTAAATAAACAGCAGAAACGTAAAATTTCAGTTTTATTTGTTTAATTCTTAGTTTCATACTTTCTACAAACATTGAAGTTCATTAAATTTCAAAAAGTTTTTGCGTTTTAAGTTTGCGTGAATGCATATAATGATACGTATTACAAGTAAGTAATTTTTGTGTCATATACAATTAAGAATATATAATGTAAATGTTTAATAATATATGTTTTTTGCTTTGATAGTTTCATTTATATGATATACATGCATATGCATAAATTAAATATAACATGTATAAATGTATGAATGATTGGGACCCTTGCACTATACAGCATGACAGTGGATCTGAGAGCGCACCTTTATTTTCTTCAGGATCTCACACTAGTATAGAGCCTGTTATATTTCAAGACTCTGAGACTAGTGATTTAGACAGTACTTCTATGAATAGTTATTTCAAGTACTAAATTTTTCTTACTATCTTTTAACAATAATTCTGTTTATTATAAATGAGATGATATTGCTTTTTCTGCTAAGTCATCATCAATGTTATTATAAATAATTGTTTATCATAAATGTCTTTCATAGGTATGGTAGTTTAGGAAGTTGTAGTCAACATTCTAACGTTATTCAAGTACCAAAGAGACCACCACCCCTTGCTGATGATCATACTTTAGTTACACCTCTAATATTAAATACCTCTTCCTCCTCAAATGTAACACAAGACAGATGTTATGAAATCTATAATACTGATCTGGTGAGAATACCACAAACAGTATAAAATTGTGTGTTTTGCTATAATATTTATATCAAGGTTAGATAGTTTGAAATGCATGGAAATAATATTAACTATCTTTAATTTAATTCTACTGCAATCATTAAATTTTATTTAGTAAAAAAATATTGCTCAATTTGCTTAAAATTCTTAGTAGTACTAAAATAGTTGTAAAAGTTTATTAAGGTTTTTAAAATTTTTATCTTATTGTATATATTATAATAGTAAAAATATATGAACTAAAATACAAACAGCCTTCACAGAACAAATTACAAATAAATTTCTTAGACCTTAGTCTTATTGTAACAGGAAACTGTGGAAACGTGCAAGGATATTAAATCAAAACAAAGCTCTCTAGTCACAATGTAAGTAAAAATAATATTTAATTATTCATATTGGATTATGTTATTTTAGAATTATAGAGTGATATTTCTAGAATCTTACATTTCACATGATTGCTGATTAGCAAAAGAAAATTTTTGCTAATTGCACTGATAAATTTAGCACCAATAGCATAATATAGTATTAATTATAAATTATTATCAGCTATCATGTTATCATCAAGAAAGGGTTCTGGGTCAATTCTCTTAGTACACTGTTCAGAAATCTAATCACGTTCATAAATTTTTTGTTATCTCTTGGTAGTCATATTTTTAGTAGGTCGATGATGAGAGAAAAATGAGATCTTGCATCAGAAATGCCTTATATGCATTTTGAAGGTGGAACACATAATTTGCTTCTTTTTAACAATACATTATTTTCCTCATTCTTCACCTCACATCTGATAGATGGATATAAAAAAGAACTTATATTATATCATAATTAATAACAATTTTCATGCCCTCAATCTATTTAAATTATACATTCAATTATATAAATTACACATTATTTATGATGTTTTCGCTGAATTTTTAATAGAGTTTCCAAATTTTTAATTTTCTGGCTTAAAATTCAAAAACAAAAGAAATTAGTAAAACTAATGAATATTAATATCTAAACTTTGGTATTTCATTGTCATAAAACATATCATATTAAAAAAAAGACTTACCTACATAAATCGAAATTCCATTCATTAAAATTGAATCTCAAATGATTTTAAAACTTATTTCCCTGGCATTAAATTTCACTACTATTTACATATATTATGGTGTTTCAATTAACATTTAAGAGTTGAATACACTATCATTCGTTTTCACATCTTAAAAGCACACATCTAATGATAACATAAAACAGAGAAACTTTAAGTTATGTACATTGGTATGTTGAGTTGTTTCACTTTAAAAAAAAAGAAAGAAAAAAAGAAATGTAACAGATGAAGGTGGATGCATGGTTTTAAGATATGAAAACGAAAGATTATTAAACGAACATGGTTAATAGTCGCTCACGTTTCGACCACCATCGGGTGGTTGTGACGACTACACGGTATATTCACATTAGAAGGGGTTAGTGCTCCGTCGGTTGCCTGGGTAACAGACGACCACCCGAAAGGTCAATGCCCGTAGCTAGTACTTAACCACACGAGATGCTGCGATTGAATTTCGATGGATATTAATACAAAAGTTACCAAAGTTCTTAAAATAACTAATAATTTTTACTTTATAATTTTCTCCAAAAATTTTATAGATATTTACGAAAGGATATTTTTGGAACTTTTTGTAGCTTTTGTAAAATATATGTATAATGTAGAATGCTACAATAATACGAAAGTTCTTAAAATAACTAACAATTTTTGCTTCATAGTTTTTTTCCCAAAAAATTTTGTAGATTTACGAAAGGATGTTTTTATAACTTTTGCAAAATACATATATAATATAAAATGTAGATAATAGCTTAATATATAATAAAAAAAATATGAATATATATATATATATATATAAAGTAAATAATAGTCGTTATAATTTAGTCGTTAGTATTTTAGTGTCAATTTACAGAATATTTGGACAAAAAAAATTTTAAAAATAAGCAATTTATACATAGGCAATCCACACTGTTATAATATTATTACCATATTTTTCTTAATTTTTTTAGAATTGTGACTTTTAAGTCTCTTTATTTGTATTTTTATATTTTATATATTTTGTATTTTGAATAAATGATTAATACTTGTAATTATATATTATATATTATGTATTATAGCTTTTCAATATGGAACACAATATTAGGCTCCTCTTTATTAACAATACCATGGGGTATTCAAATGGCTGGTTTCTTCCCTGGTATTATTTTAATACTTGTAATGAGTGGTTTATGTCTATATACTGCTTATTGTCTTCTACTTGTACATAAATATTATGGTAGTGAATATTTCATTCTTTTTATTTATATTTTAAAGACTTAATACAGTAATATACTTATGATATTACATAATTTTAGGTAGACAAAAGGGTATTGAGGTAATTCAGTTATGTCGGATATATCTTAACAAATGGGTAGAATATGTTGCCAAAATTTTTAGTATAGCAGTTTTGCTAGGTGCAACAATAGCTTACTGGATCCTAATGTCTAATTTCTTATATAATTCTGTAAATTTCATATATGGTAAATATACATAAAATACTTGTATTTTTTTATATAAATTTCAAAAATTTAATGCTTTTTTTTATAGATAGTATAGTATCTCAATATTCTGCAAATGATAATACTTCATATGCATCAGAAGGTAAGTTATTTATTACATACATTGTAAGATTAATATAATTATTTATTTTCATTCTAGTGCTATGTCCAAAAAGAATAATCTATAATAGCACAAATTTAGTGATTCATGATTATACATACAATACTTTAGGACCATTTTGGGATTTATATAAAACAGTTCCTATTTTTCTTGGTTTATTAATATTTCCATTTTTGAATTTTAATAGTCCAACTTTCTTTACAAAATTTAATTCACTTGGTAAGTATGCAAATGATTTAACATTTTCTTTAGATCTATTTAATTTATGAAATTATGATTTTGTATATCTCATAGGAACTATGTCAATTATATATTTAATTATCTTTGTTTTGATTAAATCATACTCATGGGGTATTAATATGAATGAAATAGAATGGACCACAAGTTGGACATTGAAATTGTCATTTCCTGCACTTTCTGGAATGTTGGCATTATCATTTTTCATTCACAACATTATAATTACTATAATGCAGAATAATCATGATCAAAGCAAAAATGTAAATAATGTTATTTTTTTTCTTTATAAATTCAATTAAATTATTGAGAAGTTTTGTCTTTGGGTTTCAGGGAAGAGACCTTTCAATAGCTTATCTTCTGGTTACTTCAACTTATATTATAGTAGGTGTAGTATTTTATATTTGTTTTCCATTGAGCAAGTTATGCATAGAAGATGTAAGTAAAATATTAAATTAAACAACAAAACATACTACTAGAAAAAAAAAAGAAAAATAAAATTAAGTTTTTTTTTACAGAATTTATTGAATAATTTTCAAAAATGGAATGGCTTAACGGTAGGTGTTCGAATTGTTCTTCTATTTCAATTATTAACTGTTTATCCATTACTTGCATATATGCTACGTGTTCAATTACTTCTATCAATATGTAAGACATTTAATACAAGTTATGTTATTTTAATCAATGTTGTTTTAGTATCTATATGCATTTTGTTCGCAGTATTTATACCATATATTGGTACAATAATACGATATACAGGTGCTTTGAGTGGTTTTATTTATATTTTTACTCTACCAAATTTATTATATTTGGTAATTTTGAAACAACAAAAAAGATTGACCATATTTTCTATGTTATTGCATATAAGTATTCCAATATTTGGATTTTTAAATCTAGTAGCACAATTTTTCATTACGGAATATTAAAACTCAAATTTAAATTTTATAAATATTATAATACAATTGATATTATATTATAATCTAATATTATAATACAATTATGAAATTAAGATTATTAAAATTATATGACGAATATAACTATATGAATACTATATGAATGTAAAATATGTAATTAACTAGTAAAAATGTATATAGATACTAATATGTAAATTTTACATATACATTATAAAAATTTATTTATTTGATAGTCTGTTGAAAACTAATTATAATGTATATCATGATTTATAGAGAATAATTTATTTGTAATTACATAATATTTACAACATTTATAAATATTTGAATTTATATCTAATTATACTATTTTAAACTTTTTGAAATTTTATATACCCAAACAGTATCAACACCTTCACCAATTGTTTTTATTTCACTTATAGTAGGGAGTGGAAACCTACAAGCAATTATGACAGAATCTTCTTGTAACTCTTTAATAAATTTTGCTTCAATATCATTCATCTGCAAGTATCATGCTACGTTATATTCTATAGAACAGAATTATAAAAAATAATAACAAAAAATAAAAAATAACAAACAAAATTTACCATTTGATCAACGCCAAATACGACAATATTATTATAATTTTCTAAATTATGTTTCCATAAATTCTGTTTTATAAATTTGGTTTGTGACGACGATTTATTAATTAGAGCTTTCAATCTGGAATACCATACTAACCAAGGATTCAATTCAATCCCATGGGCTTTAAATCCTGCTTTTGCTGTTGCAAAAACCTGTACATAAAGTTATAGTTTTATACTTGTAATTTGACAATATAGCAACATATGGAATGTGTTATAATAAAGCAATATTACTATACGTCCATCTCCACTTCCAAGATCAATCAAAGAACCGGTACGTCCTTCTAAAGCTTGCAACACATTTTTTACTTGCTGAGACGTTGCTGGTACATAAGGTAAACATACTTTGCGAAACGCAGGGCTCACAAATGGAATACATATTACACTGATAGCTGTTGCAATGCCTCCTGAAAAGAAAATTATACGAATAAATCATATTTATGGATATTGATACATTTTTTGTTATACTACCTGTTATCCCGATAAGATACAAGCCAAGTTTTGATGTTTTCTGTGATATTTGTGACGGATTGATATTGTGAATTATTTCGTTTAATCCATTAACCTCTGCTGACATAAAATTGAAATAAAATTAAAATTTGTAAATGTAATGTAACGTTTGGAAATAAATTTGCAAATCTTAAAGTTTTGTTCTGTAATTTGTAATTCAAAAATCTTACACATTTTGTATAATTAATAATTGTCAGCAACATAAAAGTTCGTTGTTTTCTTTCAGACAAGATCGTACGACTCATAAGTATTCCGAAACACTAACCTCAGAACGTCGTGTTGTGCATCCGCCTTGACAAATCGCGAATATAGTTACAAATTTAATCATTGACTAATTAGATAGACCAGATAATCAATGCTTTACTGATTTCTTTTTCTGGTCGATATTTCAGACTCTAAGACACGAAATTATTACATGTCCAATCTATTTTATCTTTAATTAATGATCTGATTTAAAATTTTGGCAGGAGTTTTAAATATTGTAAAACCCTAGCGTTTTGAAATTAGTTTAGTATCATTATAATCCGAAACCTAATACTACTACCTGAGCTTTTAGGATAAAAAGAAAAATTTTTATTATCAATAATTTTAATATTTCTCTTGAAGAATTCTCTGTTTCAGAATTTCATAAAATTTTAGAAGTTCGAATAAATTCATGACCCAGTTTGTCATATATCAAGGCGAACATGCAATGTTCTTTAGATTTCTCTGTATCGATACAATTTTCTCGAATAGTACAATCGTAATTCTTGATCGTGATCCATCCACGGCTAGAATTACGTACTCTCTCATTCTAGTACGTCGGATAAGTTTTTTCGTGTTACTTCGCGAAATAATTTCGTTTAGTTCTTATTGTTGATGTTTTCGCGTGCATTGTTTCGTTGAATTTTCAATCGAATTCGTTTCATCTGGATACGTTCTAATTGGTATTTTTACGTTTTTACGTAATAAAAGCTGCTAAAATGCCGGTATTCCATACAAAAACCATAGAAAGTATTCTTGAACCTGTCGCACAGCAGGTAAATATATTTATTTTCCGATCTTTCAACTATTACACTTGTAGGGTCATTGTTAACGTTATGTTCCTTCAACATTTCTTCGTTTGAGTACAGAAAGGAGGAAGATAAAAAGAAAGCTAGACGTTCGATAAAACGAATTACTTAATTATCATCGTCTTTAAAAAATAATTTACTTGTCATAACATACACGTACATATAAAACACGCTACAAATATCTTTCATATTCTGTCTAATTCACCTGCAAAAAAAATATGTATACATTTTTGGATCTGTCAGATTTGTATAGTAAAATAATAGCATTATTTATTAAATATATATTATTTAATTGATTAATCGTAATATATATTATTTAATTGATTAATTTATAATTTTAACGATTTATTTTAACTTTAATTACTTATGAACGATGGTGCATATTTATTGTGACAGACTTACCAAATGACTTGTCCTTCTTTATATAGAACTATGACATCATTCCACAAATATAGGGCAGAGATACTAAATTCATCTTTTGGTGTACAAGCTTAGCTTAAATGAAATTCAATCCGACATTACATACACGTTATGAAAAACTATGTCATCTAGACCAAGATCACTTTGTATTTCCAAAAAAGGACATGTTTCAGTCTGCCAATCCTCACATCATCCCACACGTTACACATATGAAATTATCAATGTCTTCTGAATTGGGTGCCCTTCAGAATATGTTAATTGATATAGTTTCAATGTTAATGCAAAATAAACACAAATTAATTAATTTGTTATTATATTTATATTTAATATATCAATGTATATATTTTGAACTAAAAGTTATTTAGAATACATTTTACTTTAAAATCATTGTATATTGTCAATTTTTGCTATTTGATTTGTTTGTATTAAATATTTATAATTATTACAAACTTCCTTTCTTATTTAGTTTTCTTTGTACCTAATTCAAGCATAGATTAAATTGTGTTTTTATTAATAATGTGTATTGCAAGAAATATTTGTTTATCTTTTAAATATATGAAGTAAAAATAATTGTAAAAAATAAGTTAATAATTTATATTAATTTTCCAAATTTATTTCGCAAAAATTTGTTTACCAATGTAACATAGGTTTCGAGGCTTGTCATCTTACATGAAGAAGCTGAAGATGGAAATGCAATGCCTGATTTGGGAAGGCCTGTGCAAGCAGTTAGTATGGCAGTAGCAAATCTTGTTAAGGTAAATTATTCTTTGAAATTAAATTTACTTTGCTAAAATAGTTTATTACTCTGTCTTAAATTCTTTATTAATGTATAGGTAGGGAAAGAAACAATTAATTCCTCTGACGATGCTTTACTTAAACAAGATATGCCTGCTGCTTTACAACGAGTTGAAGGAGCTTCGCGTCTCTTGGAGGAGGCATCTGCTATGTTGAAACAAGACCCATATTCTGGACCAGCTAGGTATTAAAATTAGGACAAAATTTGTATTACAAAATTTTACAATCCTACAAAGTCAAAAGTATAAAAAAAAATTTATTATGTTAAAAATACAATCTAATCTTTTCTTTTTTTTTTTTTTTTTTTTTAGGAAAAAGCTTATAGAAGGTTCACGTGGTATCCTTCAGGGAACTAGTTCCTTATTGCTGTGCTTTGATGAAAGTGAAGTACGTAAAATTATTAGAGAATGCAAAAGGGTATTAGACTATTTGGCGGTCACAGAAGTTATTGAAACAATGGAAGATTTAGTTCATTTTCTTAAAAATTTAAGTCCATGCCTTAGTAAAGTATCAAAAGAAGTAAGTGCTCGTGAAAAAGAGTTGACTCATCAAGTTCACAGAGAAATTCTAGTGCGCTGCTTAGATCAGGTAAGTAAAAAAATAATTGATGTATACATAAAGTTTATTAATTTTGATAACTGAAATTATAGATTAAAATATGTAACAGGTAAAAACACTTGCACCAATCCTCATCTGCTCTATGAAAATATTTATTCACATTATCTCTCAAGGAAGTAAAGGTGCAGAAGAAGCAGCTGAGAATCGTAATTATTTAGCTGGTAGAATGTCAGATGAGTTAAATGAAATTATTAGAGTGTTGCAACTTACAACTTATGACGAAGAAGAATGGGATGCTGATCAATTAACAGTATGTAGCGATTAATATAGAATTTAAAATTTGAATGTTTCTTTCATACTTTTCTGTTCCTTTCTTTAAGGTATTAAAAAAGGCACAAAGCGCTATTGAATCTAGAATAAGAGCCGCTTATGATTGGTTAGATGATGGACTTGCTTTGCGCGGTGGAGTAGGAGAAAAGAGTCTTCGTCAAATAGTTGAACAAGCACAACGATTAGCAGAAAGATATCTTCCGCCTTCACAGGCAGAACCGTTGCAAAAATTAACTTCACAAATTGTTACTATGACCAACGCACTTTGTGAACTAAGACAAAATGAAAAAGGTTTGCATAAACATAGTTGTATCTAAGTATAAAATATGTTTTATAAATGTAATTTTTTGTTGTTGTTCTATATAATTATAATTTTTTTTTTTTTGTTCTATTTAAATTTTTCTTCTTACAGGAACTACGCCGCAAGCGGAAGCTTTAGCACGTGGTATAAAAGAAAAAACAAACGAACTTCGCAGCTCTATTGCCTCCGCTATAGTTGCTGCTGATAAGTCTGGAACCACGCAAACTGCCCACACAGTTGCAGGTCGTCTTGAGCAAGCAAATAAATGGCTTCTTAATCCGCAACATGATGACAAAGGACTTGGTCAAAGAGCTATAGCTTTAATTATACAGGAAGGAAAGAAGGTATATATATAAATTGAATATTATAGTATTTCTTTCTTTTTTTTCTTTCCTTTTAACGAATGTGAGGATACATTATAGTTAGTGCGAAATTTTATCATTTAATTTTAATAATTTAAATGCCGCAAATGGAAAGAATCAGCAACACGTAGCAAGCGTAAGTTACGTGTATAAATTGAGTATTGCTTCTAAAATGCTAATGATAAGAATTTAATTCAACTATACTGTCGGTATCACAGTATTTATACATGCTATGAACTTCTAATCTTTCTTATGTTTATTAATTAATCTGAACATTAGGTTGCCGAGGGTCTGCCAGGCATACATAAAGCGGAAATTTTGCAACTCTGCGATGAAGTTGACAATCTCTCCCATCAACTTGGAGATTTATGTGCTCATGGACAAGGGAATACACCTCGTGCTCAAGAAATCGCGCGTCAGTTGTCGCACAAACTGTATGAATTGAAAAACAGAATACAACAAGCTGTTATATCGAGAGTGGTCGAAGATTTCATCGATATAACAACGCCTTTAAAACAATTCACGGACGCTGTGTTAGCCCCAGAAGGCACTTTAGGCCGCGAGCAAAATTTCAACGATAAAACGCATGCCCTTCAAACATTTTCTAACAGGGCAGCAAAAACGGCTAGAATGGTGGCTGCTGGTGGTACGTGGACGTATTATTATTATAATTCTGTTGTAAAATCTTACTACAATCTTGTAAAATCTTACTATAATCCCATTATAAAATTCTAGGTAGTGGAGGTAACAAAAAATTAGCAGAAGCGTTGACTGCAAGTGCTTCGCAAGTTGAATCTTTAACACCGCAATTAATTAATGCCGGACGAATTCGAATGACTTACCCGGACAGTAGAGCTGCAGATGAACATTTCGAAAATTTGCGACAGCAATATGCCGAAACGATGCAAAGAGCACGTGCATTGTGCGACGAAGCAACTGACAGTGGAGATTTCATTAGAACTTCCGAGGAACAAATGCAAAAGCATTCGTTCCTGTGCGAAGAGGCTATAGCAAAGAGTCATCCACAAAAAATGGTCGATAATACGGCTGCCATTGCTAGATTGGCTAACAGGGTAATTCTTGTGGCAAAGCAAGAAAGTGATAATAGCGAGGATCCAGCATTCATTCAGAGAGTGAATCAAGCTACAGATATTCTTCAAAACAGTAAGTAATATATAAAATACAAATGAAATTTTTTTAAATACGAATTTTATGAAAAATTACTTTTATTTAGGTGTTGCTCCAATGGTTCAAGATGCGAAGTTGGTTGCAATCAATATCAATGACAGTAATGCAGTTTCCCGTTGGAGGGAAAGTAACCGCACAGTAAGTAATATAAAACATGAATTAAAGTTTAATTATTATTGTCATTATGAATAACTTATTTATTATTATGTAGCTTCTGTCTAACGTTGGACAAGTCCGTAAAGCTATTGTAATTCAACCAGATTTAATACCTCCACCAGAGATATCGCAATTACATCTTAATGGTAAGTGTGTAAAATATTTATTCGTACATTTCGTATTCTTTTATGTTTTGTAAAAATGGCTTTGGGACTTTCTTTGGGAATAGAAAATCAATTCAGTTGTTCTATGTTTTTTCGTAGTTCTATCTTCATACTTTACTTACTCGTGCTTTGAAGTATCTAAAAGCTATTTACCCAACGAAATAAATGAAATTCGCTTATTATAACATATAGTTTTATAGACAAAATTCAAATGTCTGTTTTTTCGTAACAAAAATTTTCAACATATTTCTTCCAGAAAAACAATTGCCAAGCCGTCAATATAATTACTTCATAGATAAAGGTATTATACATTTGCATGAAGATAATTTATGCATGATTGATTATTACATTATAATAATTAAATACTACTTTTACAAGTTCATTAGATACGCATTAGAATGAGCAATATTAATAATCTGAAAATATCATGTGCAATACTAAATTCATTTTATATTTTGAACTTAATATTTAATAAAACTTAAGAGAGATAGGATTTCTCAATATAGCTTTTTTTATTTTATATTATTTTGTAATTTTAATAAGAAAATTTGAAAATATTTCTTTAAATACTAGTTGGTGAACCATTAAGAAATCAACCATCGCCAAGCAATTTATGTGTCATCAACTCTAGTCTAAATACAAATAAATCCCAACATCGCTCTATCAGCCCATTACCAAAGTGGGCACGTGAAGGTATTTACCATTATTTGAAAAAAATCAAACAAGATTTCTTTTTT
Organism: Tetragonisca angustula; assembly: GCA_036937485.2. Classification (NCBI taxonomy): domain Eukaryota; kingdom Metazoa; phylum Arthropoda; class Insecta; order Hymenoptera; family Apidae; genus Tetragonisca; species Tetragonisca angustula. The sequence goes on from JAWNGG020000187.1 coordinate 204,945, forward strand.
CTTCTTAAATAATATTTGCAAATAACTGGAATCAAAAAATAAAAATAGATACATAAATTTTTGAAGTATTTGTTTCCTGATGTTAAAACATGGAAGTAATTTTTTTTTATCAGGAGATAACCCTGATCTCCTATATCAAGAACTGGCTTCTGACAACGAGTTAGAAAAATCAGTTCACGATGGAGGTAATTTAAAACTAATATTTTTAAGGACTAAAATTGCAAGTACCCGACGCTTAATGATTATTCAATTATTCGTGGGGAAAAAGCATGTGTATAATGAAATTGAATATACATTGTTTTATAAAGCATTTTTTTAACAATAGGATTTGAAGGAATGAACCATAAGCAATTCTAAGTTAAATTAGAAAAAAACTATTGTTCACTGAAAGAAATGATAGTGCATTGAATTTATTTTCGTTGAATTTCATGAATATGCATATATACTAATAAGCATCTAAAAATTCGTTTTATATATATATATATATTAAACAATTTATTGCTTTTTATAATTTACATGACATTTTATAGATCAAGAAATCTACTTTTCATTTACCCGCTTATATATTGATACTATTGTTGTACAATTTATAATTTTCATTTTCTCCATACTAACGATAATTGCATTCATTATTTCTAATAACTAATAGTATGTTCATTTTTCTTTTAGTCCATTACATAGTTGTCATGTTTGTTGGTGCATGTTCGATCATATTAATACATAATTTAATATTAATATGTGTTTATATTTCTAATGCTACGTGGAATAATAGTCTATTATTATGATTGCGACAATGATGATGGTAATTATGAAATGTGCATTGTTTTTATGTTATGTTAAGTATACTCTGTTTGTATTGATAAAGAATTTATTATTTAAAAATTCATTGTTTTTTGTAGAAATAATAATAATAATAATAATTTTACCTTAAGCAGAAGTCGTCCCACCGCGTCCACCTTTGCCTGGTGGAGATATTCCACCTCCACGACCTCCACCACCTGAAACAGATGACGAAGATGAAATGTTTATGCACGCACCGCAGCCTAATCAGCCTATTATGGTAGCTTAATTTATGTTTCAATTTTATATTCACAGAAATGCAAGATCGACGTATAATCTTGGTAAAATCTTTAGATGGCTGCTCATGGCTTACATCAAGAAGTACGGCAATGGTCCAGCAAAGATAATGAAATTATTGCTGCTGCGAAAAAAATGGCTATTTTAATGGGCAGATTATCAGGCCTAGTTAGAGGAGAAGGTGGTAATAAAAGGGATTTGATTGCATGTGCTAAGGCCATTGCAGAAGCTTCTCAGGAAGTAACTCGTTTAGCTAAGGAGTTAGCTAGAGAATGTACGGACAAACGTATTCGTACTGTATGTATTCAATTTATCTATTATAGTATTATAGTATATATAATGTACAAGACACGGAATTAATATTTTTCATAAATTATTTTTTATAGAATCTTCTTCAAGTTTGTGAACGGATACCTACTATAGGTACACAACTAAAAATATTATCAACAGTAAAAGCTACAATGCTAGGTGCACAAGGTACAGTATACAAATTGTTCAATTTTTTATATATAATAAAACATATTTTAGTTCTCTGAAATTAATTGCATAATTAATGAAATTAATATGTCACAGAAATTGGAAAGTTTTATATTTTAATACCAATTAACGAAAAAATAGTTATTAATAACATTTTTCATACATAGAGACGCTCCCCACCTGGGAAGAGTTGATGCTTTATGGTAAAAATGTTGATAAATTATGCTTGATGTTTTTATTATATTTTTTAGAATTTCTTTCCTTTAATTGTTTGAACATGCCACAGTTTTGCATTTGCATTACAATGCATGCATATTTTAATCTTTTTGAAAAAATTGAATAAATAAATTTTTATTATTTATTACAATTATATATATTATTTTATTATATGAAATTTAAGAATATTCAATAAAAGAAATTACTGAAAGATTGTGATATTTATGTTTACGAATGAAATGTTTTTACTCTAAATTATAAAATGTATAATTTCATTTTTTAATCTTCTAATTTCCAATTTAATTATTGATGCGTTTGATATGCCTCTGCTCATCACGATGTAGACGAATTGATTGGCTGCAGTAAGTTGATAAATAAATATAAGTTAGCCTAGAAAATATAGTTAAAAATAAATAATATGTGAAAATTAACATTGTGTAAATTTAAGAAGCAACTATACTCTGAAAGATATATTTCATATATATATATATATATATATATATATGATGCAGTTCGCACTTTTTGTAACATTAAATTAGTCTAAAATTTCTATTCTAGAAATTTTAGAATATTAGAATATTTCTATCTCTATTATAGAATTTTGTATATTTTGACTTTATTCTTTTAGCATGATTTTTTTTTATCTGTTTTCTTGTTCCCCTTATGAAATACTATTTTTGAAGTATTAACATACAATGTTTCGTATAGACACCTACATGCACCGTTATACATTGAATAATGTTAGCATTCATATTCACATATTTGCATGTAGTTTTCAATGTAATAGAGTCATTACACAATCTTATCACATCAGTTATTATGTTTTTACACATTCCTTATTACAATTGCAATAATTTTTTTTTAGCACGCAACGTATATGTATTAAAAATTGAATCATTATTATACTAAAATTATTGATTAGTCCATTTCTATTTCAATGTTATTGTATGTACGTTAATCATATAATCATATAATGTAGTATACTTATAAAATTTAATAGTAGGTATAGACACTTATTTTTTAACACGTTGGTTCTGAAACTTTCATAAAATAACAAACAAATTTAGCAAAAAAATTATCTCCATTGAAGTATTTTAATATATATTTTTTTAGACAATTAGACGTGTTAAAAACTGATTTTTATTTTTATTTTCAATCAAGTGTTTTAATTCTATTTAATACATAATTCACATCTAAAATACAGGTACTGAAGAAGATCAAGAAGCAACAGATATGTTAGTTGGAAATGCTCAAAACCTTATGCAGAGTGTAAAGGAAACTGTCCGAGCCGCAGAATGTGCCAGCATAAAAATACGTACCGCATCTGGTATGAAATTACGCTGGGTTCGACGGCAGCCTTGGTATCAATATTAAAAAAAAAAAAAAAAAAGAAATTGCAATAATGAAAGTGAAATGCAACAGATGGGTAAGATTTCTTAATACATTTTGATACATTTTGGCCGATTCCACAATATATCATAAAAGTGTTCTAATGAGGGATAACATTCAAATTCTTAAAACTGGTACATAATGGAATTTAAAACATATGGGATTCTTTTTATTCGTAATTAATTTTTAGAAATAAATATTAAAAATTTTAAAAAGTCAAGTAACGGTTACTTCTAGCAGTAATTATGAATAAAGAAGAATGTGAACTTAAGCTTTTATGGTTTTATATATTCAGATCCATTTTAGATGTTTGAATGATATCCTCAAAATATTCACTAATATAAATTTTATCGTATAATTTATACTTATAACTGTACTGACTGCTATATTCATTGAGTAGAAGTTATAGTTGATAATGTGACAAACAAGCTAGTGATTAATACAATTAGAAACATATTTCATACGAATTGAGAGATATATCTCAATCGAGAAGTATTTTTAGATGATATGTTGAAGGGAATGCTTAATTAACAATCTTCAGAGTCTATCACTCTTATAAAGTTTCATTAAGAATCAGGAAATAAAGAATATAGAGATGATAAAGCTTATGCCTTATGCAAATTACCAATTTACTATATATTTTTACTAGTAATAAGTGTACTTCCCACACGCGTTCGTGCGCGTTACACACCCAGGACCTACCAATTTAAAATCAGCACAATTAATAAATATAACAAATTTTTATCTACATTTATTAAAATGCCATATGAAACCAAGATATATTTTTGCAAAATAAAAATGCGTGAATATAATTTTAATAGGTGCTATTTACCGCAATATATGTATACGTAGGGAACCTTACATGCAATACTATAATGAGGAAATCTATTTTTGTAAGTTTTATCTAATCATCCTTTTTAGAGGATTTATATAGTTGTCTTTATAATATATTCTTATTTTTTTCGAACTGGTGCTATATATGTGCAATATAGATCTGATATGTACTGAAATGTAATATAAAAGTAAGCAATGTAAAACCAAATATGTATGTGGAATCAATTTAATATATAATTTGAGGAAAATTGTAAATTTAATACGAACGTATATAACAGTTTATAAAGTGAAATTATAGAATATTCACAGTATATAATATTCATTTTAGTAATTTAAGATAATTTTATATAAAGCTATTTATAATAAAGATTAATTTTTATTATATAATATAAATACAAAAGTTTGTCAAATATACTTTATAATATATTATTATGTACACAATATTAACCTAAGAAATAATAAATTTATTAAAATAATACCATTGTTGTTGAAGATATTATTCAAGAGAATCCCTCTTTATCGAATGTAAACCAGGAACTAAGACACCTGGCATTTTGTTTTTTGGTATTTTTCCGGGTCTTAAGTAAGGATTATCTATAGCATCTTGTTGTGTTGTAATTTCTCCATTTTGTTCAACATCTTCATTTTGTCCTTTCATACCTGCAAATATATAAAATATCATAAATTAATTTACCATAATAATAACAAAATAAATTTTTTAATATCTATTTAAGGTAAAATAAGACCTTCTTCCAACTCTTCTCTTTCTTGCTCCTTTTTCTTTTTAATTGGGCTTGGTTCAAATTGAAAATCCTGATCAGTTTCAAAAATTTGATCCTGCGGAAGGAGTGCAGAAAGATAACTAGGAAATTGTGGTTTACATGATATTACTGAAATGAGATGTAATTCTCAATTAAACATTGTATTGCTTATATAGAAATTTGCTATTTTGTATAAATCTTAAAAAAAATCTCCACTTACATGGGAACATACTGTTATCTTCCGTTAAAAACAGACTGTGTGTTTCCCCAGTTTTTGCAATAAATCTTGTTAAAGCTCTTTCAATATCACGTTTTTGTGTTGCTGCTTTCTCTCTTATTGCTTCATATTCTGTTACTGGTTGTTTATGTGTCTGTTTATAAGTAAGTTATGTAAATAAAAACTGTAATTAAAAGCTATATTGTAGAGTAACTAAAAATATTAATGAATATAAATTGTATAAGCCTTTGAAAAATTACATGTATTTTTATTCTCATGACTACTTTACCGGTGTTCGAATGTATGCATGCGGATCAGGGAAAGCTGGCAAATAACTCGGTATGTGAGACGGATGACTCTGTTTCACTCCAGCTTGCAAAATATTTAATTGCTTCGATTGAGTTTGTTGCTGAAGTGGCGGCAAAACTGTTCTATTGGCTCTCTTGCCATAACTTTCCAAATTATCTAATTTTATACCCATATTTACCAATGCTATTATAACATCCGCAATGAGCGGTTCTGTTCTACCAGAGAGTTCACAGTAATTCCTTGCAGATTCTCCAACCTCTACAAGAACTATAAACAATTTAAGCACATGTTACAAATCTGTCTAGTGAATAACAAGATAAATTTAATAATAATCTCATAAATGTTTGTTCAGTTTCTGAAATTTCTATCCAATTACATTGATTCCATTCACATAACCTATTTATATTTATATTATATAGGTTTAATATATTTTATATTTATGTTATATAGATTTATAACAGTATTCTCTTTACATAAATTTTTTACATAATCTACATTTATAATTACTTATAACACAAATATTTATCATCTGTGTTTATAATCAGTAATATCTTAATGAAGTTGACAAATTTCGAATACGGAAAGGTTAGAAATACTAGAATTAATTAAAATCCTTACAAGACAGTAGCATTTCTGTGAGAACCTCTAGTGCTTGCTTTTCACAAGTGTCGTAACCACATTCGACTAAAATACTACAGACTACGTGATTTAATATTTTCCTCCTTGTGTTTGTTGTTTGAAAATCCATGTTGTTTGGGAGGAACATAAGCGAAATTTACCACGGTAAGAAACAACTATTTCGTGTGCTACTGTAAGCACTGTATACTAGAAACTCAAAAGATAGTTCAAAACAATGTTCAATAAAGTACACTTTTGTATACATCGTTTGTATTTCGATAGAATTATTTTTTATACAATAAATTAATATATCTTCTAGTCACAAATTTAATATTTTAACAACTTGGAAAGTAACTAAAACTTTTTACAAATACAGACTTATTATTATTTTTTAAATAAAAAGTAAAATTTTACAAATAGAAGGGAATAATCTACATAATAACAATAATAAATTACATATGGTGATCACGAATTCCCAAATCTATCAGAATTTCACTAAAATGTGCTCGAGTTGTTCTATTTGAAATACGGTTTAAGCTATTTTATTTTATATTTAACATCTATTAAAATCAAAACATCGAATTTTAATTCAGTTAAATTTGTAATAACGATTTTATAAAATAAAAAGAATATTTACACGCTTTTATTACACGACCGTGTTACCAATCAGCTTGAACCTTAACAATAAATTACTTAACAGTGAATGTATTAAGCTTTTATTAGGTGTTCCGATCGTATATGATTGAACCGAACATCTGACATATACGAGATAAATAATAATTCTTAATGTAAGAGGAAATCTCTATCCTAAACGCGTAATCGAGTAGTGTATACATTTCCAAAGCAGTAAATTAACTGATACGCATTTGTTATACAAGTATCAACTACAACGCGCATGTATGTAAATCACATTTTGGAGAGAAGACATTATACGAGAAAGATTATTTTAATGTATAATTAATAACTAAGATTATGGCGTCGGGTTTGGAAAGTTATGTAAATCGTATCCTTTTATTTATCTTGTTTTTCTACTTTGTTTATTTTATTTTTGATAGCCACATTTATCCTTAGCAATTTCCTAGATACTGTTTCCATAATCACTTCAGATGGTAGAAATTTTATCGTAAGTATACTATTTCTAATGTGTACGTGTTATAATTTCTTTATAAATTATATATTATAATTATTATTGCAAATTCTTACACATATATTGTCATGTAGAGAAATATATTTTTCATAATTGTGACTAACTATTCAATTTAATGTTTCGTGTTGATAAATGACTAAGACCGTTTTTTATTTTTGCAAAATGCACTGTAATTGTTTCAATATTGAAATTATAAATACTAAGATTCTTTCATTTTTCAGGGAACGTTGAAGGGTTTTGACCAAACAATTAATATAATATTAGACGAGTCTCATGAACGTGTGTATAGTACAACTCAAGGTGTAGAGCAAGTAGTATTAGGTTTACATATTATCAGAGGTGATAATGTGTAAGTAATTTAACTTAATTTATTCTTCATGTATTTGAAAGATATTTTTGTTCATAGTATTAGCTTGTTTGTTTTGAAAATTTGTTCATTAATTATTCAATTTAAGTATATTATATATAATGCTATATTATGTACAATACACGAAATAGAAAATGATATTAATTTTATGTTTTTATTCTGGCAGTTTCAGATAATGCAAATAAAATAAAAAAATACATATAATTATTTCAATAAAAAAATACATATAATTATTTTTATTTACAATCCATAGTCGCTTATTTCATAAATGTTTAAAAAAATACTAAATAAATAAGTAAATTATAATATTTTCTTTCTTCTTTTAGGGCAATTGTAGGAGAATTGGATGACGAGATGGATGCACGTTTAGATCTATCAGCTATAAGAGCTGATCCTTTAAGTTCTATTGTACATTGATGAAAAAAGATTACAATTATAATTATTTTTGCTTACAAATAATAGTATAACTAAATAATATCAATAACAATAATAATAATTAAATAAGAATTTGCAACAATGAATTATAATCAAACGAAAGTACAATTTCTTACATGAATTATATATTGTATAAATTTTATCATTTTTTATATCCATATTTAAAATATTTGTGTTTTGAACAAAGTGCAATGGATAAATACAACCATTGTTTACAACATTACAGATAATAGTAAAAAGACATACTAGAATTAATAATTAAATTGTACAAAAAAGTTTCACTGTGTGATAGTAAACTATATTTTTTACAAATGTAATTTTCATTTTTTAACTTTCTAGGAGTAATAATAAAGAAAAATATGAACAGGTCAACATTGAATAAGAAGTGAACAATTCTTTAAATTGAAATATATACTCTGTTTCTAATATTATTTCTCAAAAAGGAAGTATTTCTTAATCTGCGTTTTAGCAGAAAGATGTATTTAATATTAATACATGGAACATATGGTAGCCATCACGGATAAATGTAATTATAGAGTAAAAATGTTACTAATGGTGTAAAACCTAGATTATGATAAGGTTCACATTTATTTAAATACATTTTTAACCTGCAATCCCTACAAAATTTTAAATAAAAATTTCTTTTGATATCCATCTATACCTTTTCTAAGTAAAAAAGTATGTCCATGTACAATTGTTTTGAAAACTCTTATAAATACATTAGTTTTTTTTTTTTATAAAATATTGCATTTTCGTACTGTATCATGTACTATGTTATTTTATTGGTGTTTCGATTTATGATACTAGGCCTTGAGGCATTTAATGCTTAATGAATATGTTATTTTGATACTGTCTAAACGTAATTTAATCGAACTTATATGCATTTTAGAAGCCAAAATTATTATTTATATATAAATCACACACACACATACCTATACACACATACACGCATGCATACGTACATACATATATTCATATGTATGTATGTATTTCTATTATATACTACATATGGAAGACATAAAAAAACAAAAAAAGATACAAATCAGACAATACAATTAAACGATTTTTCATTCATCATATCTTATATATTAAATGTCTTTTTAAATGGATAAAGATGTTCGATATATATACAGATACATAATTCCATTGAAAATTTCATTTGCTATTATTTATAATAGATGTATTTTATATATTTCTCATGTATAATATTATTTATATTTTTTTTTAAATAAAATATAGAATGTCACGTAATTATGAGCATTACTTACACCATTCATTGGTGTTTATTTATATTTTATGTAAAGAAATGCTTCAAAGTGTGTAATTCATGTACAATTTTTAATATCTTTCCTCGAATAGTTTAAATTTATATTTTGCTATTTAACCGAGCTTAACTAGCGAGCATTTGACACCATGTACAATTGACACAATCAAAAAATCATTAATGTGGACCACCATAAATGAATGCATTATCACTAATGCACGCTGTACAAATTTAAATTACAATGAGAATTATCACCAGGTACTTTGCTTATGTACCTATTTGAAATTGCTTATTGCCTTAATTATTAGTCACAATATTGGTCCTATTTCGATTTCGTCGCCTAATTCGTCCACCACGTCTATTTTGGTTCGCTCCATTCCACTCAGGTCCCTCCATACCAAAGTTTGGATTCGGACCATTTGGATTGAATCCCATCATATTAGAGTCTGGAGGCACTGGAGTAGGACCGGGACCAAAGTTATTAAAATTACCAGTGGGGTATGTTTGCGCACCATCATATGAGGTATTAATATCTGGGCCAAATCCTACACCAGGTGCTGGGCCTAACAAACCAGCTCCATTGTTGCGTTGAACGTTAAAACGTGGGTCAAAGTTCATCTGATTCTGAGGCACAACTGGTCCATTCATAGTCATTCCTGGAGGCAAATTGGACATTCCTGTCATACCCATTGGTGGTATGTTTTGGGGACCCATTGGTGCGTTCATTATAGGTCCTATAGGACCCATATTTCCAAGCATCGGATTTGGACCCATTGGCATCATGCTTTGTCCTCCTTGCATTCCTTGTGGTCCAGGCATACCTTGAGGAACGGCCATACTACCAGGACCCATTCCCATGTTCGACATTTCCATTGGTGACTGTTGAACGTTCTTCATCATGGAAGTATTCACATTTTGAGAAGATAAATTGGAAGCCTCGAGAGCTTTTCGACGTGGATCGGATCGAACTTGTGGAGGTGATTTAGGAGTATCCATTTTAATTGGCGGCGGAGACATAGGAGAATCAGCCAATTCAATTTTACCAATTCTAAAAATTTTACGTAATCGTGGATCGTATTTTACCTGTGCATCATTCTTAGTGAGTTTGAGACCCGTATAGTCGGGCCTTGGTATGTCAACAACGTATACTTTGTACGTCATTGGAGGATGCGAAGATATACTTGCATCGATTTCCGTACAAGGTACGTGCGACGGTGCGGGTTTAAACGGTAAACTCAACATTTGTCGCAAATCTACATCAGACTTAGTGGATGTATCGGTGAATCCTGCACCGACAACTCGAAGATCAGTATCTCCGAAACCGGTTTGAAATTGTTGCCTGAAATCCATATCTTTCCTTCGAAGATCTTGATCTGTCTTAGTTCGAAGATCAGTATCCATATTAGTATCAACAGCAGTAATACCTGAACTATAAATACTTGTTTCTAATCTAAGATGCTTAGATTCCTTCTTGCTATCTATTCTATTAGGACTGCTTGATTTTTGTTCGTCTCTACGTTGTCTCGGATCTCGAGACATACGAGGATCTCTGGAAATAGGTACAGAACTTGTTCCAGGGGAGGAATGCGGACTCGATGTTTCATTTTCAATTTTTGATAACTGATTCGAAGTATTGAATGTGCTAACACTTTTACTTTGGACATTTGATTCGTCCAATGATATTCTGTCCGGTGAGGCTTTAGCTTTTGAGGAATACTCCGGTATATTTTGTTGGGAAGATTTACCGGTTGTTGCTTTTATTGACGATAATAGTTTTGATACTTCGGCACTAATGTCAATTTTACTCAGATCTCCAAGCTTGTCTACAATAGCTGCTGGCTGAGGTATAGTAGCAGCAGAAGGTGCAGTTTGAAATTCTTCTTTAATCACAATATTTTGTGTTTTTTCTGCAGATTCACTTTCTTCTTTCGCCGTATCTTTATTGGAAAGAACTATCGTAAGATTTCCACTTTCATCGTCGTCATCATCATCTTCATCATCTGAATACCAGTCTTCTAAAATTTGATCTGTATTTCGTGCAGAGCACTCGTTTTCTATATTTTTAAAACTATCTTGAGCCGCCCGTTGCTGTTGCTGAATACGCATAAACAATTCCTGTGCCTTCTTTGGTAGATGAGTCGGTACTTGTTCTTCCGCACATGGTGAAGAAGTATCACAGTGATTATTAGCTCCTTCGTTTGTAATATTTATTTCTATATATAAATATTAATAATAAATTAGACAATAATAATAATATCATAAATTAAATAATTTTTGCTAATTTTCTTTTTTATTTTCATTTTTATACTTTATACACAAATAAGAGAACTCGATCGTACCTTCTTGTTCTGTACCTTTATCTTTCTGCTTATCATCATCTTCTATTGGCATTTCTATAACAAGATCTGTTTCTTCATCCTGATCACTTTCCTCGTCGAACTTAGATTTAGTAAGATTTGCTACTTCATCAGCTATACTAACAACAGGTGGAGGCTTTTTTGCTTTTAATAACTGTCTTAAGTCTATGTCTTTCGAATTTTCAAGTAATGAAGTGTCTTTCTTTTTTGCCTAAGTAAAGATTATTATATGATATTGTAGTCTTTTATACAAATTTATTACATAATATAAAACTGTAATTATCATACCTGTTCCAGTATCTCATCCTCTTCTACATCTTTTGTAAAATCTTCTCTGTCTCTTGTTTTGATTAAATTTGTTTTGTTTGATTCGATGTTATTAGCTTCAGTATAAAAGTCCATATTTGGCATAGATTGGGGTACTAAAGGTTTCTGCAGATGTTGTTGAGTCGCTAAACCCAACGCGGCGTTAGGAAGTTGCAAACCAAGCTCGTTGGCTGATGATTGCAGCAGCATGATTTGTTCGTATGGAACCCTATCTTCATCAGAACCCCAACGAGTTTTCTTTCCTGATGATTTCCTTTCTCTAACAGTTTTCTGCTGTTGCGTTTGTTCTTCTAATAAATTTTATTTTTAGTATAAATTATATCCTTAAAAATATAAATAAAAATATATCTAAATACCTTTTTCTTCTCTTTCATTATTCTTTTCTGTGGTACTAGTTGGTGCTGAGATATTGAGTTCAAAAAGACTCGGAATTTTTTGATTTGTAATTTCTTGACCTTGTGCTAATGTTCTTGCTGTATTATTTATCATTAACATTGCTCCTTCTCTACTTAAACGTGGAAAATCTCCAAGAATTTCTTTCGGTGCTGTTTCTAAGTGTTTTAATAAAATTCCTTTCACCTGTGTAAAAGTATAATAGTTAATGTACGCTTTTCTAAAGTATATTAATATAAAAGCTGAAATATAAGTACTTACTTGTTCGTTTAAAGGCTGATGAGAAAATTTACAATTTTCTCCCTGATTACATTTTAATCCTGTATGGAAAAATTTACATGGAAAGTCATGATGCATATAAAGACATTTATCTCTCTTTGCACAACAATCCATAAGATAAAACTTGCATAGTTCCATTTTTCGTGGTGGCAAAGCATTGTGTGAAAAGGGACAATCGTCTCCTCTGTGACACTTTCCTTGCATGTAATAAACGCATATAGCATCTGGATCTTGATTATGATCATTATTTTGATTTCTCCGCCCGTTTCTATCGTTTCGCATTTGCCCACGGGTTTTATTTTTACCGCCGCGTTCATTTTTACCGCCTCTACGTCCTACATGATAAAAACATCATTTGGAACTAATATACAAGAAGAAAACTTAACAAGTAAAACTTGGTAATATTAATACATTATCATACCTCCCCCACCGCCACCTCCTCTCGAATTACTGCGCTTATTATCATTATCTCTATGTCGATTTACATTAGGCCTCTCATCATAATCTGAGTTACTATCAAAATTTTCATGTTCGTTTGAGTGTCTTGGAGAATTATTCTCTTGCGAATCTTTTCTAATAGGTGAAGCACCTCTAACAAATAACATTTCATCCTCATCTTCATTAACATTTTCATCATCGCTCACTTTTCTTCTCTGTAAATCATAAATTTATAATAAATCTGTGTGAATTAATTGATTTGAATTAATTCTACTAATGATAATTAACTACTAAAACCTTTTGATCTTTATTACGGTCCTCCTCCCTTTCATCTCTTATTCTTTTTCTACTCTTATTTCTATTATTTTTACTTTTAGATTTGGAATCTTGATTTCTAGAACTGTCTTCTTCCAATGCTGCCCTAATTGCTTTTTCTACATCTCCTGCCCAATCTTCTGATGGATTTTTGTATTTTAAAAATCTATCATGCTTGCTACTTCCTTGAACACTTGATTTTTTATTTTTATTAAATTTAGAATCAAAAGTTTTATTTTTCTGTACATCTGCTTTTGATACGTTTTTATTGACATCATTATTTATTGGTGGTGGTAGAGGTTCATCATCTTCATCGGATGGAATTTCCCCATCTTCCAAGTCATTATCATCATTGCTAGACATATATCAAAAATATATTATTAGCTAAAAATGTATAATATACAGTTTCTTTTTTATACCTAATATTGTATAGTTTAGTTATATACTTCATATATAACTAAAATAAAATGTTCAATGTTTGCAACGATGACAGAGATTTTGCTTGATCAATAACTTTAAGAAACTTGAAATAAATTTTAATCTTACATAATTTTATACTATAGAATAGGAATAAGAGTAAGAGTAAAATTTATTTACAATATTAACTAACTAAAAAATTAAAATAATTAAATTATATATGAATATTATATTCTCAGATATCCATTATTTCATCCATTTTTCAAAGCTACAATGTTATATTTGTTTGTCTATTTTATCCATGGAAGTGAAATTGAAAATTTTTTTCATTTTACTTTAAAATCATCATTTATCATTATCATCATAATTATCATCATCATCATCATCATCATCATCATCATCATCATCATCATCATCATCATCATCATCATCATCATCATCATCATCATCATCATCATCATCATCATCATCATCATCATCATCATCATCAACATCATCATCATTATTTAAAACTCATTAAAAAGAAATGCAAAATGCATTTCTTTGATAAAATGAAATAAAAAAGTTGCTAGAATAAAATTGGATTGTAATCATAAAAGCTGTCAGAGACATTAACAGCAATAATTATTAGATCACACGTTGTTCGTTGAATAAAGGAACATCGAATTTTGGTCGAGCAGAGTATAGCTGAAAGGAGCTTCCGCTACTAGTTGACCTGAAAACATTGGCTGCTTTGGGAGGTGACTAACGACACGTTGTAGTACATCGATCGATGCAACTTTGAAATATATAGTCAACGTAATACATGGTTGAAAAATGACTCTTTTTCTCAATGCCAGCTATCACCGGCTTATCCGGTAAACAGCGTATTTTGGAAACATATATTCAGTCGTATAATATGTAAAAGTAGAAAGTTGTAATGTAAACGAAGGAGAAATCCATATTAAACGAAGTGCACGACCAATCCCACATATTTAAAATAAAATATACGAATACGGAAAGGAAAAAGAGAATTTGCAAGTTGCAGGCGTTAGAAGATTGTTAAATTAGCATAATAAAAAAAAAAAAGAAACGCATCATATTTGTATACCATGAAGGAAAATAAATAAATTGGAATTTCCTTACCCACAAATCGTGTTCATTATTAACATCATTATTCATCATCAACTATCATAATTGATTTGTCATCAATGCAATAGCATGAACATCGGATATCAATGTACAATGTCACATTTTTACAGCATATCTCATTGTCATCGTTACAGCATTGCCAACAGTGCGTGTAACATTTTTCGATATCATGCGTCAGAATTTCTTCGCGTGTAGACCTCGTTTGTCTCGTTCATTCACGTGTGTATATATGTATATGTAAGGGTATACACATGTGTATGCAAGTCAAATGTACATATGAATATACATATATAGCGTACGTCTGCGTACGTGCTGTGTATAAATTTAGTCTGAATGTGTGTTAGATATTTGTATAAATATGTCATACTCAAAACCGGAAAATGTATGTGTATGTATCTTTCTGTATATGTATATTCGTCTCTCCGAGAAGATCTCGTGCGTATTTCTTTTATTTATACAAACTTCCTTTTTCCAACCGTTTTTATACCAGAACTTAGTTCTTCAATGCTCGTCAAAATATACTATGATCTGCTATATATATATATTTAGGAACATAGCTTATGAATCGCCACAGAGCTAACATTTTTATCATTAGTTTAAAATATTCACATTTACATTTAGTTAGTGAATTAATATTCAAGTAATTGTATGTTGGAATATACACATCGAAGAATCTCTTTGTCAGCAAGATGACCTTGGACTCAAGAACGACAAAGCATTCAACGTTCAAACAACTTTACATTATAGATTCTAGAGTGCAATAGAAATTCTAGTTCAATTTCAGAGCAGTGAAGAATCATGAAAGGAGAATCGCAAAAGAAAAAAAAAAGGAAGTAAATTATGCGTATTTGAACAGAATAACATAGGTTCGTTCTCCCTTTTTTTTCTTTTTTTTTCTCACAGTGCCAATGGTATATACTGAAACGAAAGCGGGGAAACAGCACGGAGCTTCCGGAGAGGGGGGAGGTCAAATATGTGTAACGTGAGTTGGTATAGAGTAACAGTCTTAAAAATTTCGACTGCTGATTTATTGGTGAATAAAAAATGTGGAGGCAAACCTTTGGATTAGAGTCTCGGCCGCGGAAACACTCTCTAATGCCATTGTTTTGTCCCGATCGATCGTGTTTTGTACTGTATGATATAGCACTGTGGCCCGACGATGATCATTCGATCGATTGACGCGACCACACTCGATGGCTCTTTACTTGCAAAATAATCGCGTGCCTGAATTCTAGCATTTGAAAAAATTTTCAAAAAAAAAAAAAAAAAATTACTCTATTACCAGGACACTAATTAACCTACAAAGAATCGTGTCTCTCGTATGTCTCTCCGTTTCTCTTTCTCTCGGGCGTGCGCGTGCGCGCACCCAACAACCGAATATACCAGAAGTTTTTACTAAAAAAAACGTTTCTCTCTGTCTCTGTTTTTTCCTCTCTCTCTCTCTCTATTGTTGCCTTACAGTTACATTCCTCTGTCCTCTTTCTTTTTTTTTCTCTCTATACTCCTCCCAAACAACTCTTCTCGCCTGTACACAATTCAGGGCTACGCCTTGTTCAATTAAAGCTTCCGTTTGTATTCTCTATTTTGTCCGTGATTATTGTTTGCACTTCTCGATTCGGCGAAGAATGGATGGTGGATATTTCACTGTGGTTCGCTCCTTTCTGCGGCTATTAAGTTTCGTCAAATGTCGCGATCTTACCACTGCGACGTCATTCTGACCTGACGTGGCATATGGCCGACCGACGATAAACCTTTCGCTTACAGGCGTTCCCGAGCTATTTCTTTTCTTCCCGTTACGCTCTCGAACATCAAAGTCAAAACACGAAGATAAGAGCCAAGCTCGATAAGAAACACGCGGTCTTATGTTTCCGTTGCTTTTTTTCTCTTTTCGAGGCCCCGCAACAATCGGACGGAGAAGAAAAAGAAAAAAAACTTTTTCTCTCCAATACGACTCCAAGCTTCTCGCAGGCAGAGTATGACGCAAAAAGGTGTAATTTCCACTTTGACGATTCCCCGCGTGTCTGATAACAATGCTCCCTTTTTCCGATTTAAAATTTATCGGAGAGAGCGCGTGAGAGAGAGAGAGAGAGAGAGAAAGGGAGCGACGAAATAATTTCCTCGTCTCGCCTTTCTAAAGAAAACAACTGCGAGTTAATCAGACGTGTGTCTGTTGTCGAATTCGATCAAGAAAAAAAAAAAAAGGAAAAAAAAGAAGAAAATGTTTCTGATGCACGCGACTCGACGCGATTACGTCCTGGATGGATTGACAACAGCGTTTTTAACGTCTCTCCGTGTATACTTCCGCGTACTCTCAGATTATTTATCTCAGCGAAAGAAGAATATATGTTATTTATGAACGAGACTAGTCGCAGGCAAGCGAAAAAGTACGATGGTCGGACAGAGCGTATTACTGTCAGCAGATTGTATAAAAATGTATCAGTTTATGAGACGATGAGCGAAAACTTCAAAGATCAAACTAAACATGGCCACATCTGGAACTATTCTGAGCGGGCAGCTGCACGAAACCTCGGAAGAAGGGCAACGCAAACGGGCGCCGAGCCGAGAGGGAAAGCAGCGCTGATTCCTTTCAACCAATCAGAAACCGTGTTCAACGATCACGTGCCCTCGCTTCCATTATTTGCATTCTCCCACTCTAGCCTCCTCTTACCTTCCTCCCTCCCGCCTTTCTTATTGCTTCTGTTTATGTGGAGCAAATTCCTGAAGCCTTCGTTGACCCTTGGTTTTCTACGCACAACTCGTCTGAAAACGAGCTTGTGGATTTATTAACTCTATCAAAAACATCGCGTTCCAACTTTCACGTCTTATGTTCACACATTGCAAATATCTTGAAAGTTTGTCCAACTTTCAGTACTTCATGACTACATTTAGATGATTATTCTTAAAACTTACATTTTTGATTTTGATTGATGTACTTGCAGATTTTATTATCGTATTATATATCGTATGCTTGGTGAATTGTAATTTTGATTGCAATTTAGACAACATTCAGTTTGAAAATACATTAAATTTAGAAATTACAAATGTAATAGCTTCTCAGATCAATAACTAATTCTGAGTACGTTATTAAACTAATATAACGTAGCAAAAAAGGAAAAATCAGAGACTGTTTAATAACTAATAAACTTCCGCAAAGAAAAATCTATTTTACACATTCAATCAATTTGTGTGTAACTTTTATACAATTAAATTATTTTCTTTCTATATAATATTTGTGATAGTATTATAATTCTTTGTTTGTATAATGTAACTTCAATTAGTATTTAACGTAGCTTCTACTATTAAACAAATACATAATATTTATTGTGCATTTGTTTATACAGATTCCGTTTTAAATAAGCGTAATAGCTTTTGTACAAAAGTATGTATGAAATATGAAACATTTACAATAAAAAAATATTGCTTCCTTTATATTATCCTATACGCAAATATTCTTAAAAATTATAATCTTATTTGACTTGTTCATGTGATCGATGGCAGAAAACAAATGAAATGCCACTCGACCAGCATTGTCGTAATGGTATATCTGGTAAATGTCGTGGATTATAGATGTGCCTCCAATCTGATAAATCCGAATTACAGTCCGATTGTTCGGGCGGCCCTTTTACTTCTATGCCATTAACACACCTTTTACACTTGAACCTAATATACGAGTAGTAACAAGTATACTTCATTAATAACTATCATTTTTGATAAGATTATTTTTGATAAACTTACTTAGCATGAGTATCTGATATAGTATTTTCTTCCAATTTAAATAAATCTCGTAAATCATTTAACGTAAAATGTCTTGCAACGTCTTCTTCTTGATCTACAACTGTCGAACTTAATGCTTTTTTATGCGCTTGCCTTTGGAAAATTTTTTCTTCGATAGTACCAGTCTGTAATATATATTTAAATAGGGAACATTGATTTCTAAACAGGAATCGTGTAATCCTTCTTTTTACGTACACAAAGGAAACGATATATGAAACAGAGCTTCTTCTGACCATCTCTCCAAACCCTGGCCATTGCTTGATCATCATTCGCAGGATTCCAGTCAGGATCGAACATGACAAGACGATTTGCACCGATAAGATTTAACCCACAGCCTCCAGCTTTAGAGCTGAGCATAAAAATAAAGTCATTGCTATTTGGGTCATTAAATTTTTCTACTACTTTTGATCTTTTTTTAATGGTCATAGTGCCATCTAATCTAACGTAGTTATAACAACGTTTATGACACAGTTTTTCGAACAGATCGAGAGTTTGTGTATAATTAGATACTAAAACAATTTTATCATTTGTTGTTGTTTTAATAGATGCTAAAAGGCAATCTAATACCATTAGCTTGCCGGATAATTCTGGCATAATTTCTCTGGAAATAAAATTAAAAAATTCACAATTATGGAATAATGATAAACTTAGAATATTAGAACGATATATTTTTTTCGTTCGAAAGTTATGTACCTTGTGTTATAATTTGCTGGCATTAATTTTGCAGCGTTTTCAAATCCATCACATTTTTCCAATATTTTGTCATATACTAAATCAGGATGGTTGCATAATTTTTTCAACAATGTGATTGCTGCAAGTGTAGAAAAACTTTTTCCTTTCTTAGAATTTTCTGAATTTTCTATAATCAAAAAAATATATAAACATACTAATTAAACATAACGATTTCAAGTATTTTAAATAATAATGATTTATCAATTATAATTATTAAAGAATTCAATTAAACTTATAAATCAAACCTTCCATCGATCTTTTAACACTATCACTTTGTATAAAATTATTATAGAGATCAGTTTGTAATTTTCCCATTTTTATGCACACCACTAATTCATATTTTAAAGGCAAATATTTTGAAAGTAAGGCACTGGTACGTCTAATAAGACACTTATTCACAATGGTTACTAATTCCGTTAAGCGTTCTTGAGCAAGAGTACGATCAGCATCTGTTGCAGCTGCATCTTGACCACGTAAAATAGGTATTTCGAATTTTTTCCGAAATTCCTAAAGAATAAAGTTTTAATATAACATTGATATTCTTGTTGAGATTTTTAATTTTCAAAAAACATTAACTAACGTACTTGTGCAGTTCCCAGTAGGCCTTGATTAACAAAATGTACAAG
The DNA here is from genome assembly GCA_036937485.2 of Tetragonisca angustula. Lineage (NCBI taxonomy): Eukaryota > Metazoa > Arthropoda > Insecta > Hymenoptera > Apidae > Tetragonisca > Tetragonisca angustula. The sequence goes on from JAWNGG020000187.1 coordinate 224,845, forward strand.
AGAAAAGTATTCTAAAAGATCATTCTGGATAGGTGTTCCACTAAGTAATACTCTTCTTTTGGCTTTCAAATTTATAAGCGCTTGATACGTCTGATTTTCGGAATTTTTTAAACGATGTCCTTCATCGCACAATACGAGTCCAACCTCGTCTTGATGAAGAACGTGTGCGTGCAAGCGAAAAGTTTCGTAACTGATTATCAAAATAGGATTTATACACCTACGACCATAAGTTTTCATAAATCCAATAAGTTTTGCGTCGATGTCTGCTTTATTTCCACCATCAATTGCTAGTGGTTGAACTTTATTTTTTAACCATTTAAAGATCTCGTTATACCAATTTTTAACTAATGAACTTGGAGCAACAATAATAGCTTTCTCTATAAGTGGTTTAGCTTCAGGTCCTTTAAACATAGTTATATGTAAATTTTACGCATTATGTAGAAAATAATATCAATACTCTAAGTGCCAATTTACCTTGTTTTAACAGAGTCCATAATAGAGTTATACATTGTAAAGTTTTTCCAAGACCCATTTCATCTGCCATAATGCATCCATAGGCACCTTCAATGCGTTTTCCTGTTACACACTCGTACATAAACTTTACACCTTCTCTTTGATGGGGCCTTAAAATATTACATAATATAGGATCTACCACTACATGCACAAGTTGTTTAGATCTGAAATATAGATGATCAGGAATTACAAGGAATTTTTAACAAAGCTTCATAATTATAAAATACTTATACTTACTGATCTACTTTCAATTTCTCATGTTCAGATAATTCAGGAGGTGAATAAACAACAAGTGCATTAGCCTCCTCAGGATCATGTAAGGCTCTACGAGGACCAGATAAACGTATTCCCAATGCACGGCCAGATAATTGATAACCAGGAATTGGTATTTTAAATGGCTTACTAAGAAGTTTTTTCATCCGTTCTTCCTGTAAATTTGCATTGTAACTATTGTATTATTATATAGAATTTATATTAATTATTTATTAAACGAGAATTACCTAACATATAATACTCACATGTTCAGAAATTATTTCTTGAGTGGCTTGTACATCATCAGATGAAAGAGTTACTGCTTTATATTCTGCTATTTGTACATTTTTAATGTTGCGACAAACCTTTTTTTTTGGCTGGTGAACAGGTACAAGCCTTGGTGGTGTTACACTATTAGATATATCAGATAGCAATGGGCGTTTGCCAGTTTTACTAGGAGCCAGAGATCGAATCTTACATGCAATGAACATGAAAAGTAATAAAAATGAAATTAAATAATAAACACATAATAAAAATTAAATTTAATAACAATGATGATAATAAACATGTCTTTGAATATTAAGAGCCAGAGTATGAAGACTATGTTTAACTATTATTAACTCTGTAATTGTTAATATAAGTCATTTTTCAATAAAACCTAAACTAATTTCGATAAAAGAATTTTTAACCAATTTTATAAAGACTTACCATTTTGAATTAAGATACGTCATTTTCAAATTTCAAAATACTTTATTTTGTAACATTGTTACTTTCGTGTAGAATTATTAGTATATACATTTCATTTGTTAAGCTAATAAGCAATATGTAATAAATTTTACAAGTTTCGCGGTTATAAAAGTCTTACAGTTTATTGTAGTCAGATCTTAGCGCACCTATCGTTCAGTATTGAAAACTAGTACCGTACAATTTAAATTTCAATTATGAAATGCTTTCGTAAAGAAAAAGTTAAATTATATATATGTATTACATATATTGCATATGAATTTTCCTAGTATTAATTTTTTAATGATAATATTATTTTATCTTATGTTACTAATTTCTTCACAAAATGAAATTTTTATATTTCATAATTTCAGTTTCATGGCAGGCTGTAACTATAAAAATATTTTCATTCTTAGCAATAAATTTATTGTTCTGCAAATATGTTGCCTAAAAAATTCATACTTAGATCATCATCATCTTTCGCAATATCTTTGTTACATTTTTTATGTGAAGTGTTAAAGATGCATTTAATAAGATCAAATGATTTAAAATTGTTGTTAGGTTTTATGCCATAAGTATCTTTCAAGAATTCCAAAACAGCTGCTTTATTTTGTAAACTATTGAAAAACAATCTATTTTTCTTGGGGAGTATTTTTTCTAGCATAAATACAAGGTGATGATGAAAACATATAAACTGCGTCGGTAAAATCGACGTAATATCAAGCCAATTTTGTATACAATCAAGAGGTGTAACTGAATATCCAGAAAAAAGAGCTGGGTTTGTTAAAATTCCTCTTGCAGACATCACTGCGTCGCAATTACTTTCCTTATACAAGTTTTCTGCGCTTTCCAAACTTTTTACATCTCCGTTAGCAATGAGTGGTAATTTCACACTATCTCTTACTAATTTCAAACTATTCAAATCAATTGGTTCACATCTCATTTCCGGAGTTCTAGCATGAACGGTAAGAAATGAAGCACCTGCTTTCTCGAGAATTCTACAGAAGTCAATAGTTTTATGAATATCCTTGAACAATCTAATTTTTGCAGATACACTAAAAGGATATGGAATGCGATTTCTCACTTGATATATTAAATCTTTTACAAGATCTGGTTTCTTAAGTAAATCAGCTCCATATCCTTCTTTTAATGCCCAACGTTGTGGACACCCACAATTTATATCAACTCCATTGCAATATCTGAAAAGAAAAATGATTAATTAAATGTAGAAATATATATTGATTATCAAAAATTAGATTTAATATTTTGGGAAAGCTTACGGAGCAACTAGTTCTGTTGCATTAAGAAAATCATGTACATTTTTAGCAGCAAATTGAACAACTAGTGGTTTATCCCCATTATTAGTTGAAAATTCATTATTTCTGGCCTTTTCAGATTGTACAAATGAATCAGCTAAGATCATAGGTGTAAAACATATATCACAATCATATTGTCTTACTAATGTTCTAAATTGTAATCTGTTAAAAAAGTATTTATATCATTTCTTTATTATTGAAAAAATATTAGAAGCATAATGATTTTTTTACTTACTTGCTGTATCTAACCATTGGTGCACACACCTTTGTCATCTTTGGCTCTTTTAAGATTTCTACTATATCAATTGACATTTTTTTTTACTTTTAAAATTTTGTCTTAAAAGAAAATTAAATATTACACATATATAACCCTAATAATAATAAATTTATATGTACATAAACACATATTTAATACTTTTTGTATATATAACATTTTAGCAAGAGTTGAAAGCATTATTTTTTATAAAAATTTTATTTTTTTGTTTACTTAAAAGCAAAGTAATAATCACAATCTTTTGTTAAATAATATAGGTATATATATGACATTAAGCAAATTTTTTGAAATAATAGAAATTGAAAACTAATTGTTTTAAAATGTTTCAATCATTAATTTTACAGTACAAAAAACTAGTTAAATTTACAGTTAGAAAAACACGTGTATACATATATACGTGTATACTACAATATGATATGTATTGTCTGCATATCATTAAACAATTTCATATAAATTTCTTCTTTCAATATTCAAATTAATTCATGCATTTACAATGCGCTATAATAATTCTTGTAAGTATTATTTATTTATTTGTTTCCTTATTGTTGTTATAAATATTCGAAAAATTTAGATATAACCTTATTTATTCATAAATTATCATTGTCCTATAATATTTTTAAAAATGCTATTAATTTTTGCTTTAATTACTACATTTTGTATATATATGTGCTAAACAAAAATTAATATTTACTATAAATAATAAATAATAAATTTAATATAAATAGTAGCTATTCTTACAATTAGTTTTCTTTTAACCTATGTCATCTGTTTTTTTCTTAGTAACTTTACTAAATGTAATGTTTTCTTATGCACACAAAAAAGAATTACAAATATATTAAAAAAACATCTTATTATTATTGTTTTATATTATGCACAATATATTGTAAAAAATTCTGTCATATATTAAATTATGATTTCAAAAGCCTCTGGAGAAGAATGTCCTTTAACAAAAGATAGAAGTTACAAATATACATTAAGTATGTATTGTGGAGATGGTCTGAAATTCATTATAAGCTGTTTTACTATTTTGACCATTTCTATCACAACAACATTAATTTTACAAATTTTATATGCTGATGGAAGTCCACAGGTATTTGAGCTAATATAAAAAAGATATCGTACAATAAGCTATAAATATCACTTATAACATTATTTTATGTCAGGATAAAGCTAGCATTCATGGTGCAGTTGCAACAGATTATACAAATTGTTCACAAATTGGAAGTAAAATATTACTAAAAGGTGGTAATGCAGTAGATGCAGCTGTAGCAGCTACCATTTGTATGACAGTCGTAGCTCCACATAAAACTGGTCTGGGTGGGTAAGTTACATACATCACTTTATTAGTAATTGTTGTAATTTATAATTACTATTTTAGAGGTGGTTATATGATGATATATAATCATAAAGAGCAGTCAGAACCAATTATTGTTGATTTTGCTAATAATACAATCACAGGTATGTATTTGAATAATAAGTAAAAAAACATTTTAAATTTTATATTATTTGTATTATGTGTATGTACTAGATAATTTTGTACAAGATGAAATACGCATACCAGCAGTGTTAAAAGGATTAGAACATGCACATAAGTTAAAAGGTAAACTACCATGGAACGAAATTGTTAAACCTACTGTATCTCTAGCCAAGGAAGGGTTTGTTGTATCAAAAGAGTTAGCAAGTGAAATATCAAAAAATATTAATTATGAAATTCTATATGGCCATATTAATGCAGGAGATATATTAAAGTTACATGATCTTAGTGATTTGTTAAATGCTGTAGCACTGGAAGGAACTAATGGTATATTAATGTTGTCTTAATTATAACCAATTAAAAAATTTGTTCATTAATATATATTAATACATTTACTCATTTGTTTCATTTTCAGTGTTATATAACGGAAGTTTTTCACAGAAACTTATACATGATAAAGTTAAACTTTTAAAGCTTCTTCCACAATTGGTAAATTATAAACCTGATGTATATATAGCAAAAAAATCAAGTTTTTATAAACACGTGATATATTACTCTCCACATATGTCATTATTAAAATCAATGATTGCAGCATTGGAAAATCTCAAAATATCTACTGATAATACATCTATAGTAGAAACAGATATAGAAGTAGCAAAAACATTAATAAATTCAGTTTCAATACCGTTACAAATAAAACAACATGGTTTGTTATATTCCACTGTTTTTATTTTAAAAAGAAATATATATGTATATATATACACATATTTTGCAGTAATATTGATTTCATATAGTAATAATTTTAGTTGAAGAAGAAAGATATACTGGAGTTGTTGCAATGGACTGGGAAGATACTTATGTTTGTATTGTAACGTTAGTATTATAAAAGTTTAATATATTTCATTTAATAAATTTGATAATATAAATGTACAATTCTTATAGTGGACTTAGTACACCATTTGGTCTTGGACACATGTCACGTGTTGGTTTTTTGTTGGATAAAGCTGATACTAACAATACTTTATCCACACTTGTTCCAATAATTTTTCATAATGAAAAAGCATTATGTGGATTAAGAGGAGTGCTTGGAACTGATGATATATTAATTGTTGGACAATTATTATACAATATTATAGTGCGCCAATTAAACGTTTCAGAAGCTATTGAACATCCAAGGTAAAAAATAGATTTTACCTTTTATAAAAATTATAAAATTTGTGGAAGTATTTTTTTTAACACAATTTATATTTAAGGTATTATTTTTCGTCAGATGGATTTGTTATAGAAAATGATCCAAAACATTCTATAGATACTCTAATACGAAATCAATTAAACTTAATTGTACCAACACATTTGGAAACTGATTCAGTATTAAAAAGTGTGAATGTAATTATAAAGAGAAAAGATTTAATGTCAAGCCATTCAGATAGTCGTGGAGGTGGCCTTGCTTCAAGATTCTAATAACTTATTCATTTTTATTTTTCTTTTATTAAATATATTTTTATATTTTTCATATTTATATATACAAAGTATTATATTTAAATGAATGTAGTGGAATATCTTACAGACTTCATATTATTAAAAAAATGTTTCTACAAAAATTTCTTAATGTGAAGATATATATTTATGATAAAATAAGATTTTTTATGAATTTTTAAAATTCTAATTAAAATTAGATATTTATTATGAAAAACAAACAAAATGAAAAATAATTTATACTGTTTTATAAAAATAATTTTATTTCTTTAATCATTTTTATATAAAATTATACAATAAAATTTAATCTATATTATATATTTTAATTTGAGTAAATTATTCACATCTCATACTTGTGATTGCTGTTTTTCTTCTTTGTATTCCCTACTTAAATTAAGTTGTCTCAATCTAGCATACATTGCACTAGCACCAAGCACAACAAAGTTACTTGTCCACCACAAATATGATTTCTTTTCATTGAACCAATAAGTTGCTAAAACTGTTTGTGCACAAGCTTTAGCAGTTCCACTAATATTGTGTGTTAAAGGAGACGTTACTTTTATCTGAAGTGCTGTAGCAAAACCAATAGCAAAACCGCAAATACCACCAATGATCATAGCAAACCAAAAATATGAAGACCCAATTTTGTCATAATTGTACACTGTAATATATTCTCCATTAGCTAACATCAGTGGAAGAAATATAATGACACTATATGCATTGTTACAATAAGAAAGTAACCAAATATCTTGATTTAATTTAGGAAGAACTTGTTTCATATGAATGGAATATAAAGAGAGAGTTAATGATCCTAGTACACCAAAAATTGTTCCTAGAATAGACAAAGAACCAGCAATATGTTCTTGATCTACACCAAGCCAGAATCCAGTCACAATAAATGCACAACATGCAATACAATCTATAGAAGTCTTTTGACCTGTGGAGTTATTACAAGTTATTATATCTGCATGAACCCTTCTTTATTTTTAAAAAATTCCTTACCTAGCATGAGATATGTGAAAATAACATTAAATACAGTTGTTAGTGAACGTCCTATGTAATAAAATGCAACATCAACATATTTTAAACATAAGTTGTTTGTCGCAATCGTTCCAGTAAATAGAAGAGACAATGGCAGTACCTATAAATAGATGAAAAACAACAAAAATATAATTATCACCAGAAAATGTAACTTACCTTTCTAAGTGTTTCTTTGGTATATGGATTACCACAAGGGAATTTAATATATTTTGGGAACCACTTTGACAAATTGCTAAGAATTACACACATGATCAAGGATATTATACATTGGCACCATGTTATAAAAAGAGGTGCATCCAAATTTATAGTATTACTGGATAGAAGAGCTTTATTTACAAATACTGTCAATATAGAAATTATCCTGTAAAAGTGTTCAATTATATATATGACGAGTTTGCCAATAAAAAATAAATTAAATAATTAGAAATTAAATAATTTTATTTGTTCATTGCAAAATAAAAGTCAGATAACATATTTCATTGAGAAACAAATGAAGAAAACTTACCAATAAATTGCAACCACAATTGCAATGTATATAAATTTTGCAAGTATTCCAGTTTCTAGGACCATTTTTCTTCTATATTTATTTATATTAATATAATTACATTATTTTCTTAATATATATACTTCAATGATAGACTATACATACTGATTATACAAAACTTCACATATTTAAATTAATTATTTAATCAAACATTGAATTGTTAGTGAAACTGTTAAAATATTGACAACACAATACTAAAGATACTGTTGATTTTTTACTAATTTTTTCATAGATTATTGTAATACTGTGATTTTTAATGAATACAGTTGTTAATGACATAAATAATAGAAATACAATTTAAACATTTCTGTCATGCGAATAAATAACTAGAATAAATTTACAAATTTTTATCAAATGATCTGTAATTATGGAGTAACATATGTATTACCATCTTTAATTGCTTATCAACATGCAGGTTTTTTAGGTTATATTTTGTACAATCTGCTATCATATTACGATAGCAACTTTAGTTACTTTAGAATAATTATGAGTACACATATGTTCTAGCACAGGCATTATTCAGCGAGTTTGTAACGGTTTTAATATAGAATAATTGTATTGTACACGTAAGTGTTTTTTCATAAATGCATTTTCAATTTGAATAAAGGTCAATTCTAATATAATTCTAATATGTATTTTAAAAACTTATCGCTCTGCATATTTACATTTATTATTATTTTTATAAACAATTACTGTCGATAAAAATGATTTAATAAAGTCATTATTATTTCATGCACATACATATATTTGGCGTAATTTATGGCGTCATTTCTTAATTAAAAACATAAATATTCTCAAACAAGAAATTTTTGTCATTTTCTACATAGTATTCTATTTGATTTTTATGTTGAAAACGAATTTTCACATCGAATATATTTTGGAAATGATGACACGTTAATTAATCAATCTCATCTAATCAAAAATGTACTACAAATATATTAGTATTTGTTTTCGTTTAATAAATTCCCCCTGACATGCGCGGTTGTCCGATTTATAAATTATACGAATAAAAAAATCATAATCGTGAAATAGATATCACTACTGACAATTAGATAGTACGTATGTAAATGTTGACACGTGGTGTCTATGTGTTCGAGTATTTTCGACCACTGTCGTAGCGATGAACAACCAAAATTAGTACTCGCGTAAAAAGTCATTTACATCTATCTGTAAACTATGTTTTGAATTATTTCGATTTATTTGCTCTATTGGGGAACATTAAATATCTATGGCGTCGGTGTAATAGTTTTTGAAGAATTGTCATATAACTGGTACGTATTAAATATAATAATGCCTTGTTTCCGATAAACTGAACTTTGTACTCGCAAAATTCATCCTTATGGTTCGATTTTTCGTTTACTATGAATAGTGCAATTTTCAAATACGCGATAAATATAATCATTTTTTTTTTTTTAATTATATAATGATCGTACGTACAATGATCAACGACATTTCGATGTAACTTTCATTCTAATTTCTATTCGAGAGAATTATACGTGTTAACTAAATTACTTATCATTTCGCAATAGTCAACGTATATTTATGTAATTCGCTTAGATAAAAAGTCATGACCTTTCAAAGCATTAGTTTTTAAAAGTTGGACTATGATCAGTTAGTCGTGCAAAGCTGGGCAAATTAGTTGATTCTTATTTCAATGAACCTGTTACTCTAAGAATTTCATTATCATACTACAGCTTATTTGTTTATCACACTGCGTCTTACAATTAAATTGAAGTAATTTCAAAGTAAATATATTTACTATTAGAAAATTTATAATTTATCGATAAGTGTAACTGCAAAATGAATTGTCTTTATCATTTAATATTGTACTGTTTATTGACAATGGATCATCCTTCAGTTTTATATTTTTCTAACTATTTGCATTTAATATTAATATTTAAATTACAATATCTGTTTTCTTGGTAACTTTGTGTGTTTTAGAAATTAATAATTGAAATCCCACAAAATGTCACGATATGAGGATGTCATTGTGGAAGATAAAAGGAGTGATGATAATGCGATACCAGAATCAGAAATTAGGCATAGAATTCCATGGAGTGAACGCGTGTTTTTAAACAGTGAAGTACCAGGCTTACATGAAGTTAAAGAATTATTAGAAGATGATGATGCAAGTTGTTTGGCAGAAGAAGAGGATGGAGTTGGTTGTCCGTTACCTTCAACTCCTGAGGATGATCATCTTTTGGATTGTGAGGTGTGTAATTACAATCCTAATTATCAACATTAGTTTATTATTATATCATGTTAGTTAAAAAGATAGATTCAGAAATCAGATTACAAAGTTTAACGTTTTACAGATGACAGAAGTATTAAAAGCTGGTGTGTTAAGTGATGAAATTGATCTTGGTGCATTAGCACATAATGCTGCAGAGCAAGCAGAAGAATTTGTCCGCAAGGTACATATAAAATACATAAGTATATTTTTATATTACAGATTATTAATTGTTTGCTGTTTAAAATATTAACTACCTTTCTAAGGTTTGGGAAGCATCGTGGAAGCAGTGTCATTTCAGGAATCTTCCAAAGTGGTTACAAGATAATGATTTCTTACATGCTGGCCACAGACCACCTTTACCATCTTTTTACGCCTGTTTCAAAAGTATTTTTCGAATTCATACAGAAACTGGAAATATTTGGACTCATTTGCTTGGTACAATTTAATGCTTATTCTTAAAGAACTGCATTTTCAATTTTTAAAGAGATTAATATGTTTCATTTTTTGGACAGGATGTGTTGCATTTATTGGCATAGCTATATTCTTCATAACACAACCTCCTATAGAAATACAATTGGAAGAAAAATTGGTATTTGGTACCTTCTTTGCTGGTGCTATTATATGTCTAGGAATGTCATTTGCCTTTCACACTGTACACTGCCACAGCGAATGTGTCGGAAAGTTGTTTTCAAAATTAGATTACTGTGGAATAGCTATGCTAATTATGGGTAGTTTTGTACCGTGGCTTTACTATGGTTTTTACTGTGATTATCAACCTAGGCTTATTTATTTGTCAGTGGTCGTAATACTTGGTGTAACGAGTATTGTCGTATCATTATGGGAACGATTTGGTGAACCAAGTTACAGACCATTAAGGGCAGGCGTTTTTATGGGATTTGGTCTTAGTGGGGTGAGTAGCATACACTATATTATATTTTTACGTCAAAGAATTTATAAACTTTTTGATGAAACGATAAATTATATTAGATAATACATCGTAATCGAAATGTTACATTTTTTTTTTTTTAGGTAATACCAGCAGTACATTATGCCATTGCAGAGGGTTGGTTTAAAGCAATTAGTCAAGCATCTCTTGGATGGTTAATATTAATGGGATGTTTGTACATCTTAGGTGCATTGTTTTATGCATTAAGAGTACCTGAACGATTTTTCCCTGGCAAGTTCGATATTTGGGTAAATATTTATTTTTATATTTTTAAGTGTAATTGATAGTCATTAATTTTATGAATTTCTGTATTAATAAAAAGAAATCCTAAACCTCAAGCTAGAGTTGCGGTTCAAGCCTTAAGAGCTAGAACTTTTTGAATTCGAATTTTGAGTTATAAAAGCTTAAATTCTTAAGGCACAAACTCTTAAATTCGAAGACTTGACCTAAATTTGTAAATAGTATCATAGACTGTGATGTATGCCAATGATATCTTAAAGCTTCAAAGTTTCAAAAGCTTGAGCTTCATATAATAATATGTAAAAATTCAGCCTTTGAGGTTGAGCTTTGAAACTCGAGCTCTATACAATATTATTCAGTTTCAGAGTCATCAAATCTTCCACGTGTTAGTGATTGCAGCAGCTTTTGTTCATTACCACGGAATAACAGAGATGGCTATGTATAGAATGACAATAGGAGATTGTACAAATCCGTCGCAGGTGATGGCTTTTTAATTATGCAATGAGCATATAATATCGTGTTGTTGGATTTCACCTTACGTACCTTTATCGAGACTTAAAAAGATTCCTAAATCTTTGTGTGTCGGTAGATCTGTACTACAAAAGAACTGCTGGAAACAATATCATGAAAATAAACAGCACAAGAATTTTCTTCTAGTTCGTCATAATTAGTAAAAAATTTCAAAGGAAATTTACAAAAATTTAATAAAAGTTCATAATAAAGTGCAATATGTGATAATGAGAACTTAATTAAATAAAACTTTTTACATTTTCGTAAATTTGAATTATGAAAAATGACTTTGTATTGAGCTCAATGTTTAAAACATTTGTCATATTTATCAAAAATTTCAGTAGTACAAAGTAACAAATAATGTAACTATTTACACTTGTTGTTTCTTCCTTTATGCGAATAATTTATTTAAACAATGCAATTTCTTTATATGTAGTAACTTTATTATATGCAAAATGAATGTGAAGTTATAAAATATTATTTTACTAACTGATAATGACTGATCTCTTGTTTCGTGCAGTTCTCTTACTTGTTGAAAGCAAGTTGTGCAATGAAAAGAAGTTGTAAAATACGAAACAGAGTACAGATATATGGCAACGAACAAAACTTAATATAATTAAGATTTAGGAATGAATTGAAAACATGAATGACTTTATAGTATAAGCACTATAAAAGTTGTAACATATTTTGAACACTGTTAAAGCAATGAAAACTATTTATTGTAATGATTATGTGTGAACTATACAAATTCAACCTTTTTTGCATCACACTTGCATATAGTAAGTAAAACACTGATTTTTTTTTCAGTGTCTGTATCTTTAAAATTTTTTGTGTATCATAATTTGTTTTCTGACTTCTTATTTTCTATATTGGTTATAGATGATTTGCATTTTTTAATGTTAGTAGAACAATTTTCATTACACTTTTTCCCATATAGTTTTATATTTGTTATAAAATACACATTTCATTGCAGATCTGCTGTTTTTTCATATAAAAAAGTGTTGAATACTTTTGTTATTATCATAGGGTCTAGTACTTATATAAAGAGATATTGTTGACATTTTTACATAAATAATTCGTACTATTGGTAAATTAATAAAGAAGGAAATTATGAATTTCATATGTAAAAACACAATTATCCTACTTTATGTAATTTCCCAAAAATATATTTTTCTAAATAAATATTGTAGTATCATTTTGCGAACTATTTGAATATACTAGAACTATCTTCATCCACTGTAATAAATGACAATCGAGACATTCAAAAACAAGAATGTAAGATTTATAAAATTAATTAATTTGCAATAAACGGGAAAAATTTTTTTGTCAATTACGTAACACACACAGAAATCTAAATCTTGTCATTAAGAATAATAAACGGAATTTTAAGTTTCAATAGTATTTATCGTTTAGCTTTACTATCAGAATTATGATGTTTTTTTTGTGAATAGAAAGAGATTGTGATCGTTCATTTATTTATTTATATTTAATAAGAATTTTTAGATCTGCAATTATTATTTTTCGTTTCTAGATAACGTGAAATTTAAAATAATTCTATTAAGTTTCTATATTTTTGGTAACAAGATGTTTATACAAAGTATTTATAAAAAATTATTTAAAAAAATTTTATAATAAAAATAATTGTACATTTCATATGAGAATCTTGTTTATTGAATTTGTATATATATGATTATCAATTTATTTTTAACTTGAAAATATGAAATAAAAAAATATTTAACTACAAAATCAAAAACTGTAGTATTACTTATTGTAACTACGTATATATCTATAAAATGAAGAAGTAATTTGGATTGTTCAAATACATACTCAAATTATCGATAACATATGTAATATTAATATATGTGTGTGTGTGTGTGTGTGTGTGTGTGTTATATATGATAAATATTAATATTACATAATGTTATATATATATAACATTTATCATTTTTAATGATGATATTTTTACATATTAAAATGTAGTTTGTTTAATTAAACAATTCAGATTACTTAATTCTTTTGTATATCACGATGCTGCTAAAGATATTAGAATCGATGTGGAAAAATATCTCGATAAGGCATCGATAGATAGTACGGTTCAGTTTAGTACGGGATTAGTTTGGCATATGTCTGTTATGTGTAATGTATCCATGCGAGAAAGCTGCATTGCGATACTATCGCAGTTAAAAAGGAAAACATAATTACGCAAAACTTTGTTTTCACGTAGAAGGATGAGCATCATGCTTCGAATAAAACTATGGTCTATTGTAAAGTCAACAATGAATCAAAGGGAGAATATTCATTTCGACGGTTCAGTCATAAGAAAAACGAAAATACACGATCGTATCTCAAATATGTTTTAATACTTTTGTCACGAGTGATCGAGACGTTCTTAAAAGAAAAAATAGAACCTTTTCGAAAACGGGTGCACAGAAATGAAGTCGACGACATTCTTGATGAAACGGAATTCTCGTTGCGTTTTCGTACTGATAGCATAACGCAGAAAACTGATCAAGATGTGTAATTGTATATTTATTTACAAAGTCAAATTGATAAACGTGATCTTTATTTCGAACGATTTATACCTTATAATCACGAATATCGTGAGATAAAAAGTGATACACTTCTGTCTACTATAACCGTTCAAACCATACATGGAATTAAAGCATTTCATATCTCATATAATGATACATTAATGTATCAATGTTAGTGATACAGTAATAATAAACAGTATTTATTGTTATGCTTCTTGCATATTATGTTCTTACATTTTTGGCACAACAAAGTAAAATAAGTGATAATAGGATTAAAGTGTGTATGCTTTGAAAAATTTCAACTTCTGTAGCGTAAATAATATAGATGTTAAGGAATTCCTTTCCAATATATTTAAAATCGATGCTTCTTGTAAAGAATCAAACACTGTTTTCTACCTAAACAACAATGAATGAGATGAACTCAACAAGTGTTACGAATTCCGCAACATCTGGAATGCTAGTTGACAGCATTAAAAATTATACTATGACAACTACTATGGCAACTAACATATCCAGCGAAATATCTGAAGCATATGTGAATTCTACAGAAGAAAATGGATTGTGGAATATTTCTAAGGCCATAACATCGTTGCCTAATAGTACAATTGTTTCCTTTGAACCTTCAAGTACCAATATATATGTATCTACAACGACAGAAATTTTTGATGAATTTGGCCCACCAGATGGAATAGAATACATTTTTGTGCCACTTGGTGTAGTGGTCTTTGTTATTGTATTATCAGCTGTGGTATGGGTAGCGATATCACTTTTATACTTATATCTTAATCTTTTAACTTTCATTTGCAGAAACAAAAAAAAAAAAAATAAAATGTAAAATATTCAGCAAATTATAATGCTTGGATAAATGTTTCTACATTAGGTATTATTACCTTTTTGTAGTATAGTTTAAGTTTATTGGTCAGTTAATGTTGTAATTTGTGTTTAAAATCTCACTAGTTTGTAGCTTCTTCTATTAAAAGTAACTTTTCTTACTAATAAAAATGAAATCACATAATTGCATAATATTTGACAAAACATAGATGTTTTAACAATATATAACACTTTTAAAGGTAATAATTATCTCAAGGAAAAGAAAATTGGAACGTTTAAGACATAGACTTATGCCAATGTATAATTTTGATCCTGGTGAAGAAGAAGAAGATGATTGGGAAACTGAATTATTAGAAGAATGTTACAGTAATCATCAGAGACGTGTACGTATAACAATTTTAGATTGATATGTAATATACATTATTAGTATATAGAATACTTTGTCTTACAGCAAGGGTATCAATCTATGGATACAGAAGAAAATGCTGAACTCTTTGGAAATCATTGACAAAGTATTTATAATAGTCTTTTAAAATCTTTGTATTATCTACAACTATCTTAGATTTAAAAAGTTAACTATTTAGTAGATTTATATATTTACTAAATGTTTAAATAATTTGTATATATCTTTCAATTCAAAAGACAAAATCCAAATTCATAAATTTTATATATGAGAAAATATTCCAAAATATATCTAAATATTAGAATTTAATCTATCACAAATAGATATTATGTGATAATATGATAAAATTTATTTTACTTGTTTGATGAATATCCATAGAATGGATAATGCTTAACTTAACAATTCTATAATAGAAAGTTAAAGAGACCAAAATGACTGAATTTTATTTTGTCATTAATATTCATTGTATATTGTTTATAACAGTTTTTCATAAATGTACAATTTTTGCTATGTAATGAATTTCATTTATGTATTTTTTTTTTCATATCCTTTCCTTTGAAGATACATTAATGAAATGAAATATCGATTGTCAATTTAAAAATTTAATTAAAATTTTGTTCTATTTATATTTAATATTAAAAAATGCTAGTAGTAAAGAATTTTTAAAATTAGGTATTTAATATTAAAGAAGTATTAAAAATTTCATTCTAAGTAGTTATTATAGATAGACGTTATTTAATAATATAAATTTTTTTTGTCTAAGCATTTAGTAAACAATATTGAAAGATTAAAAATAAAATAATTCTAAATATAATTTTTAAGATAATCAATTGAAATTAAAATGTATTCTTATTCATTACCATATTCTAATGCATTAAAATGTATTTTTAGAATTGTAACATAGCAACAAGATTTCGCTAGTATAGGAATTTCGGCTAGAATATGAAAAAATCTATATGTATAATATAGCAACTAATAAGTCATTTTATGAGTTTATTTATTTTAATACAAATTTGACATTCACACATATGCTTGTTTGAAGAACATTAATGTTCACTTGTTCAAATATAATTAAAAAAGGATATTTCTTGTACAAGAAGTATTTCTCACAGTATTAAATTTATATGAAGTCTTTGACTTTCAGAATTAAAATGTACATACATAGGAGCAAAAGAGGTAACATATATGATATAATTGTACACCATATAGTTTATGTAAGGTCACGATGTACCTTATACTTTAAAGTTAGCCAAAGTCTTCATCATCTTAATTCCAAGTTAGTTTGAGATCTTAATTTTTTAGTTTTAAAATTTTCTTCATTAAAATATTTGTATATTTCGTTTTGATAATTAAAATAAAATTATTATGATAGTAACAATAATAAAAATAATACTAATAATTATTATATTAATAATAATCGTAATAAAAATGCATAAAGTAAATACTACAAAGATAGCTTTACATATTTTCAACCAAGGTTCCTATGCCACTTCTTTGTTCTTTTCTTTTGTTGTTGATTATAAATCATATTTTCATACAACTTCCTTGGAATATGAGCAGTTTATTCTCTCTTTCTATCTTTCTTTTTCTTTTCACCATTTTTTAAAGTAATATGTTACCACTTTACTATTTCGATTTGCAGATTATGATATAAAAAGCAAACTTAAAAGTTTTAAATTTCTTATCAATTTTTTAAAAACTTTCAAAGAATAATTCTGGTACATTGAATTTATTTTTTTACATTCAATTATCCTCCTCCTCCTCTTCCTCCTCTTCTTGTTCATCTTCCTCTTCTCCAGTACTTTCAGGTTTTTCCTCTTTCTTCTTGGGTCTACCACGACCCCGTCCCGATGGATTTCCTTTAGGTGAACCTTGCTGCAATTAATAATAAGGAAATCATGTAAGTATAATAACTATCTCTCGTATTTGATTTTGATGGAAATAACAAACCTTTTTTTTATGTGATCCCTTTGGTCGCCCTCTTCCCTTTTTAACAGGCACAGGCGATGCATCATCTTCATTGTCAGATTTCGCAGTGCGTATCGCATTATTTTTATCAGTAGAGGGTCTGCCTCTCTTCTTGGGTTCTTTAACAGTATTCTTATCTGTTTTTGCTGGTCTACCACGCTTTTTCTTTTGTTCTTCAACAACAGGCGAGTTGTCGTCTGACATTTTTAATTCTTTTCGTATTACTGTATAACCAAAAATTATCTGTTACGATATAAATCTTGAATTATTTATTTGAAATAAATATTTGGGTTGTGCAATGATCTTGTTTACTAACTTTCACACGGAAGTTTCAAAACATCAATCTCCAAAACGGGAAAAGAAACGAACTTACATTAAAAAAAAGAAAAAAAAAACGTGTGTCCTCAAATTATAAAATATATATATCCTTTTTATAAATAAACACATGAATACTCGTTATATTATAATGTTTAATCTCGCACTACAACACATAGGAAAATATAAATACTTTTATACGGAAATACAGAAAACTTTGCATAGCTATCGATTTTTGAAATTTCTTGTAGAGCTTATTTAATTCAAATTTTTAACAACAATTTGCTAATTGCATCGATATACATATATATTCTCCTATAAATTGATAAAATAAAATTTACTGATACTAATTGCATTTCGATGTACTAAGGTTCAGCAAATTACGCGCCTAATATACATTCATATCGGACATCACTAAACGGCGGTTTACCAATCCGTTAATTGCAACTGAATAAAATAATTATGCAAAATTAATCATGCAATCTATAATTTTAATAAACGGCTGTATTAAAACGAAACGTTATTAATTTTTTCCCTTTCACAAAACAATAAACTTATAATAAATACAATCAGCAATTCGCGCAGAGAAAAGAATCGTTTACAGTAATAAACGAGTACTTTCTGAAATATCCGCGCCCGCCATTTTCAAAAACATTAAGCATCCTATAAGCTACACGCCTCTCCGTGCAATTTCAACTAAATGTATAAAATCACACAGAGGGATGAGAATTTTCTAAATTTTTTGCGAGAAACAAGTAAATATTACTGCACGGGGACTCGGTATTAAATGCACATACGATCGAATTCACTCGGCTTGTAGGGACGCCATGATCGACAAATCATGGCAACACCAGAGTCGTGGTAGCGTACACCACACCGATCTCTTTATACGAATATGAATAAATATCTCTGTAAGTAACAGTCGACCCCCTACGAAACATCAACGAAAAAATCGTCAATGAAATCATCTGCCAGTCTTTCGGTGTTCCGTAGCAAAGAACGCGTAGGCAATGCGAACGAGAGCGCGATATTTACCGGAGAAGAAGTCGTTGACAAGCACTCACCTCAAATATCTCGTGTGTATGAAGACAAAGGCAATCGTTCAGTCGGCGCGCGCGTCGTACCGTAAGAAAACCGGGCTACGCTCTTTTTCCGCGTACAATCTGTATCAAAATGTTTAATATTCTGTTATATGTGAAGCAAGAATGCGGACTGCCTGATTTTTTCTCTTCTTTTAATACCAATAGCGCGCGCGTCGCTTTGCAAACCCAAGAGCTCCGTAAACGGATCGTACGCAACAACTCACAATTTACTGCGCGAATTGCGAGACGCGACTGACCTGATCGAGATGATGCACTGTACTCTGATTCGTTCGCTACCCTAAGAAACATACCCCCACTCTTTTTACACCACGCCAACTGATTCCCGCCAAAATGTTATGACGCTACTTAAAATCGAGTATTTTCCAGAAATATTATTATTTTTATTTCCCTTGCTGTTCGTGATGAAAGAAATTTCTTTTCAGTCAAAAATCATTTAAAATTTTGTTAGTCCGATAAACAACAAACAATGCAATAAGAATAATATAATATTTACGAAAGATCGGTTATTTGGCGGGAATATAATTACATCCTATTAACAGAGACTATAATAGTTCTGTAATTTTATTAAATTAACTTAATCAATAAAATAATTTAGAAAAAAAATTATCGAATTGTTGAAAATTTTATTTCATAAAGTAATTTGTTTAAAGGAAAAAAAATTTTATCTTAAAACAATTTAGATCTTAATTGTATTAATTAATAAATTAAGATTTTGTATCTTTTTTGTTTCAATGTATTAAAGTTAATTAAAAAATAAGAATTAAAAATGATATTATATATGTAAATAAATTACTGAAATAATTGAAATTAATTTATTTTATAAGGTCTTATAGTCTTTCGTTTAAATTATTATAATACCAAGTAAAAAATAGTTCTCCATGTAAACAAAATATTGTTAAAAAAATGTAATACATCTTTTTAATTGCTATTTACAGTGTAAAGTTTGATTTATATGCTTACATTACATAAAATTTTGTACACAGATAGTTCTTGAATCTATGCATCATGTTTTTGACTTACATTTATAAATCCCTGTTCAACAAATCTTCAATTACACTTGCATATATTTTTACGAATATCTAGATAAGACCTGTTATAACACGCACACATTTTTCCATTCATTAACAATATATTCGTACAAATATAATAATATTTTATACTTTATTTCTTTGCGAACGAAATTTTCATTGCATGCGAGGGTGTGATTTTAAATCCTTGAAGAGCATCCTTTGCAGCCCCGGATTGTACCTCATTCTCAAATTCAACAAATGCAATATCGTGCCTATTTGGTACTAAACGTACTTCTTTAAAACCAGGGAACTGATTGAAAAGCATAGATAACATCATTTCACTGGTTTCATCTGGTAGATTTGTAAGGAACAATATCTGATTTGGTGGCTGTTCTGGTACAGCTGTATTAACTAAACCTGGGTGTTGTGGTACACCAGCATGATAACCAATCTGTTGCGAATGTTTAGCTTGTTCTTTGGCACGTTTTTTAGCACGTTTAGCTTCTTCATCAGCTGCAGGTACAACACGTTTTGGTTTTTTAGGTCTTTCTGCATATGTACCTTTCATTTTTGCAATTATATCACTATCAGTTTTTGCATATTGTATCCTCTAAAATGAAATTAATTAATAGCAATTAATAACTATACTAGTTACTTAAGTACTTACTATACACAGTTAAAACTTACCATTGGTTTGTCGTAAAATGGAAATCCTTGCATTGATCTCAAGGCATTTGTAGCACTAGCAATTTCCTTAAAAATAACAAATGCTTGTCCACGCATTTTTAATGTCTTTAAAGCTACAATATCTAATATTTGACCAAATTGAGAAAAGATTGCATACAAGGATTTCTTTAGTTCATCCTTCTTTATTTTTTCATTTAAATTATTAATATAAATAGTATTATTTGGTCTAATATCCATTGCGACTGTGAATAAAAAATTAATCTAATATAAAATATATTTTCAACATAATAAAATCAGAATATATATTAAAAATAATACAGGACTGAAATAAATACAATTATATAAATTCAACATAATGTACAGTACAAAATAACGATACTAAGTTAACTTACTTGAATAATTTTCAAGAATAAATGTAATGTAATAATTATACTATATAATAATACTTTTTATACACTAAAATACTTATATTTAGTCGGCGTCACTTGCTCATAGAGGTTAGAATATAATCAAGTGCAACAATGAGCTATATAAATGTAGAGTGGAAACTTAATATTAAGAATATTATCTATTAAATTTACATTAAATTATAATTCTAGTTATTTAGTTGTGAAGATATTCCATATATTTGTAGATTTATAATAATTTACAATAGCATAATATTTATAATATATATAGTTATATATTGTTATATAGAGATATTTTTATATTTCCACTTAAGAATATATTGTATATAGTGCATCTAAAATACTTTAATGTTCGTGAAAACTCATTTTCCATTAAAGAGACAGAAATATAAATACTACAAAATATATTGGTACTGAAATTCTAGTTGTTTAATAAAAATTTAATACATTTAAAATTGTTTATGGAAAATATATTTGTATAATACTGATACAAATATGTGAATATATTGCTTGAGTATAAAATATTTTATTGAATTACTTATTGTTGGATATATTAGCTATATAAAATATAAATGAAATAAAATTTTTTGCATATGTCAATTAAATATACATTATTTTTAGAAATATGAGTGCTAAGCCACTTAGAAATAGTGAAGGTGTAAATAAACCCTTTAGGTCTCCATTTAATACACCTCAAAATGATAATAAAAAAAATCATACAAATACTCCAGAATTAAATACACATGAAACACCACTGTAAGTAAAAGAAATTACATTTTTTTCGAGATTTGATAACAAATTGAGTTTCATTCATAATTTTTGTTAATGTTATTATAAAACAGAAAAGTATCTGTAGCAAAAAGATTGCTTTTTCAACAATCACTTTCTTTCAAAAAATTACATTTAGACGAAGAAAGTTGTAACAAACATACTGATATTGAAGTAACAGAAAAATTATATCAAGCTGATTTAGAGTCACTGAAAAAGAGAATACAGCAGAAGAAAAAATCAGTCGAAGCTTTGAAAACTGAATTGTTATATAAAAAAAAGGTAAAACGATGCAAATAATGATAAATTGTATTAAAATTGTAAATATCCATCATTGTTTATCATTTGTGCTTAAAGAACAAAGCTGAAAGTGTAGAAGCTGCTATAAAAAAATGGACAAAATGTTGCCAAAGTGCCCTTGTAGATTACCAAAATAATTTACAAGAAAAAAATAGTCAAACAGTAAAAATGTCTGAAATTTTGTCTTGGTTTAACGCTAATCCTGATACAGTTCGCTTCTCTATTGATGACGATACATTCTATTAAACAAGTAAATATTAAAAAAGAAATATCCTACAATAATTTATAACAGTACTTTATTATATTTTTATATTACATATGTACATATTTTCAAATAAAAATGTATAATGAATAAGGATGCCTATAAGTTTTATACCTTACACTTAATATTTATGTGGCTTAAATGGAAAATTAGGATTGAACAACATAGGATCATCCACAAATTTTGGGTCCTTAGTCATATAACCCATTAAACCTAAGATTTAAAAAATCATTAAACATAATAATATAAACATTGCCATAAAGTATATGTAATGTTAAAATAAAAAGAAATATTACCAGCTTGTTGTGCTTTTCTTATCTCTTGCACTACTTTGTTTTGTTTATAGTCACATAATCCAGTTATATGTTTCTCATAAATTCCACCTGTATGACGGCTTTGAAATTGGGATAATAAACGTATGTTTTTATAATCTGGATCAATGTTTAATTTGCATAAAATACATACTTTTCGTTCTTTCTTAAATGGATTCTCCATATCGATCGGCTGGCAACGAAAAATAAAATAAAATTCTATTTTATTCCATCAAATCTTTGTAAGAATATATTACCTTGTCCGAGTCTATTAAATCTTCTAATTTATTGGCAACACATGCCTCATCGGTTTTATTACGAAACAAAAATATTGGAGTTCTCTTTGTCATGTATCTTAGAGTTTGTACGTTGATAAAAATAGAAATCATTTTTGATTGTAATAAATGTTGTTTACGAAAATTATAAACAAAATGCAACAGTCATTAAGAATATATTCCAAATAGAATCGACTTTTCGAGGGCTAATTGAATATTAAGCCTTGGGCAACTGTATTTAAGCTCTTTCTAGATTTAAACGTTGAGATTGTAACATTTGTTTAAGATGCTTTCTAGAAAACATAATTATGTTATTAATTTCTTGTTAATTGTTTTTAATCTTTGCTGAAAAATAATTTTAACTCTGGTAATATATTTTTGTAGTTGCTAGTTTACTCATATTAAATACGTCCGTTTAATGGATAAATTAAAGATGAAGATAAAGATAAATATTTTTGTATTCTTAGATCAATATTAATTACACGAACAAATCACCTATTTATTTCCCAGTATTTATTTGCAACTAAACTTTTCTACATTGTACACATATACCCATAATTGTATAAATTAATTTATCCCATTAATTAATTAAAGAATGAAAAGATTAAGAAAGGGTATGAATGAAAAGAAGAAATTGAATTTTAATTACAAAAAAACGTATTTATGATTTTATAATTAACACGCAGTGTATCAATTATAAAAATTATTTTTTAACAGACTTTTTTTTTTAACAAAATTTAATTCGCATAGCCTTCGGCAGACAGCGTACAGAAACACGATTTTCCTATCTATAGAATATTATAATCGATGGATCATGTTACTAAACGGATTCTGTTACTAAAGTCTCTGCCACTCTTTCTTTACCAGGCAAAGGCGAGGGTCACGTTTATCGAGGTTTTGTAGCCAGTCGTTCGCATCAACACAATTATTACAAAGAAATTAACGTTGTTTGGTGGTATATGCAGGTGAAGTGAGAAAGGCAAAATGTGGCCCTCAATATTGGACATAGCCAAAACGAATCCATTCGGAACACCGTTCGTGACAGCTAAGTGTCAGGGGCAGAACGAACTCGCACAAACACTTGTCAAGAATCGGCACATCGCGGCTGCCTCTGCAGAAGGAGGTTAGTAATTACGACTAACTTTTACACAACTTAAGTAATTCAATTAATAATGAGAATTTTCTGATTTCAAGAAACACACAACTTTGTCCATCGTACTCTGACACAAGTACAGATTATCGATATGCATTCACTAAGAATCGATTTTTCTCTCTTTCTTTTTTTTTTTGTAATCGAAACAGTTAATTAAATCATATTTCAGGGAGATTTTGGATCGATCGACGATTATATATATTATTATTACATAATCTAAAACATTGTTCCTAGCATTCCGTGTAATTGTCACTAGCGTCTTGTGATCTAGATTTCCAAAACGAAAATTATATATCAGAATTATATGTCTTCCAACAATTTTGACAATTAAGTATTTTAGCGGTCTCACGGTCAACAGTTGTTTTATCGCGAATAAACCTTCGCATCAAGTTGTCACGGAAAAACTTATGTAACGAATGTATAAGATTTGGCCGCGTGGTGTATTGTATCCGTTCTCATATGCATATTTCTGTTTACTTTTTTTTTTATAGTTTATATTACTTTTTAGCGAAACTGTGACATTCGTGGGATTCTCGAATATCACAATTTTGCTGTTATTTAATACAGGACATTGATGGAAAGAGTGATTTAATAAAATATTCTTCACATTCGATTGTTGATAGCGATGCGAAGAGTTGCATAAGAAGCAGCCATTTTGTCGAAAATTCCGCGTGCGGATGTCCTCATAGCTTTGCTTGACATTCAAATAAAAATAATAGTGTACAGTGGCCGCGACCGAGAACATAATTATCCTGTACTTGAAAAGTTTATTATTGGATTAGATCAAGGTAGCAAGATCGTTCATACCAATTTTGAATTATTGCCAAATTCGAATTCTGCACACGTTTTCGCACGGCTGATCAACAATAATTTTCTTTTGTTTTTTTATTGTCGATCAAAAAGATTATTCTATAATCTAACAATTAAAGTTACGAATTGTTCAGTGAATCTGAAGTTGAAGTTCAGAAAATTATTTCTGAGAATTTTTATACTTTGTGTAAATTTATATAAAAAAAGATTATAATAATTTTGTTTGCATTTTTAGATAGCTGTGAATTTGGATCGAATAAATACTTCTTGCTATGTGGCTTGGGTGGTATTCTATCATGCGGTATCACTCATACTATGGTTACCCCTCTGGATTTGGTAAAATGCCGTATACAAGTGGACCCTGCGAAATACAAATCAGTCTTCAATGGATTTAGAGTCAGCAATGAATTACCTACTATATTCCATTGTATGTAAATAAGAAATTAATCTTAATTATTTTATTATTTAGATAACTTTGGCTGAAGATGGAACTCGAGGTTTGGTTAAAGGATGGGCTCCTACATTCTTTGGCTATTCCATCCAAGGAATGTTCAAATTTGGACTTTATGAAGTCTTTAAAGTATATTATTCGGCTCTTGCTGGAGAAGAAGTGTCATATGAATATAGGACAACTTTGTATCTAGTTTCTTCAGCATCTGCAGAATTTTTCGCTGATATTGGTCTAGCTCCTCTTGAAGCTTCTAAAGTAATTATAAATTATTTTTGCAATTATGTCTATAATTATCTTCATACTTTATATCAGTACTTGTTTTATCTGTTTATTTTGGCATTTCTTTTATTTGTGTTTTTATTGCAAAACGTTTTGCCATTACACCCAAAATGAAATAGAATTATTTTATTCTGCAGTATTGTTCCTCTTGATATTTATCTTATTTACTTCATCCACGTTCAATATATGTATCATATGTAAATTTCTTTAAACAGTTATTGTGATGTTGTATGAAGCATATTTAATATTTTTATAGGTCAAGATTCAGACCACACCAGGATTTGCAAACACTTTAAGAGAAGCTATGCCAAAGATATATGGTGAAGAAGGCCTTGGCGGTTTCTATAAAGGGCTGGTACCTTTGTGGCTTCGACAGATTCCATACACAATGATGAAATTCGCTTGCTTTGAGCGTACTGTTGAACTTCTGTATAAATATGTAGTTCCTAAACCAAGGCAAGAATGCACAAAAGGTGAACAGTTGGTTGTTACGTTTGCTGCCGGATATATTGCTGGCGTATTTTGCGCAGTTGTGTCTCATCCTGCTGATTCTGTAAGTATGCGTGCATTTTTATTTCTAGGTGTACTTAATAACTTAATCATTACATATTTTTTGAATATAGGTTGTATCAAAATTAAATCAAGAAAAAGGAGCATCGGCTGTTGATGTTTTGAAAAAGATGGGCTTCGCTGGAGTATGGAAAGGTCTTGGTCCGCGTATTATTATGATTGGTACACTAACAGCAGCGCAATGGTTCATTTATGATGCAGTTAAAGTATGGCTTCGTATGCCTCGCCCACCACCACCAGAAATGCCAGAATCCCTTAAGAAGAAATATGGGTTAGCTTAATTATCAGGCATGAAAAATATTTTTAATTGAATCAATTATAGTTGGAGGAAAAAAAGCATAGATAAATTACATTATTTCTTCACAGTACATTGTCGAACAATGTTTTGCCATAAGTTTTGAATATTTATTCTGTAATACAGATATCAGTGCAGGTCATCACTGCCTCCAAATTAGATGTAACAATGTGCTACAAATTATAGTAATTTACTACCAGTTTTGTGATTACAAAAAGGGTAGTACGTTTACAAAAATCTAATAGTGACAGTGAGTTACCTATTGTAACCAAAAACTGTTACTTTGTATATAGAGTGGTCACTGTAAATAAATAATCTGTGATTGCTCAATTAATCTATAATCTTGTCTTTTCCCTTACCTCAGCTTATACAGTATAAATTACATAAAGAAATGTATTAGATTACTTTTTTTCTAGATATAATCCATGTATTTTATGATTATATACAAGTTTTACATAACCATAAGTACATCTATAGAAAAAATATAGTATATATATTTAACGCAATTCGTGAAATTGTATATATACACACAGCACACACACATAGTACATATATGTACATACAATATATATAAATGAAATATGTAATTACAAGTTGTGAAACAATAATCAGAAAAATACATTTTAATCTGTTCCCAAAAATAAGTTTTTTCAATTATGGAATATATGATTTTTTTCTAATTTAATAATTTTAACTTTTTGGCTAAATTTATTAAAATTCAATAAACTACTGTGTAAAGTTTAGTACTTAATCTTTAAGTATTTAAGTATAAGAAGCTGGACACAAATTTTATTGTCATATTTTATCAGCTTTTACAAAAACTCATTTACAAAATTATAATGCAGAGATAGTTGTTAACAAATAAGTACTAATTCTCATTTGTTCTAAGCATTTAATCGGTATTAAAAATATTATTTTCTGAGATATGATAAGTACGAAATACGACTAAATATAATAGTTTAATAAATTCTGCAGAATAAATTCGAATTTGATTTAATACTATATGCTTATAAACGTTATATATATATATATATATATATATATAACTTGTAGCTGTTTCAAATATATAATATTTGTCATATACAATATAACTTGTATGTAAGTATGATTTACGTATATTATCTCGAATAAAGTTCTTTTTCTAAATATGTTTTGGCATCTTGTATAGTTGCAAAAATCTTAAATGTAAGTGTACCATATAAATATAAATCACATTTTTTTATAGTCTCAAAAATCGGAGTTCTACAACTTAC
This sequence comes from Tetragonisca angustula, assembly GCA_036937485.2. Classification (NCBI taxonomy): domain Eukaryota; kingdom Metazoa; phylum Arthropoda; class Insecta; order Hymenoptera; family Apidae; genus Tetragonisca; species Tetragonisca angustula. The sequence goes on from JAWNGG020000187.1 coordinate 252,369, forward strand.
AAGATAAAAATGTACGTCAATTTGTTGAAATTCTCTCATTACTGAATTTAGTGCAATTACACCGCTAGAATCAATATAACTTAATGCGCTCATATCCATTATTATACATCTTAATTCTTGTTTGTCTTCTGAATCTTCTGTATCCATATATATTCCTTTTTCTCTTAACTCAGTTTTATGTTCTATAACTTTTGTTGGATTTATTTCGACTAATCTATACAATTCTGCTTTGAAATGACTGGTGTTTGCAAAGTTCAGAGTTCCACAATAATGAACAATTTTTATTCCAGGAATTTCTATTGCCTGAAAATGATTTAAATATGATAATTATAGACATATCCTTTTTTTGTAAAAAATATTATTAGTTATTGAAAAACAGTATACCGCTTTGAATCTGCTCATATCCAAATACAAATCTGTATTTGGTACGTATCCCAATAAACAGATATAAGGTCTAAGACTTTGTAATAAAATAATTGCAAGCGATATTATCATTCCAACTAACAAACCAATATCGATGTTTACTATTACGACTGTCAAGAACGTCAAAATCCAAATAAGTGCATCAGATTTATTTAATTTGCAGAATTTTATGAGTTGATTGGCTTGCTGAAACATTCCTTTTAAAGCTACCTAAAGAAAAGGATTGAACATTACGAAATTGTTGATTCTAGGTACATTTTCAAGATGTTTATACTTACAACAATAATTGATGCGAGAACGCATCTTGGTAAAGGTTCGAAAAATGGACCAATCCATAAAAGAATTATAAGCAATATTGTACATGATACAAGACTAGCTATTTGCGTCCGACCGCCAACAGTTTGTTGAATTAGAGATCTACTTAAAGATGCTGATACTGGCATACATGAAAAGAAGGATCCTGCTACGTTACTCAAACCCTAAAATTATATTTTATAAATAATGATATATATAGTGTGCATATATATTTAGTGTATATATATTATACATAGTTATATAATATATTATACATATTATATATAGTGTATACATATATTTAAAAATTATATTAAAAAGCTTTATTCTTTACCATGGCAAGAAGTTCCTGATTTGAATTAATTTTATAATTTAATTTTTGTGCAAATATTAAAGCCATTGATATGGTAATGGTATAAGAAACCATAGTTATAGCAATACTGTCTGTCGCTACCAAGTGTAAGAGTTGAAATGTTGGAACTGTTGGTGTTGGTAGTCTGTAAAAAATTAAGAAATTAAATTTGCGAAAAATAATCAAATAAAAAATTTATACATACCCTGTAGGAATATTACCCACAACTTGAATATTATACATGGTAGGAAAACAAAAATATTTTGAAACTAAAGTTCCACTCACAACTGCGATCAACTCAATTGGAATTGGAATACTGCACTTTTTGCTTGCCCATGGCTAACATAACAATAGAATTATTATTTATACATCTTCTAACAAAAAAATTCGAACAATTAAAAATTACCTTTAAAAATTCATTGTTAAGTACAAGGCCAACAATTGTTATTGATGATATAAGTAAAGCAGTTAAATTTGTATTTTGTATTTCTTTAAAAATATTGATCAATGTCTGAAATAATTTTATCATTTAATTTATATATATTTTCAACTAATTATACATAATTAATTAATCAATTAATTATATATATTTTCAATTTATTTTTAAATAATGTTTAATATTCTGTACTTACAAAAATGAATTTGAAATATCCCTTTTGTCTTGGAATTTTCAAACCAAATAAATCTTTAATTTGAGATATCAAAACACAGACTGCTGCACCAGTTGTAAAACTATTTACTAATGGATCACTAAGCAATGTGCTTATAATACCCAGATGACACGTATACATTATGATCTAAAAATAATTATTATTGCTTTTTATAAAGTGAATTTATTTTAAATTAAATTTATTCATTCGAGTTACCTGAATTATTCCAACCATGAGTGTCACTGCTGTTGCAACTTGCATTGGTGTATAATAATATTCTCCAGACAAATTGGACAATGTAGTTGTAGTATTTGAATTTGTAATATCAATGTGTGATACCGAATACGATGCCACAGTTTTCCCAGTCATCAAGCAAACCACAGCGAATGTTCCTGATGAGTGCCAATAATGTTTCATTGTTCTAGCTTGTCTAATAAGTTCTTATTAAAAGGAGATATTTGTAACATTTCTGTAATAGAAGTAGTATTTTACAAAGAGCATATACATCAAATGTAAAACACTAAAAAAGATCTTGATTTCAATAAAACATTTAATGATTTTTTAATACGTTATATCATTAAAATGAAAATAAATTTTTTTCTTTACCCATGGACACATGTCTAGATGTGCCAAAGAAAAAATACACCAAGACAGGAAAAAATGCCATATATATTCCAACTACTGGAGGCACATTTCCCAAAAGTGCATAAGCCATGCCTTGAGGAATATGCATAATTGCTACAGTTAAACCAGAAATTATATCAGGCATTATACATTCTTTCCAATTATAATCTTTCAGCCAATGTATCGAAGGGATTACAGATGTAAAACATGATTTCCAATTTCTATGTTTTAAGTCAGATATTGCATCTTGAAAACCTACAACAAAATTAACACAATTAAGTAACATTTATATTAAAAAATAATAAAATCTTATCCTTTACATACCAAGTGGTTTTGGTTTTTCATAATGACAATCTTCATTTAAAGTTTCTTGTTCATAAATAGGTCTTTCTATGTGTACTTGTAAGAATGTATTGTTCTTCTCCATGTTGATAATACTTCAAAACTACGTATGACCTTTGCTCATAAAGAAATATTTAAAATTAGATTAGTTATCTCTTATTTTTTGCCTCTCTGGTATCTATGTAGATCTATAATATATAAAGTATTAATGTTTTAATATTGCATATAAAATTTGAACTTTGCTAAATTAAGATATTAAAGATAATATTATATAGATCATTATTATATAAAATAAAAAATGACAAATTTTTTTATTGCATGTATCAAAGATAAAAATTTTTATTACGTAATAATGATTAAGAAAAAATAACTTTTATATTGTTTTCTAGTACATGTATATTTTTAATACTCGTTAAAATAATTATTAAAATTTCTACTTCATTTATGTAATTTAAATTTTTATTTCATTTACTTAAATAATTAAAATTAATAGTAACCTTCAATTAATTTCAAATATAGATTTTTTAAATGATTGTTCGATACTTCAAATATTTTATACTTTTATTTACCTGTTGTCTTCCTATATCAATTAATATTTATCATTAGACTATAAAGAAATTATAAAATTTATATTCCAATATAATTACAATAACTATTTCTATTCATTTAGTTTCGAACACTGATTTAACTAAACTGATTTGTTGTATTGCAGATGGACGTGGTATTGCGCAGACATGTGTTACATTATTATTGAATCACTCCGTATTTATCATGTGACAGACTAAAATACACGAAGTGGGGATACAGTACATTGATAACAGTTGATGTTTTATATTTATGGATTTATATTATTGAAAAAAAATTACTTATTGTATTGTAACATTTAATTTTCATTATTACATATATGATACATATATGTATATATATATATATATATATATATACATACATACGCGCACACGCACACACACACACACACACACACACACGTTTCCACATTAGAATCTTTAGTTAAATTTAATTATAAACAATGAAAGGAGAATAAAAAATAATATGAATATTAAAACATTAACATTACTTGTTTTTAATATGATTCTCATACAAATTTGAATTAAAAAAATTATTTTTACTCAGTTTTTAATATTAATAATAATAATAATCATTATTAAGTGATATTTGTACGAAAAACTTTGATTTATAAATTTTCATTTTCACTTTTACAATATTTTGTACTTACCTACATTGTACGATTATAATTACAAGGAAATTACAATAAAATATGTATATATTAAAACATTACTAATAACAATTGTATCTACAATGTAAATACCTAGTGTACAATAAAAAAGAAGTACATTTATATATACATATTCTATTTCAAACACATACGTATGCCATATTTTTCTCTAAAGTACATATCTGAATTTTTATAAAGATACATGAACGTTTCGAACACTACACAATTCATATATTTATTAAATTAGATTTATACAATTATCTATGGCGAAAAAAAAAATGATAGAGAAATATCCTTATGTTGTACGTAAATATTTATCATCTTTATATTTCTTTTTAATTCGAAAAACTATAGTACTTTTCCTGATCATTGGGTAATAGCTTGAAAATGCAAATCAAGCTGTTTCATCGTTAGTAAGTATACGTGTGTTATGATAATTGCGTTTTGCTCCGTATCCTCCTGAATGCTGAGTTTCGTACATTTTTCGATTTTCCAGGTAACGACGATAGTTATTTTCACGTTTCTTTCGTTGTTCTTCCGCTTGTTGCCTCAATTTTTCTGGATTCATGTGTGTCGTCACCATATGCCTTGTCAATGAGCTCATGAATTTATAGGTGATGCCACATACATCGCAAGAAAGTATTTCTTCATTTGCCCCTTGCTAAAATTTTGAAACGAAAAAAGAATTGCATACGTTATAATTGAATTATTACCTTTAAAAGAGTTAAAAATACTTGTAATTGTATAATTTGAAGTACATCAATTCCTATTGTATTGTATAAGTTTCTTAATTTTACGTAGTACGTACAAGTTGCAGAAAATATGAGAGAAATGGCAAAAAGATATAGAAACATTTCTTTTTCTTACGAGACCCGAACGATTTAAACACTAAGATCGTATTGATCATACGTACTTGTTGATGTACCATCATATGTCTCTGCAAATTGTTCAATCTGTTGAACTCTCGACCACAAACCTCACAGTCAAATTTCTTATCAGGATCATGATATTTTTTATGTAGACTCAGATCAGTTGCATGTAAGAATGACTTATGACATACATCGCATGTGTGGGTCCGCTGATCACCAGCCAAATGCGACTGCTCGTGTTTGACCAGACTAGCTTTATCTACGAAGCGACGACCGCAGTAAATGCAGGGAAGAGGTCGAGATTGTGAATTATGAAGTGTCAAGTGACGACGAAGAGCGGTAGATGTTGGAAAGTTTTTATGACACTCGAGGCACTGAAATGGTCGGTCACCTGTATGAGTCTTTCTATGTCGGGCTAAGGAATTTTGATCTGGATATCTAAAATGTAAATAGAAAGGATTATTATTACAGTTAATAAAAAAATAAAAGATTTGACTCTCATTAAAAGTTACCTCTTAGGACATAAATCACATGGAAAATTCCTGGTTGTAATATCTTCTTCGCGGGCGTGTTTCAGTCTATTATGTCGAAGTAATTGGAATGAAGTTTTAAAGCTTTTGTTACAAATATCACACTTTAAGTTATCCGTTGTTGGTATGATGACTTGTGTTCTTTTCTGCCCATGCTCATCCTCGGATATTATCAGAGATATAGTTACAGTATTATCTTCATTATCAAGATCAGCAGCAGACATTACAGAGTTCTAAAAAACAACACAGATGGAAATAGCGAAATGTTTTTGATATTGTTTTAGAAATTATTCAAAATACCTGTTTATTATTATGAGTAGATTTAAGTTCATTATCTGGCACAGAGTAAGATTCTTCTTCTACTTGTCTAGCATTCTGTTCGTATTTCATTTGCGACAATCTGCTTTCATAATCATCACTGTTCTCTGCAATGGCATAATGTCCATCTTCGGTTAAATACACTGGCTGTAAAATACCAGTTTCATCCTTGAAGTATAATTGACCATCTTCATCTTCGTGTAAAAATATTTGGTCCTAAAATTTAAAATGAATAGGAATTTATTTGATAAATGAAGAAAAATAAAGAAATAAGTTTTAACATTCAAATCTCAAATTAATACCTGAGAATTTTCTTTTTCTTGATTTTGATTGGTATCTGCATTAGTTGTTTCCCATACTTGCTCCTCATTTTCCATTGCTGCAGTATCATAATATTGTTCATTGTCATCTACTGTTTGTGCAACATACAATGTTTCTATATTATCTGCATCATAATAAATTGTTCCTCCTACTGGTATAGTATTTTCATCAAGCTGTTCCATCTGAAAAGGGAATTATTACTTTTACACATATAACAATAGTAGTACCTATGATAAAATAATTGATGAAATAATACAAACCTTAATGTAGTGAGCATCTGAAAGTTTATCCGTTTGAAATGTTTTAACTGCGCTTTGCTTCTTTGTACCAAGAACGGTGTATAATAAATTGTTCTCAACATTTTTTACAATCTCATGACTTATATTATTATCAACATTCTCGTCGCTATTCACATTATTCTTGAACTCTAAACTCAATTTGGATTTTTCTGCTTTGTCTGAAAATTCTACACTGTCTCTAGGTTCTGATCTGCTTGTTTGTAATGGTAAAGAAACTGTTTGATTATTTACATATTTTTTATCATCATTTGGTAGTCTTTGCCTTTGCAAAGACTCTGTAGAATTATTTGATGTACTACAATTTTCAAATCTCAGTTCATATTCCTCTTCTTCCTCCATATCTTCATCATGCCAATCTTCATCTACATCATATGCTATAACTTGTTTATTACTACTTTTATCATATCGGTCTTTCTTTTCGTATTTAGTCCCAGAATGTGTTTTAAAGACAGAACTATCTTCATCAAAAGCATAAACCTCCATTTCTGATTTAACCTTTTCATTTTTATTTTCAGTAAAAATAACATCATCTTGTGATGACTCTTCTTTGTCCTCTTCTATTTCTTCTATTATTTCTATAATTTCTTCTATTTCTGTGTCTTCTGTAGTTTCTGATTCTACTATAATGTTTTCTTCTGTGATCGCATGTTTTATTACTTCTATCACATCTTTGTCGTTATTAACATCTATTGTGTCCAATATTTCATTTGACAATTCCATAATAGGTATCGTTCTAAATCTTGGTGTCCAAGTAACGCTTAAAAAAATATGTATCATTTACATTTATTATATACATTGCAATATCAAGTATCTTAAAAAGAAAACAACTTATTCATATATTATTTTATTATTTCTGAATTGATCTTTATTTGACATGGAATATTAAGTCTCTATGATTATTAAAATATATCAAAATACAGGAAAGGATTATATAAAATATAGAATTTATAATGATAACTGAATCAGGTTGCATATTTGATAAATTAATTATTAAAGTAAAAAATAAACCATTTATTAAAGTAAAAATAATAATACAATTGATAATAGTTTATATGTATGTCTTAGGTTTTAAATATATATTTATTATATATGGTAATATATATAGTATCACTTAAATATACCAAAAACATTTAATTTACAATTTGTTAACAATCAAGACATATCTTTTTCTATAAGGTACATGAATATATAATCTTATACATTGCAAAAATATATATTTTATTATTTATTATTTTAGATGTATATATGTATATATAATGTTGTATGCTTTTACATATACGTATATACGAAAGACGTATTCATAAAAATTCCAATGTTACATATATCTTTTTCAATTATACAATGAAATAAGGTACATACAAAATTATGGAATACCAATAAATTAAAAAGACAATATAAACGCTTTCATGTCTATTTGCCTTTAAATTAATTTACACAATATTCTACATCGTGGATTATGCACTTGTTAAATGTATGTATTCATTAACATAGCACTGTTTTACAAAAAAAAAAAAAAAAAAAAGAAAAGGAGAGAAGAGAAGAACGCTTATAGGCGAAGATCGGCCAAAACATTAGAAGAAGCATTAGCATTTTATATATGACAAGAGGTACGCGGTTCACCAGTCGGTACGAATATGTCTTGCATTTATCAACGGATAGCAAAATGGCTACAAAACGGCAACGATTATCCCCTTGAAAAAGATATATGCTAACATGATAATATAATAAAAATTACATTTTGAAAACAAACCAGATATTTGTAGTTTTATTTACTCTACCTGTGTCAAAATAGCCGAAATGTGTAAGCGACGAGGGGTGAAAATTGTTTTTGCTCGGTCGATACGCGCCAATATAATATTTCTCTCTATACATCCCCAGTAAGCAAGTGACGCCACCTTAAACATCACAAAGATACATCTTTATCTTTACTAAAATAGGTTGCTTCGGTTGCATTCGTAAATAGGCTGTCCTAAACATTACGAATAAAATTTGTTTTTTTATTGGACAATTATTTTTCGGACAAATACTTGTAAAAGTTTTATTTAAATGTCAGGAGTGTGGAAACACATTACGTTTTCAAATTTCTGGCATACTTTTACATTATAAAAATTACTATTACATTACAACAAAAATTAAAAATTATATAGCGTAATACATTATAACGTAGTAAATATACTGTCACATTGTAATATATTTTCGTGAAACTAAATTATTAGGAATTAAAAAAAAAATTCTTGCGAAAATATTTCAAATATTTTGTAAGAACAACTACAAAAAAAAAAAACATAAGTAAAAATGATACGTGGAATTAAATCTTAAATCAAGTAAAATTACACTTTTCATATAAAAATTATATTCGACATGCACAGCTTAGAATTAAAAATGTTCGTGTTCTAAAATAGGACATGTGGAAGTCTGGAGAAAATTTACAGAAATTTATAATATATACAGAAACATATTTTCCTACAATATTTATTCAATGTTACATGTAAAAAGTAATTTTCTTCATTTTTGCATGTATATTTTCTGTTTCTAACGCATTTTGTTAAACACTAAATTACTTATTATGTATGTATATATATATCGCTTGTATATTTTAAATAATCAAGTTCCACATTAAAGAAATTAAAGAAATGAAGATTTAATATAAAAATAGAACAAAAGTACTTCAGATTTGAGTCGTAATGTTAATTGTTGCATTACAACTTGATGTCGAGGAAAAAGCCAAACAATAGTTGCACGATTATCAAATGAAAACATGGTAAATAAAGGTTTGTACATTTTACGCGTATGACGTAGGAAGTAAAAAAAAAAAGAGTAACAATAATTTTGCTAGCAAATTGGAAATTTTTTTGATAAATACAAAGGATATATGTGAATTTAAATCGCATGAGTGTCGTGTTTGTTAAGATCCACCATCGTGGAGGTTATTTAGGTACTTGTCATATCGTAATTTAATCAAGTCTTATTTTAATCGTAAATTGCAAAAATGTGGTTTCATTTGATGCTTGCTATTTTTGCGATGTTTGACTCGGCAATGGCATCGTCCGGCTTTGATTTTGGAGATACTCTGGCATTGATCCTTGGATTAATCATTGGAATTATTGGATTTTTTGCCTGTATGGGTGCTTACGCACGTCATCGAATTTCCGTGGAAACAATGCCATAATAATAAATGATATCAAAATTCCATTAGTAGTAAGTATACTATGTCTTTAACCCTGTTGCTGCAAGTTATGAATAATTAATAGACATATTTTAATAAAAACCGCCAGAGTTCATAGTTATTCATAATTATAATTATAAATGTTGTTTATATATATATAAATGTTTTTTAATATAATAATTTATATGTAAATACATATGCAAAAATATATAAAATGTTTCTTTGTAATATTCAAAAGATAAAACAGTTTGTTATGTCCATAAACATCCATAGTCTATTTATAGCAATTGATACTTTTATATATTAATTTTGTATTAAACTTAAGTTAATTTGATGTAACTTCTAATAAAATGATTTTTGTACATGAATATTATTTTGACTAAAATATTGTATATAGACATGTTTATTTTACATAACGAATAATTTTGTAGCATATAATGAATTGTCTTATTTTAATTGATTTTGCATGGTTTGTCATTAGTAACTTATTTTATTTGAATTGCAGGCTATTCAATACATAGAGAATTAAGAAAGAGAAATGCCTCAAGTGACATGTTTTTAATACATTCAATATTGTTATTACAAATTTCATATGAGAATTGCTTTAAAACTGACAGAAATTAAGTTTCTCATAATGAAAATTTTTACACAATGAAAAATTTTCATAATTTTGGCATTAAGCTGTATAGCTAATATAAACATAAACTAATATATTTATAATCATAAACTATTTTTATATTTACTATACTATTATTGTAAGATAATTGTTAAATAAATATAAGTAAAAATGACAATGTAGATATATATTGAAACAATCATTTGTTAAAGATATACTATTTTTTAATTTTCTTTACAGTCTTTTGCAATAGATGATTTCAAAACAGAAAATTTATATAAAAGAATTTCAATGAATTTATAATTTCATATGTTTAAAACTAATAGTATAATATGGAAAAATGTTATTTAAAGATATATATTACATGCAATGCTAATTAAAAAATTTATATATTGTTGTCTACATAATATATTCATAAATTTCATAAATATACAATCTATTAATTAACATTATAAACTATATCTTGATGTAATTATTTTTCAAGTAAGGAATGGAAGATAATATTTTTCTGAGCAGAATTTAAATTATTTCTATGTATTGATGATCTGATGTCACAAAGTAGTTCGTATCAACATAATTTCTATATATCTCTATTAGTTACAACTTTTCTCCATACAAGTGAAAGATTCAAATTGATTTTGTTATTTTCTGCAATTTGTTCAATGCTGATGCATATCTAATCAGTCTTTACAAAATTTCTTGTAGAATTTCATATAACGTAGCTTACATAAGTTTTAAAGCATATATGAACTTATATACTAGTTAGCACAGGAAAGCTCTTCGATTATTTTTGTCTAGACATTTTCATATTTTCCATTTTTATTACAAGCATTATTAATACAAGATATTTTAAAACGTAATTATAACTTTTTATAATAGTTACATACAATTTTTTAAAAAGCATTTTCCATATGCTCTAATCAGTGAGTTTCAAATTTTTGTACAGTGGAATTTTAAAGGTAATTTATAATTTTTATATAAATTTAATTAAGTCTGTCAAGTCAAGATTTTGCTTTTTTAGATTCAGAATTTGATAAAGCAAAATGTTTCATTATTCAACACAAGAAACATCTGTTTTTCACATTTGCATTTTTAAAACTTTATATGATATATTTATATGCTTAAAACAGTATACTTATACAGTACATACTATATATATATACTATATATATAATCTATATATATTATATATATATGTATATAAATCAACAAATTGTCTTCTATATATATACTTGCAATTATATGAATCTGTTAAATAAATTAAATAATTTTAATAAATTAGTTCATTAAATTCTGATCCAACAATATGCACTAAGATTTTATGTGTGAAATTTTTAAATGTAGCAAAATATGATTTACTTGTTTTTTGTCATATTTTCTGAAAAATATATTATAATATCTACGTCTGAATGTACTAAGTTCAATTCCATCAAGTTAGATGCCATATTAGTAGAAAAGAATTATGATAAATTCATGTTGTGATTTTTTTTTCTTGTATGTAACAGTATTGTTTGGTATTCTTTGGTAAAACAACAAAAATGTTTTACAAAAATTTACTCCAATTATATTATTATCATTACCATAATACTAAGTATAGTTAAAATCACATTATGTATAATGTATTTGGAAGGAAGTAGTCCGTTGCAATGCTGTATTAATGAAATAATATTTATCTCTATTGTCTTATTTCATTCATTTCATCACATTCAATGAATAAGTTTAAAAAATTAAAAGTCGATTTTTAGCAAACTGTATCACTGTAAATTATTACACTTAAACATAGTTTATTTTCGAAATTTCATATACTAAGCTTTTATTAACAAACATAGAAACTGCATCTTTATCGAAAGCCAATCCACCTAACAGTAAATGAATAATATGTACATTAAGTATTATATGTTATGCATTTTCTTTGAGTATTATCTAATAAATTTATTTAAAATAACTATATAAGAATAATTGCAATGTATTTCCATAAGAAATACGTACAATTACTGCAATATAATGTTTCGTTCAACAGCCACATGAATTTATTATCAGGTGGATCAACTGGATTCAAAGATATAATCATATTTTTCCCCAATAAACTGGAAAAAGAAATAACAGAATTGTGATATGCAAAACTTAAAAATAAATCGTATGTATATATGAAACAATCGAGTGGAATTCAATATATGTATATCATGATCGAGTACTAATAACTTGAAGATTAGAAGAAGAAACTTCAATATTCAAAATTCTAAAATAGTTTTCGAAATTCTAATACTGACAATAATAAATTCATGCTGAAAGCAGTAATAAATCGCAACATTAAAAGCGACGTGAACTGCAATTACTTGAACGAAATAAATATAACATTATGATCACCAATGAACAATAGTAATATTTGTAATTATACAAATAAGCTATTCTTAACTATATTGCAAAATGCAATATGTGATAGCACAGATGAAAATTTAAAATATATTTCTCGAGATAACGTAAGGTTTAAATTATTTTATTTTTGATATCGTTAAAACATGTATGTATTTCATACTTGTGTCATGTCTCTATCGAGCTTCTTTTTTTTTAAATTAGATTCTCAATATTTATGATGATTACTATTATTTTCATCAGAAAAAGTGTTAAATAACAAAAATTACTAAAATATTCGAAGGAATGGATTGTGCAAACATATTTCAGAACGTACTGTAAATGAAATGCCAATTCAAGCGAAATAAACTTCGATAAATTAAATATATGATAAAAATATTCACAATTGTGTCTAAAAAAGATAATAGTTGATATAATATTAGATAAGATACATAAAACCGCTAACTAGTAACACATGACTTTTTTTTTTTTTTAATTGAAGTAGGTAAAATCGCTAGAAATACATTAAAGCATAACAGTGACTATATTAATCATATTTCTTTTCTGTCTGACTCCTGCAATCACATACATGCACACGTAAACATACATTCTTTCTCCAAAGCATTCAGTATACATTAACAGTTATACATATATATCGAGTAGAATGGCTGTATGCCATCATTTGTAAGACTAGCTGAGGCCTGTACTAATGTGGACTGTGCTATCAATAAATTGAGAGCAGAAAAGGTCTTTTAATAAGCATTTTCACTAAAGAAGGATATTTACTACAATAAGGTATAAGCACAGTACATGTAAAGGCCTCTATCCTCAATTTCAATATTTTATTTCTTTTTCTTTCCTATCGTTTTTTATCCAGAAGCTTAATTCAAAATATTCTCCGTGTACGAATCGAGGTTTTAATTTTCCTGCGAGGCACATATCAGATAATATCATGCTCACGCATAGATAACGAGAATATTTCAGTGATTACGCACGGATGTTACAATATCGAATACATCCTAAATACTTTCATTCGCGTCTCCCCGCATACATACCCACGAGGATGAGGGTAGCAATTAGCAAAACTATAATAGAATAACAATCGTAATAATGCATGATTCTCATACTAGTGGATAAAGGGCAACATTTAAATAAAGAATGTGTTAGAAAAATGAATAAATCGAAAAATATAGATCATAACTCGTTGAAGATTACGTTATTGATCGATATGGGAAGAAGGAGCTGTTGAATTGTCGACATTTGTGGTATGCAAAGGTTCTGCCGGCGGTGTACCATCATGAGAATTTCCTATATGTGGGGTAGCTGGCGTAGCTGGTTGAGACTGTGACGTTCCACCAGGTGGAGCGTATATTAGTCGATAGCCAGCTGGTAAAAAGAAACCACCATGTGGTGTACAGCTGAATGCTTGAAAATTTGATAACGTTTGATTATCGTGATACTGAATGTAACCTCCACTTCCCGTTGAACTTGATATCGGTATAGGTGTGACTAATGATCCAGTAGAAGATACTGCAATATTTGTTCCGTCTGGTAAAATAGGTGTGAACTGATACTGTGCAGGATTTATAATTGCCGGATTATGTAGTGGTTCAAGAGATTCTGTGATTTCACTCGAATAACTAGCAGATTGATTAGACACATTTTGCATAGTTTCAGAAGGCACTACTGGAATTGGAATAACATAAGCATGTGGTATTCCAGTTGCTGCCTGTTGTGATTGTAGTTGCAAAGGAGTTTGCTTCAATTTCTGCATAGCTAATAGTAATGTTTCATCCGTATCTGGATAATTACTTGGAGCTTTTTGCAAAGGAGTTTGGGGTGTTGTATTAAACATTAAATAATCTTCTGTACCTGGAAGTCTAGTCTGTCCTGTTAGGGAAAAGGTCACATCATTAAAGAACAGACGATGAAATATAATAATTGAAATAATCGTGTAATAGTTTAAAGTTTTAAAAGTTGATCACTAACCTGTCACACTAGTCGCAACGGTATGATAAAGTACTGGATGATGTTGATGGTGATGAAGCGCACTTGCTTGCTGTTGTTGTTGAATTAATAGCTGCAATTGATGTTGTTGAAATCGTTCCAATTCTTCTCTGTGTCTTCTTTGCAGTGTTTCCAATTCCATGGTTTGTCTATATGCATTAAGATTAGTTTTCAATTATTACCATTAAATCGTAATATGATATTTTATATAAATATAAATATAAACTTACTTTTTTATAAGCAATTGATATTCTTCGCTTGGTGTCAATGTCCAAAATCTCTCGTCCTTTTCTGACTGCTGTAAATAACATATTAACGTTTAGGTTGATGAATAAATTAATTAAGCACATGCTCGCTAAAAGATATGTACTTACTTCTATGACAGAAGCATTAATAGGTTGAGTGATTTGCGTAGGTGGTAAAGAACCTTCACGACTATGAATTATTTGCACTGGTGTACCTGTAATTCATGATCATTTGTTTTTAAAACATTTTTAATTTACTTTCTTGAAAATTGAATTTAGAATTACTTACCCTGTGTATCATCTATATGATAAACCTTTGACTCTTCTATTTGGCTTTTTGGTATATCGGCATGTTGTTGAATTGATATAGCAGCATTACTAGGAGGACCTGCGACCTTGGAAACCACGAATCTTGATATTTTTCTAACAGGTTGTGTTGTACTAACCTTCTATTAAAATTAGTCAATTATTTTTCAAAAATGCTCTTTACATGTACTGAAATTGACTACTTGAATATAATTTATACATACCTCAGAAGCATTTTCTTGAGATTCTATTTGCACTGGAGTATTCGTATCTGAGCGTGATGTAATGACACTGGGAATAACAGTAGCGACAGGCACAGCAGTTACAGGTGGAACGGTAGTCAATAAATTTTGAGTAGGTTGTGAGGGTGGTTGCATCTGGACAGAACCAACGATGGATACAGGCGGTGTTAAAGGTTGTGGCGAAGCTGTTGACAGAATCGACCCTCTATGATGAATTTTTGCTAATTCCTGTTCTAATTCCTGAAGACGAGATCCTGGTCTTTGTGTTCGAACTTTTATACTTTCTTTGCTGGGACTCATAGTTTCAGATCCTACAGGAGCTCCTCCAGGTGTTGGACTATCGAGAGAGCAATCCACGTGCTGACACAAACAATTTCATAATTTTTATGCAGTCAATTTGAATTTTTTTAAATACTTCATTGCGACTTTGTTAATATAACTTACAGTTTGAGAAAGAGCAAGTTGATGAATCGAGCTTTCCTGAATTAATACAGAATTTTCTACGCTTGTTGTAACACTTGAATCACTTAAGGTTGCAGTAGACTGTAACGTAGTCTGAGGTGATAGAGGTCCCTATTGTGTATTTTTTACATTATTAATACGAAACGCAAACAAATATATTTTAATCTTTCATATTTTTTAAATTACTTACTGTACCGTGTGTAGTGGAAATTGGCATGCCAATATTAACAAGTTTCTGTTGCAAAGAATGCATATAGGCATCATATCCACCTATCATTTGGTGATTATGAGGGGTAGCTGGGTAACTTATTGGTGGCGTGCCTACATTAAGTGCTTCAGATGGTTGACTTGTTAATTGAACGAGCTTCTGATGGAGATCCGCTATTGTTTGTGGACCTGTTCCACCTGGAACACTAGTGCCAGTACTATCTGTGACTTTATCTAAGGAATTCTGTTGACTAAGTTTTCGATGTTGTTGTTGTTGCTGTTGTTGCAATGTTTGGTTTTGTGTAAATAATGCTGAATCAACTGGCTCAACGATCGTATGTTCAGGAGTTATATCATGGCTAGAATTTTCATTCTCCGATAACAATGGACACTCGGAACTTGTACGCCTGTGTAAATAAAATAAATTTTATAAACATACATATAGTTTGCAGTACTATACAATATTATACATACCCAGTTGAACTGATTCCTTCTTGAGCTTCCGTCTCGGATATTTTTCCTGAGAGTTGTTGATCAGGGAGCTTTAAATGAAACTGAGACTGATCAGAAGTAGAACCTTCTAAATTTTGAGTATCTTGTACAACGTATTGTGAGATAGTTTGTTGCAATTGTGGTTGGGTCTGTTGAACATGTCTTATCGGCGCAGTTTGCTGTATTATTTGATTCATAGGAGCAATCCATTTACTCTGTGAAGTTAATGCGTGAACCGCTACTCCTTGGAAGTTTTGTTGTGCCATTTGTAACTGAGAATCGATTTGATGAGTTGTATTTAGTTGCATTGTTTGTTGCAAAGGTACCTGAGCTTGATGAGACTGCTGACTGATTTGAAACGTTTGTGGAATTACTTGTTGTGTCACGTTCGCTTGATAATTATGTGGTAATTGTGGCTGTATTTGTATTTGACTTGTTTCAGGTTGAATAGGTTGGAAATACTGCTCAGATTGAAGAGTGGGTTTATATTCGAATATTGTGGTTCCGGAAATATTTACAGTTTGGCTTGGCTCGTGGGTAGTTAAACAATGTGGAGTCACAGATTTTGATTTTGGGTTCGAAAGTATATTTGCTAAATTTTGTGCTAAATCTGGAAGCGTTGATGAGACTTCTTTCGTTTTAAGCATAACTTTAGGAGTAACTTCTGCACTGACAACTTGGTGTACAGGTGCAGATACATTGGGGACATTAGTTTGAGGTGCCGTTTGAAGCTGTTGGATTGGTTCTAAAACAGTTTGCGACAAAGGAGTGATGTTTGATCCATCTGTTTGAGAAATATATTGTACAGATTGCATTTGAGGCATCGATAAATTGGGCACAACTAGTGATTGTTTTTTGTCATCTGTTACACTAGCAATTTCTGAAATTTGTGAATCCGTGGACATATTCGACGTAGTAGAAATATTAGAAATCCTGCGGTTTCTTTCATCTATGATTGCAGTTGGTTGCAATTGGGAAATAGGCCCAGAAAGTATTACATACTGTTGTTGCTGTTGTTGTTGTTGTTGCGGTATTTGCTGAGGTTGAAATTGTTGCAACGGTCGCTGAACTTGCATTTGTCCCTGATGTTCAGACTGAATGTGCATTTGCGTTAAATTTTGCTGTACGGTAATTTGTTGTTGTTGTAACAGAACATTGCACGGTATAGATTGATTTTGATACTGTCCTAGTAAATTGATTCCGCTCGAAGAAACTTGAGTCTGTAGATCTTTCTGTGACAGAGTTACACTTTGAGGTGCAACTTGTATTTGTTGAGGTGATTGCTGCGTTATTGCCGATCCTTGAACAATTACGTTATGTTGACTAGATTGCGTAGCATTAACATTCTGCTGCATTTGTGACATGGATAGTATCGCTTGTTGCCCTTGTACAGTAGTTTGAGGATTGATCGATTGTTGTACCGGTTGTTGAATTGTTTGAATATTGTCCATTTGTTCTACGACGCACTGAGGACTTTGCGTAACGGTTTCAATATTAGATTTCTCAGGAACTGTAGTTTGTGTCTCCAAAACATTTACTTCTAGATCATCGTGTTTTGCTTGTCCATCATCGATCGTATTTGGTTGCAATAATAAACTAGATTGTGTTGTTAATATATTAGATTTATCTACACTTTCTACAGTAGTAGTAGATTCCTCCTCTTCGCTTGTAACAACTTTTTGCTCGACTACAGGACTAACTAAGAAACGAGAAATTTTTCGCGCTGGAGGTGGTGCAGTTAATGTTGCCATTTCTGTAACTGAAGCGTCAGGTTGTATTTCTTTATTTATTTCCTTTTCTTGCTCTGTTTCGTCCTGAACCATGGATTCTTTAGATTTTTCGTTTGTTTGATTTACAGTCGAATCGTTTGTTTGACTTTGATTCGTTGATTTAGCGATTTCATCTTTAAGTATGTTGTGTACGTCTAGGACTGTGTCTGCTGTTGTTACAGAAACGATAGTTTCCTGAGTTGGATCAGTTGGGTCGCTTGGTAAATTAGTCGGTGTTAATGTATCTGTATTTTGTGTAGAAGTCGATGATCTTCTGGAAGCTTCAGCTGATGTATTTTCAGGACCCATCTGGCTATCAGGTGTTTGCACATTTTGTTGTTTTTCAGTTGAAGCGGAACCCGTAATATGAGAAAGAATTTGGTCAATCGGTAACAATTTCGTAGGTGTAGAAGTATTTGAAGTTTCGTCTCTCTGGAACCATACAATAAATAATTATCTAGTTATCAAAATTATCTTTTACCAATAAAATGATTACAATGCATGTAAACAAAATAAAATTGTGGTATAAATCAGATAACTATCGTAAAATACAATTCAAACTGAATTACAGAAGGAAAACACAAATAGGTGTTTTTAATAATAAACGCATGTCTTAGTGATATCATGTTATAAAAAAAAGTCTATTTCAATAAATACAATTTCATTTATCTTTAAAGAAAGCTGTATAACTGTTACTTATTATTTCATGTACATAAAATTCTCTTGACTGTGTTTTGCGATATATTGTTAATAAAAATAATAATCTTTATAAAAAGGCGAATGTTCCTGAAAAATTTTCAAACAAAAATTAAATATAATATATAATAAAGAACAAATGTATAAAAATTAAAACATAAAACATGCCCTGACTGTAATCTAAACATTAAGTTATGCGAGTTGCCTATGGGAAAAATTGAATAATATACAGGAAATGTCGTTATATAATATTACTTTAAAAGATACACAAATGTCCGAACACAATGTATCATGAATCAAAAGGATGCACAAACGTCCACGATTATACGATGAAATATAGGAAATAGGAAAAGGTGTAGAGGGGACGATGAACTCACCGAACGGTGTCTACGATGGACTTTGTACGACGATCGGTGGCTGCTTTGACGAGTTAGCGAGCCATGTCTCACCTGCTGCGTCCAAAACCATACACACCAATTATACCTTAGAGGTACACCCTTTCATTTTTTTAATAGGATTACAAGATATATACCTCGAGCGTAACCATAACATTATTTTAATATGAAATATATAAGAAATATGGTTGTACTATTCCAAGGAAAGAACTTATAACAAGCAAAAATAGTCCTATGATATGCATTATGGACTTTTGTGTATCAGGTTCTTAAATGATAATTATAATACTAGTGACAATATCCTTTGTTAAAACATCTATTTCAAAATTTATTTTTGTTTATTTCTCTGATTAAAAAAAAAAAAGAAAACGGAAAAAAAGAAAAAAAAGAAAACAAATTTCCCTTCCAGATAATTTGCATTAGTTTCATTACACTCATAATTCACATCTATGAAATAAATTGACAAAACGAAAAGAAAACCGTTACCTTAGCTGTATCAAGACTGTGGTCACGATCTCTAGGTCGACGACTCGTAACTGGACTACCACCAGCAGATTGATCTGGTGGACCATGTGCTACTAGAGGTAAAGACCGTGTAGGGTCTAAACGCAATTGTTTAACAATATCTTCTATCAGTTCAACGAATGTTTCGCATTGAGATTGTGGTAATAAGTTTTCAGCAACCTGAAAAAAGGTAGAAATAAAGTAATAATATGAATTTTAAAAATAAAAGTATTAACTCTTTCGTTATCGTGAACGAAGTATTTCTCTCCACAATTCGAACGAGGTGTCACTGCTTCTACAATTCGTTAGTGATATTGTATAACCGGTGTAGTTGTAACAACATATCTCGTTCACGGTAACGGAAGGGTTAACATATAAAATTTTATTCTTTATTTACCAGATTGTTAGCAATATCAGTAGGTACCATATCGTCTCTATCGAATTTAAATGTTACAGTTTTTTGTTTACTGGTATCTAGCTGACACTCAACAATCATTGATTGTCCTTCGTTACTGCTTACAGACAAAACTGTTAATTTTATACCAGGCTTCTTACGTTTCGTACCAGATCTTTTTACTTTAGACCTTTCAGACGAAGCGACATTTTCGGTATTTTCTTGACTCATTCTACATATAAAAATACTTGGTTTTTTAAATAGTGTCTATTTAAGAGATGATTGAAATTTCATATATTTACCCTTCATTTGGCACTGTTGCTTGGGATGTAGCGCTACCAGACATAATAGAAACGTTCCCTTGATCCTGAATATTAGACGGTACGTCTGGTGGTAAAGATTGCACAGAATCCATTGTATCTTGTTTAGATAAAGATGATCTATCTGTGTTAGAACATTGTTCTGCATTTGAAATAAAAGACTGTTGATGTTGAGATGTTGTTGTTGATTGCACGGAAATACCAGATGATATAGGTACAGTAGTAGGGATATTAGAATTTTGCGAATATTGCATCTGAACTAAAACGTTTTGTTGATGTTGAGGTTGGTGTCCACCATTTGAAATAATCGATGATGCATTTTGCATTGGAATCGTCGAAGTTATTGTATTTTGTATGTGAGTTGCTGATGATGTGCTCTGAATATTTAGACCGGATGCTTGTCCTGGTTGTGGTTGTATATAAGGTTGTGAAGTTGGAGGTGCTGTATTCTGAGGGATGCTCGGATGAGAATATATTTGGGCGGTAGATTGGTTGGATGGTAAAATTTCGACATGACCAGAAGAATTTGAGCCAGCATATGAATGATACATTTGTTGAGATATATTTTGTTGATATATAGATTGCGTACTGTAGCCTGAGGTTCCTGTTGCACTTTGTTGATAGTATTGTTGATTTTGAACCGGCGGAGAATTCACTGAATGCGGATGTACTTGCTGAACATGCTGTATTTGCGGTTGAGAATATTGCACTTGCTGAGGTTGGGGTATTTGCTGATGCATATGTTGCGGTTGCGGTAAAATTTGTATCTGTGGCGGTATTTGTTGTTGTATTTGATGGCCCATTTGTTGCGGCACATTCAATTGTATATATTGCTGTTGTTGATGCAAATGTTGCTGTTGCTGTATTTGTTGAGGTACTTGAGGAAACTGTGATTGAGTTTGAGGGGTAGAACATTGTGAAGTAGCAGTTAAATTTTGTGAAACATGCGAAGGAAATTGTTGTGGCTGTTGTTGCTGCTGCTGCTGTTGATATTGTTGTTGTAACTGTTGTTGATATTGCTGTTGTTGGTATTGTACTTGTTGCTGTGAAACTTGAGGTACTTGTTGCATTTGCTGTGCCTGCTGCGGTTGAACAACAGAGGTTTGTTGTTGCATTAATGGTTGTTGTTGAACCAACTGAACTTGCTGTGGTTGTAAATTGTGCTGCGGAGGTTGTTGCGCAGCAGTTTGTATCTGTTGCTGCTGTTGCTGCAAAGGTATTTGATTCTGTTGCAACTGCATTTGTACTTGACCCTGGATTTGAATACCCATGTTTGATTGCATCTGTTGTTGTTGCTGTTGTTGCAATTGCATTTGTTGAAGTAATAATTGTTGTTGCAGTAAATTTTCAGTGGTTGTATTAGCGCTATCTGCTTCTCGATCTAGACGTTCTTTTTCTTCTTTGGCTTTACGTTCTTCTCTCTCTCGCAATAAAGTACTGATTTGCGATTTTAACATTTTTGCCACAGCCTTAACATCTTCTTCGAGTATAAGGCTAGATTTAGCCATTTCCGAAGCTACTTCTTCCGCGTTGTCAGTTTGAATGTCAAAGTCAAACTGTATCGCCTCATTTTCTTTATGTTTGTTAGTACGTTTCTTAGGATCCAATACTCTGAGTCGGAATTCTACGCGCGATAATTCAGCATCCGCTACAGCCGAATCTCTCGAAACCATTTCTAATTTTAATCCAACATCGTCCGCAAAAAATTCGTGATTTAAAAGATCTTTAACTAAGGGTCGTTCTTCTTTCTTTAGACGAATACACATTTCTATAATTTCACGTACTTCTGGATTTTCCACTTTATCATAACTCTGCGGCTTTACACCCTGTGTATAATACAATTATTATTTAATATGTTAGATATTATTAATTAATTATTATGTTAATTATTAGATATATTGAATAAAAATAAATACCACATAAAGAATACAAAATAAATGAATGAATAAAATTTGAATACATAGAATTTAAAAAATATTACACTCAATATAATTATTTTTATATTATTAATATTATTAATATAAAATTAACAGTGATTTACCGATACTACACGTTTATATATTTGAGCCGGTCCAGTACATTCTGAATATGGATATTCACTAGTAGCCATTTCAAGCATACACATTCCGAACGCATAAACGTCAACAGATTCATCGTAATGTTCTTCGTACATTTCTGGTGCCATAAATTCAGGAGTTCCGATAACACTTTTTGCAAAACTTCGATTTTTAAGAGTAGCAAGTCCCAAGTCGCCAATTTTTACACTTCCTGTAGTACCAGTTATAAAAATATTGTCACATTTTAAATCACGATGAATAATTGGTGGTGATCTCGAATGCAAGAAACTAAGGCCTTTCAAAATTTGTCGACACCAAGATTTTACTACTTTTGGATTAATTTTTTTAAATCGCCTTAGGTACCTATATGAAATTACATAATAATTTAGAATTATAATTATAATGATACGAATTCCTAGAAACTTGTTATGAATTTAAAAACGTACGTTTTCAATGTTCCTGAAGTCATAAGTTCAGTGACCAACACAATATATTTTCTACGTGTAAGTGTAACTTCCCAATAATCATAAAACCTAACAATATTTGGGTGTTGTAACCCTTTCAACATTTCTGCTTCCTCTCGAAATCTTAATCTTTCTGTTTTATTTAATTTTTTTTCCTAAAAGAAAACGAAATAATTAAAAAATTATAATTATATGTAAATATATTTAAAAATTACATACTATAAACTTTTTTTATTATATTTCACTAACCTGCAATTCGCACCAAGCAACAGCTACACCAGTTTGAGTGTCCAAACCTCTGTATACAGTTTTAAAGCTGCCTCTACCAATTTCCTCCTCAAATTTTAAAAATCTACCATCTGGTGATATACCTATGGCCTTTTCTTCATCATCATCATCTTCAACAGTTTGCACTTTAACTTTCATTAATAAATTTCGTACTTCTTCCATAGCCATCGTTTTCTGCGTTAATTTTTCATCTGCTTTGAAATTTTCATCAAGTAAAGGACCGATAAATCCTTCCACCGTTTCTTCTTGCACTACTTCTTTCGCCATTTCTTCTTTTTCTTCTTTCACCATTTTGATTTCATCTTGCGTGTTTGCATCATTGACATTCTCCATTTCTGTATCTAACGGTGGCACTTTTCCTAATTTACTCAGAGATTCATGAAGCGCTTGAGCAGCAACAATATCACTAATACTGGTGCCATTATCATCATCGTATATTGTTACTTCTTCTTCTACTTCTCTTTGGGCATCTATATCCTTAACCTCAGTATCTATAATTTCTTCCGATACTTTTGATGTTACAAATCTTGAACTTTTTATCTTCTCTTCACTTTGTTGCGTATTCTTTTTGTCATCTATCATATTTTTTTCCAAATTTTTGGCTAAGTCTTCAATCTCTTCAATATTAGTAGATTTTGATTCTTCGTTAGACATTTTCTGTTTTGTTTTTTCGTTATTTTTATTTACTGTTGAACTCATTTCTGTGACCAAAGTTGTATCTATGTTTCTTTCCATATTTGCTTCTTTTAAATTTTTATTATTCTGCTGTTCAATCATCTTTTCTGTAACATATTTACTTCTAGATTTTATAGATTTGCATTCAGTGGATTTCGTACTTGTAGAAGAAGTGGAAAATAATTTTTGTTTATTCTGTGCACTTATTTCTTCTTCAATACTATTTGTTGATATTTTTCTTGTAATATTCGAAGTTTTAGAGAATTCAAAACATTCTGATGTAGATGCCCTTTGCTCATTAGGATCATGAGGATCTAATGATTCTTTTTTGTCTGATGTGTTCTGTGACAAATAAGCACCTTCTTCACTAATATTGCATTCCATACTCGTTTCATCTTCGTCCGATTTTTTTGATTTCAGTCGACTAAGTGGTGTCGATGGTGTGGAAGTGGATCCTATGTATGAAAATGAACATTCTAAATCTGTGAAACAAAAACTGTAGATAAAAGCTAATATAAGATATACCTGGCACATTGAAGACATTTTCTGTTGCTGTAATAGCTTCCTCTGCATCGCTAAAACTGCGGTCATTTTCATGATCTAAAGATGGCGAATTGAGATTCCGAGATGACTTTTCAGAAATTCGTAATGCAGATAAAACTTTCTTTTTAGAAGAAGGTGAATTACTAGCGATTCCGTTGCTTGTTATAGACAATGAATCAGTAAGATCTGCTCTTTGTGTCCGTACTTGTTTCTTGCAAATTGGTGTAGAGGAACGGTTTATATTTGATGTCTAAAAAAATAAATAACAATATAATTTATATTTATATAAAAATATTATTTAGATACAAAGTATTCTTTATTTTTCACATACTTTTCTATCACCAGAATTATGGGCACTAGTGCCAGCTTGTGAAACAATAGATAATTTTCTTTGGCGTTTATGATTATGTGTATGGTTATGAATCCTTTGAGTGGTTACAACTGAACAAGAGCCTCCTCCTTCCTGAGAGGCTAAGTGGCCCACTGATAGACTAATCCCACCCTGATTACCACCACCTCCACTGGCCACCAGCTTTGGACATAAACTTGACAGGCCACTTCCGCCTGAAGATTGTTGTCTATTTGTCTCATACCTAAAACATGATTAAAAATACTATATAATTATTATATCATATTTTCTTTTCTTTTCATTAATATTCTTCTTTTAAATATTATTTTCTTTGATCAAGAATGGTTTTTTATTTAAATCATACACATTTTATGTTAATTTAGATACAAAATATGCAGTAAGCTTTTATTTTATAATACAAAATATAAATATAAATTATAGCAAAAATTATTATCAAGCCAAACTAAAATCATAATTTAACATTATGAAGTGTTGTTGTGTTTTGTGAATTATATAAAATATAAAAGGAGAAAGTTACACACACGCACATACATTTTGCAATAAAATATTTTTTATTATATAACTATGAAGAATAGTAAATCTAAATTAAGAAATTAATGTTTAGCCTCATCTGTACTAAATGTACATGCCAACTATAAAATTGTTATGTTACATAATATTGAAATGTTATGAATTATGGTTTAATGTACTACTTAATCTTAAAACAGAGAAATATAAAGGATATTTAAAAAATAAATTCAAGATATATATAAAGTCTATGACAATGATAAAAATTCCAAAACATAAAAAGCCAAATTAATAGCTATTAATAAATTATTTTTTCTGAGATGTTTAAATGACAACTATTCAATACTAATTGAATAGTTCCATGTTGCAATATGACAAAAATATAAATCATATAATTACTAACCTTTGAATACCTATAAAATTTCATGTTTGAAGTTCAGGGTCAGTAATTCTGGAAATATATTGGAATTTATATTTTTCCTGATGAAATTTTTAAATTTTGTATGACAAAAATTTCTTGATTAGATTTTATAGTACCTCATAATTTATGTTAATTTTAGTATACCAAATATTTTAGTTAATATCTATACATTTCAGATGAAATTTTTCTCAAAAATTGTAATAATTTCAGTATGTACATGTACAGTACGGATGAGATATACAAAAAATTTCTGTGCATGTGTAGCTTTATTATTTAATAAATATCATACTTTATTATATTCGATAATTAAAGAGTTCAAAATTAGGAAAATTCTGTTCCTCGGTCATGTGTTTGAAAGAATTCTTTAAAAAATGGAATCTGTAAAATAATATATTAAAGAACAATCTTCATAAAGTGCATTCCAAATTAAATATATTTGTAATTTTATATATATTTACATATATTTATATGTTAAATATATATATAATTTTATATATATTCGGAATATAGTATTACTTATATAAATATGAAACATGTATGTCAAATGAAAAGCAAAGAATGAATTATAGCAAAGAAATTAAATGACATAAGATAAAAAATGGCAATGTAAGAAGCATGATTTTGATACAGACATCATTATACCTGTCCTGCCTGCTGTGGCCAGATGAGAGAAATCCACGCACTGTATTGCCTATAGCTGCTCTCTTTTTAATTTCTTTTTTCCGTTCTCTGTACCCACCAGATCCAGTGTCCACTTGATCTTGACGAATATTTCTATCTCCCTGTAATCAATGTATTATGATTCTCAGTGAGATAATAAGTAAATGGGCATAGAGGTTTTAATAATTAATGAAATAAATTATATATATATGTATATATATGTATATAAATTTTAAAACTAATTTATAGAAAGTTTACCTTAATACTTAAAAGCTTTATATTCAAATTAGTACTTGTGCTTGTTGGAACTGGACTTAGATCACACCTTACTCTTCTGTGTGATTTCTCAACAATTGGTGGATCTTCCTCTAATTCCAACTGATTTCCAATTGTAAAAGAACGACTCTGTGTTAATAAAATATCTTCTGTATTATGTTCCCGACTAGTGCCAACCGAACTCACTGCCTTGTTTTCATTGCAGCATCTCGGCATTGCACATAACCAACGTATGAAAGAATTCACTTTATAAAAATCCTTGCCTCCTATTTTATATATATGTACATATATTTATATATGTACATATATTTATATATATATAAATTTTTATATATATATATATATCTCTTTCTTTCTCAATTCGACTTGGATAAAGATTTTATAAGAACTTCTAATGTCATATTATTCATCAGGAAAACAGTATGTATCTTTAATTAATTTTATTTTTCAAACTATAAAATACTGGATGCATTTATGCAAATGTACAGAGTATGTAGTTTTATATTCATCACAGATTTTTTTCTTCTTAATTATCAAATATACTCTGTTACTCTGTTACTTCAATTTTTTAATAAATATTTACTACCAAAGAAGTTAAATGATTCTGAAAACAGAAAGAACATTAATATTAATAATAATAATTAATAATAATGAAAATATTAACAAATAAATTTTTATAAATAAATATAGATAAAAAATGGTTGTTTACGTAATGAAGAATTTTATTTTTTTTTGTTTATGATATTGGTTTTTTAATTTCAAGATTGTAATTAAATATTATAATATAAATGTTTAATTCATTCTTTCTATTTTTTTCTTGTTATATTTTTAATTTCATACTATATATTAAAAAATAAGAAAACCATACCTTTATTTTGCTTATAAATTATGTTGTATAAATGCTGTTCATTATTAATAATTTAAATTGCATTACAAAAATATGCATTATAAATTATAAAATAAATAAAAATTAATATTTTTCATATGTGAAAAAAATCTTCCCATTCTAATTAAATGTTGTACGTGACATATTTTCAATATTAACAAACATATATGCTTGTTATTAAATATATTTATCATGTATTATAATTTTAAATAACGTTAATAGTTTTTCAACGTTTGCATTAAATATGTATTAATAATTTCGTTAAAATAATTTTATATTATATATGTACATGTATACAATGTAACATATGTTAAATACGCAATTAATTTCGAAATTATTGTAATAACGAATGTGCAAAAAAATTATGAGCGAAGTCGATTTATTAAAAAGATAAAAGTGAAAAATAAAATCAAAGGTATAGAAGAGTAATTGGGATAGAATCCTATCAATAAAGCTTGAATTAATCTATTTTCCAGAGGGCAGAATTATATGTGTGTGTGTGGATATGTATGAGTCCTTATGCGACTGTGATTTCTGCTTTGCAAATAGTTTATATATCGTACAGATTGTATAAATTTAGCAACATCAATAGCCTAATGTTGATCACGTCGATTGCCAATAAATGTGAGGACAACTGATCTCAAAATTAGTATTTTAGATATATTGAACACAATATTTCGTTATTTATTAATAAATCGAAACTCCTATATATCCCAAGAATCCGCTCGACTAAACAGCCATAAGAATCATTAAATAACAAGTTGAAATGGGGAAAACAAAGGCAGGCATGAGGGGAAGAAGATTTAACTTCGTTAAATATCGCAGTATGTTGTTAAGCATCGTGGAATAGTTGCTTAAAAAATATTGACAGTATATAGCAAGCAGCAGGTCTTACGTATATACTGCGATATACGTATCTCACGGACACACCGTTGCGATGCATACTGAACACATGCGTATTAAGGGGTAAAGAGGAAGTGCCACACACGTATACCGCAAATCAAATAAATGCATACACTGGACGAGCGCGCATATAGTGAAGACTGCTGAGAGAGATAATGTGACATCTATCCCAAAAATATCGCGTCAGTGCATATTTTACGTATTGTTTGGCGGCAGACGATTTCGAGGGTTACGAGCAAATTTGAATCTTTTTGTTCTCTGTGAACGTCACTGGTTTGTCCAAGATTTTTGTCTGATAAAATACATCGAGAACACGAACGAGTACTTGTCATGCGGAGATGCGTGAACAACAATACCTACTCAGAGTCGGTGATTTTCGTACGAATATGCGAGATATTTGTTCGGTTACGTGATTGTTTCATTACCTCTGATATAGATCCAGTCATATTAGCTTCGCGACGCACTGACAAACAGTACACGTAATTTCTTAGTCAACCGGTATTCACATTTGTGTTGCAGAAAATCGTCCGACTACACCCAAATAACCACCATTTTTTTTCACTGAATAACGCGCACTCTCGCGGTGCTATGCGTTAACGACGATCAAGTTATAAATTTATGCCGCGTACACACCAAGCACAATTACGTTATCATGTAACACAGCGCGGTCATTGAGAATTGTTTTTGTAGGTTTTATTTTTTTTTCCTGATAACCGTCCTCTCAACTATGATACGATTCAATGATTTATTCATTAATTTACTCTACGTACATGTAACACTAAATTGTTCTTCTAGTTTTTGTTCCCTGGATATTTGCTCCGGTAATTTTATCAATCGAACTTCATATATATTTATTCTTTGTTAGAATGTTTTAATAATAAAAAAAAGAATTTCGCAATGAACTTATTTCGCATATCACTTCTCGATCACTTTAAGCGTTCGTGTGTCAGATACCCATTTATATACATGTTTCGAATCTTCTGCGCAGGAAAAGCGTCACGTCAAGAAAAATCCCCAAAAAAATATTTAAAGAATTGAGCGTAATTTACGTACAGGAAAACATGTATCTAATTAGAGTGTAGAAATTGCGTGATGCACTCGTGTAGTTGAATACACTACGATTGTATATATGATGCTTAAAACGGATCCTCCACAGACAGTAGAAATTCTTTCAAATCGTTTCGAATTTTTACGAAGTCAATGTGACATGAAGACACGTTGAAGTTGACGGGAACATATTCGTCGAGCATGGAACAACTTTTATTTTTTTCACGCGCATTAATCTCAATACGAGACTATGCGTTAATATAATCCAGAACTTGCTATTTACTTAGATAGGAATGCATCGGGCTGGTTTGCTGATATCGGCGCCAGCTGGCATTACCATCGCGCACAACTTCCACCACCGTCGCACATTCCCCTCTACCTTTCCCCCGAGAACATATGCACTTGCCGATGTAGTCTGTAGTAGTCTGCGGATATGGTTAACTGTGGGTCGTAGCATTATGTAGAAGTACGACACTGAAGGCCGATTTGAAGCTAATAACACTATTTCGTGTCCGTGTGAGCGTATCACCGAAAAAAAATGACTCGCACAGTGCCATCGAATTTTTAGGGATTAATGAAATTGAAAAAACGGAAGAGTCTGTGCGCGCAGTGCGTGAATATGCCCGCCAAGGTCTCAAAGAAGGTCGTGGGCATGATCGTACGAAGCCGAAAATTCATTATTAAGGATGGGGTCATTACGGTACTGAAACACATTCAGTTTAATATTTATTAGATTTTTAAGTTACATGTCCGTCTATCTCTCTCTCTCTCTCTATATATATATATATTATACATATATATATATATTTTTTTTCTCTAATTTCGTATCGAAAGTAAGTATACACGAGTTTTCATTTCGGTGCATGATAAACTCTTGACAATGAGTTCACTTTGTGTTTATCTCCTGCTGAATAGTGCAAAAATAATGGATTAATGATTAAAAAAAAAAAGAAAAAGTTCCTTGTACGAAACGCGACTTTGACTTGTTGAACTTGTTCTCGAGACAAGTTCGTGGGTATATCAAAGTTGTTGTGCGAGTTTTAGAGTGATTACATTGTAATTATAGCACTGACACATGGCTGAAATCTTCGTTCGTTTTTCGTGCCGTTAGTAAGACTTCTTTTCATGTAAAGAATTGTTACAAAATACAATCGACGTATTTTTCATTAAATAGTATTTTTCACCAGTTTTCATTAAAAATATACGAATTTTCTTCAGAAGTAATAAGAGTAAACGATACAATTCCATATGCCTTTGTTGAATCCTGTATCCCCCTGTGATTTTTGTTTTTTAACTGGGCAAACAGATGTTAATTGTAACACACGATAATACCAATAATAATCTTATTGACAGTTAAATATAGTGTGTATTGGACTATTCGAACTTCTGTTTATTCCTAGTATTTTATAATTAATAAGATATCTAGAACCTGCAACCAGCTTCTTTGTTTCATTTTTTAATTTGTTTTCAAGCAGCTTAAAACGTTTCCCTGATATAGAGACATAGAGTAGTATCAATGTTCTTTAGATACTTTCACTTAGAGTGATGTTCAAAATTACTTTATGAATAAAACAATGTTATTTAAATTACGTTAATTTCACATCTTGTTTTATTGCTTTTCATTAATTTCCTTCTATGATCAATTAGAATTAGCTGAAATAGAAGCTTCCTAATTATCTTTTATTATACAGAGAAGACTTTATAAAGTTTATGAAAAGTTATCATTATGTAATTCTTTCATTTTATATTTGATCTAATGAAACATATGTTTAACTACAATGTTTCAATGTTAACCATATTTTCAATGAAATGAATGATCATGACATATTTGTACAGACAGTGTAATAAGTTATGAATTCTTTATATTTTACATCAAAAATGTTATAAATACAGAAGAATATTTTAGGTTATTAATATGTATGATAATTATTGAAACAGCGAAACTTCTCAAACTACACGAAATGCAACATATCGTGATTATAATTTAGAAGAGAGAAAACAAATTACAATTTACGCGAGTAAATGTACTTTCCCCTTGGTTCACGATAATATCTTCTCCTTTTATTAAAATCGAGTTAAATTGTTAGTTTCTTTTTATTACAGTATTGTTATATATGTTTAGGTCCTTCGAATATTATCGTACTTGCGCATATTGATCAGCTGCCAGCAATGTGTAGTTGATAAGAACTAACCTTTTTGTACACGAAACGACTAATGAAAATAGAGATTATGCAAGATTTTCCAAAGTGGATAAATTTTCTCGTTTACGAGTGTGTCGTTATAGACGTACAACGAGTAACGTAGTTTCGTTGCTCTAGAGTTTTAGGTTAGATTCAATCGAAAGTTATGACGAAAGAACTACGGTTCGTATCGTAAAAAGTGGGGGGCCTGGTGGCAGAGTTGCAATGCAGTGATCCAGGCTTTTGTTCGAAATTTTGTAGTAATTTTGTTGGAAGAGATAAGAGTGGACAATGGGAAAATAAAGAAAACTATTAAACAGACATACGGTTTCGAGAATGTTAAGTGAGGAAGTGTTGACAATAAGTTATGACATCAAGATACATTAAATACGAGACGAATCACTCCACCTTGATATATTAGTTTATATTACTGATCATACCATTTTTTTAATGTACTTTGATATGACACTTCGTCTTGTACGAGTTTTACTGAAAATTAGAGTATCATGAAACACTTCATGTAAAAGCTTCTGATTTTTACGAAAATCACACAACATTATGCTGAATGATAGCTTCTCTCTGGAAAATTTCGACGTGTTATTGTCAGTCAATAGACATCATGCATGACGGAAACATGACAGTTTTTCTTGAAAAAGGAGAACGGTTTCAAGAGAAATGTTCAAATGATACTACATAGAAAGAAAAAGTTCTTCGAAAATTTCCAAAACTTCAATCTATCAACAATGTAGTGCTTTTTAAACAAGCTGCCCTTAATAGCTACAGACTATAATATGTGATAAGAATACCCAGAATGTTTTGAAAATCTTGTATACATGCGGAAGAGTATATTTTTAAAATGGTCGTACGCAGATATTTTGTTCTATGTTAATGATTTCGGCGCAATATTTTATGTACATAAGAGATCTTGTGTCTTTATATTGCTGAGAAATGTAAAAAGAGAAACAAGGAAGAGAAGTATGCTTTGTCTAAATGAGAGAGAATACATAAAAATTGACCAAAAGTAAAAGTAATGATAATAAAGAATATTTGTAAAATTATTTAAATAAAGATTAAGCTGTAATATCGAATAAATCATACTATGTATTCCTAATGTAATTTTTAATGTTAATGGCACAAATTACAATAATGACAGATTAGTATCATGAAAATAAAAAAGAAGCTTGTTGCAATTAATAATTCAATTATTTTATATGTATATTAGTTAAGGATAATACAATCTCTATACAAACCATAAAAATGTACAAAGATTGTATCTTATTACACAAAATGATATTTGTGATATAATGAAAGACATATATATGCAGAATTAAAGACTAAGTATATTAATAATCACTAAGTAATTAATAATGTGGAAAAGTATCCACAAAAAATGCAACAAAAATAGAGCTTTCAATTAGAATTAATGCATAAATGTAATTAATAAAGACCGCAGTCTTCATGCAATATAATAAATAACTATTCGTGAGGATTAGGTTGAATATTCGAAAATGCAAAACTGATATAATGCTAAGTCAAGATTATTCGTTACAGTATTATATGGATCTGAACAACTGATAAATGAAAAATTGATAGAATCGTAAATATGGAAAGAAATATATATAGTAACACTTCTTAGGGGTCATGCCCCCTGGGGCAAAAGGTGGAGCAGAGGGCCTGGGCCCTTCCTGTTCTGAAATTCACAACAGTCAAGAACATGCTATTGCTATACTCACACCTCCTCTTACATTTGCTCAGCAATGCTACAGACATCTTAAGGTCAGCTGTCACAATTTGCAAAGTGCTTATAGTTTTTGATAAATCCAAAGAAACTTCTGACGTTAAACTTCTGTAAAAATTATCTTTTTATTATTTCATAATTATTGGGTGTAGCAATTAGATATTATGGCTGCTTATGAACTGTGTATACATTAGTAATATACACACATTCGCTTGTGAACACTATACTTATATATTTTATTTCTTTTTGTTTTACAGAGTTCCGGTATAGGAGAGGCAAGTGTGTACCATGCTCTGGTTGTAATATTTTTGGAATTTTTTGCATGGGGTTTATTAACCATGCCTGTTATCTCTGTATTAAATAGTACATTTCCAAATCACACGTTCCTGATGAATGGTTTGATAATGGGCATTAAAGGAATCTTGTCATTTCTTTCGGCACCATTAATTGGTGCTTTGTCTGATGTGTGGGGTCGAAAATTCTTTCTACTCATCACAGTAGCCTTCACATGTGCGCCGATTCCTCTAATGAGCATTAATACATGGTGGTTCTTTGCTATGATCTCCATCAGTGGTGTCTTTGCTTGCACATTTTCAGTGGTGTTTGCATATGTTGCTGATGTTACCGAAGAACATCAAAGGTCTCCAGCATATGGCTTGGTAAATACTTTATTATAAAATTTATAATATTTTTCTTGTGTTTTTTATATATTTGTTTTATTAGGTGTCAGCAACTTTTGCTGCAAGTATGGTAATAAGTCCAGCATTGGGAGATTATATTATGAAAGTGTATGGAGAAAATCTTGTGGTTGCATTAGCAACAGCTATTGCAGTGTTGGATGTGTTTTTTATATTAGTGGCTGTACCTGAAAGTTTGCCTGAAAAAGCTCGTCCACCAGCACCTATTTCTTGGGAGCAGGCAGACCCCTTTGCTTATCTTGGAAAGGTAAGTAATTTGAAATATTATATATACAAAAAGTGATCATGAAAACCAAATTAGTAAATATGTGTCTAAAAATAAATATCCTTTAACTTAATTAGAACTTTTTGCATTCTATTTCAAAATATATTATATATTATATTGTATTTTTATACAATATAATAATAATAAAATAAAAATATTAATATAATTCTGATATTTCAGGTTGGCAAAGATCATACTATTTTAATGTTGTGTATTACTGTGTTCCTGAGCTATCTTCCTGAAGCAGGACAGTATAGTTGTATATTTGTCTACTTGACTAAAGTTATGGGATTTACTGCTCTAATGGTAGCATTTTTTATTGCCGTGGTTGGAATTTTAAGCGTCGGCGCTCAAACTCTCTTGGGTGTTTTGATAAAGACACTTGGCAGTAAACACACTATAATGTTAGGCCTTTTATTTGAGATGTTACAACTCATGTGGTTTGGCTTTGGTTCGCAAACATGGTAATTTTTTCTTCATCATACTTTCAAACTTTTAATTTCTGATGCAAAGTTTAAGAAAGTCGTTACTTTCGTTTTTTATTGTAATTTTAATAAAAATATCACAAATTAATATTAAAAAATTTTAATAATATAATAGAAATAGAATTTTATAAATTCTATCAGATATCTCTATAATTTTAAGGATGATGTGGGCAGCTGGAGTACTTGCTGCTGTGTCAAGTATTACATATCCTGCAATTTCCGCGTTCATATCCATGCACTCTGATGCTGATAAGCAAGGTTTGGTACAAGGCATGGTAACCGGAATGCGTGGATTATGTAATGGTCTAGGGCCAGCAATGTTTGGAGTAATCTTTTATCTCTTTCGTGTTGATCTCAACGACAATTCTCCCTCCCTTCCTGCAAAACCATCTCCATTAGATGAAAATAACAAAACAGGAACTGCCACGCAACATCTTGATATTATGCCACAAATAGTAACCCAGGTAATTTTGATTAGAAGTTAATTAAAAGTAATAATTACATTCATATAAATACTATAAAGAAATTTGTATTTCTAGCTTGTACCAGGACCACCATTTGTGTTTGGTGCATTACTTGTGATATGTGCATTACTAGTAGCTGCATTTATACCCGAATCAAACACAATGTCAACTGGTCCATTACATCATCCATCCACCTCCCGGAGGCCCTCCGGTAAATACGCATATCAGAAATGTACGTTAAAGGTTGTCAGTTATGTTAAAATTCAGATGTATTTTTGGTGGTGGGTTTTATTTTCATAAAATTTAGTAACAGTAATGTGATAAAATATAAAAATTTTTACATCAGTTTTATAAAGAAAGGGTATTACAGTAATCTTTGGATAAGTAATTGTAAAACAAATTTGGATAGAATTAATTAATCAGAACAGATTTTTTTTATTGGACTCATTAAATACAACAATAAGACTGACATCGCGAAAATTTAATTTTGAAAGATGTGGTTACTTATCCGGAAATTATTGACTTAGTTTCTATGTGATTAAAATACATCTATATTTTATATAACATATATGTAACAAAATTTCTTGTACGTTATATACACGTATGTATAGTATATGTATATATATATGTATATACACGTTATGTTATGTTAAGTTCTGTTACAATTTAAGGCTTATCCCTGGATGTACATTATGAAGGAGACAAATTGGGAAGCGGGAAAGGCAAAATAGGACCGCTGTCACCTCTAGTCGACAATTGCAACTCTGCTGCTCTATAGCTATTGTAAAAACTAAAACAAGCCACAGGAAAGAAGAAGGACACGTACCTTTGTGACAAAACTATATTTAGAGAAACGGTTACTATCAAGTGCACCTACTACATGAGGACTTTAAAGAAGCCGTCTTGTATTATATTATGTCTTTAAGTCAATAACTGAGATTGATCTTAGATTTATCAATCCACTTAATGTTTAGGTTACGAAAAATTTTTACGAACAGTGCTTGTTTCAGTGACATTTAAATTGAACTAAACATTAAGTTTAATCTTTTTAGGTATTTTATTATATAAAAATTTTACTTTTTTTCAAAAAAAAAGATTATAGTATTAACTTGTACCAAATCAAGCACCGGACACTTTGATTCATTTATCAGTGACTCCTGGTTTGTATAGCTTGCCAAATGCATAAAATGGTAAAACGAATGAAAGTTGTAATCAGTATTTTTACTAGACTTACAACAAAAAAAAAACTCTAACTTTTTATGTAAAATTCTGTTTTATCATGTACGTTTTTCATTGCTTGTTAGAATCATATAAAGAACAACAGTTTTTTATAATTATAATTTAGGCAAGAGCACCTGTTACTTTGATCACTAGCATCATGAATCTTCAGTTTAGGATATTTTCTATTACGTTTCTGTCATCATTCTTGGTAAACACAATCTTATTTATTTGCAAATGTATTCTGTTTCATTTTTCATGCATTCCTTTGTTTTACGCATACCTTTCAATTAGCGAAGAAAGAAGAGTGCAATAGCTGCGAAAAAATGAGAAGACGTTGTAAATGAAACTTTACATAGCTGAAATAGGAAATAAGTTTCCAGTTACATATAATACCTAGTAAGAGTTAGCTGATGTTTGTAAAGTACGTTAACTATTTTCTTTGCATAAATATTTATTTTAATAATTAGACATCAACAGAATGAATTTAATGGCCTTAATCAGAAAGAAAAAAAAAAAGAAACAATTTATATAAAATTATACTTTGCCACTTGAGGGCAATGGTAGATTTTGATCGAGAATGTTATGGATATCATTGATCGAATGCCTGACGGTGTTTCAGAAATGTTAAAATGTGCATGTTTTAAATTGGAGTCATTGATGTTAACAAAATACAATAGTGTAGTGTATTTGTGCATTTTACTTCTACTTTGAAAGAACTAGTATCTTTGGAATTATATGTGCATTGCCATAGCCTAAATAACTCTCTGAATTTGAAATCTGCCAACATTTTAGACTGAATTTCAATTTTTGCATTAAAATCTTGTTTTATAACAAGTGTAAGATTTCTTCGAAATATTTGAAACAAAGATAATTTAGTTACATGTAAATTTTGTTTAATGTACATGAGATTATAATTGTCATTTGTATCAACGATAAAAAGAGGATGCTCAAATCCCATTGAAAACCAAAGAACGACTAGTAGCAGAAATTATTCAAGAGTTGTAATATTAGAAAACAGTAGGAACTTATAAAATTATGGTGCAATGCGCGAGCAAAAAATAAAATTTTGTATGATCTCACTTTTCTCCAAGAACGCTATTTTTCAAATCAGACAAAATGTAAATAAATCACAATATATTATTTCTTTTGTAAAAATGACAAAGGCTAATCAATTCATATGAAATTTGAACTTCATCAATACTATTACGTTGTTTCAAGTTGTTTTAGTATTGAAAAAATGCTATACATATCGAAGTTTAATATTCTTTTTATACCTCTGTTAAGATAAGTCATGGAATAAAATTCCATTACAAATGCACAATTCCATCACAAAAAGATATGCAAAACAAATTTTGAAGATGTATGACAAACTTATTTGCATTCGATTTCTTGGAGAATATAAGTATAACATGCAATAATTTTATATTTCTGCTTGATTTGAAAGTTATTTATTGAAGTTTACTCTTACACACAGAAGTACATCAACACTGTTGTAATGTAACATTGCAAAAGAAAAACAAAAGAATCACAATATAAGAAACAAAGTCCAGTTTAAGACTTAACACCTCAATAAAATAAGTAATTATATATGTACAATGTATGATGGATGCATTAATAAAAATAATTATTTTTAAAATATAAGGAAATTATTCTTTAAATATATAAATATTTATTTCTATTTAGAAAAGGTTAAATCTAATATTTATAATTAAACTTTATAATTTATAGTACAATTGTTTTCATACAATTTTGTTTACAAGTTAATTATATTTTCATTTCTTAAATAATTTATGAAATAGTTGTCAATGTTGAACCACTTTGTTGCCAAGATTCAATTGCTTTGTTAACAATTACTTCAGATGTTTCTTCTGTTATCTGAAATAAAAATATTTGTTTAGAAACAATTATCATACTTCACATTTGTAAAAACAATCATATACAGATATTCTCATACATTGGCAATAGTATCTAAAATACCATCTGTATTTTCACATCTCAATAGAAGCCTTCTTAAAGTTGTTAATATAACTACAGTGACAAATATTAAAATTCTATATGCACCTACAGCTATTTTGTCCCATATTCTGCAAATAAAGAACAATAAGTGATAGATAAATTATGTATTTTTTCTTTTATATATGTATTTTCTTTATTTACTTTGCTATAGAACCATTAGATATTGTTCCTGCAAAGCATGAAGAAAACCAAATGTCATATGGAATATTGTGAAGTGCTTCTATTTTAACAAGATGTTTGTATAGTTCTGGATCTTCTCTTTCCAACAAAGTACAAGTACATTCTTGCAATCTACTGATTTCTTTGTGAAATTTTTGTACTTGGTCTAAAAGTCCACATAATATCCAATATGTATCTACCAGCTTTTCCTCATATGAATCTATATCAACAATGTGCCACAATGTTTCAGCCATTCTGCTCATAGCTCTGTAGCAAATATAATTGATGAGTGTAAGTTGAATTTAACAAATCGTAATTAATAATTATATTTAGTGAAACATGAGAATAATATTGAGACCTATGTAAAGGAACTTCTAATTGAGTATTCATATCAAGTTTTGCTCTTCTAGTACGCAATAACCACATAGTAAGAAACATTAAATGAGGTTTTGTGTAATCATCCAAAATCTTTGTGACCTTTAAGGCTTTTTGTAGGTCTTGAAATTCTGCTTTCCTTTGACTTATTATAAATTCATGACTATCTATATAAATTGGTATCACATCTAATAATACTTTCCAAAGAAAATTTCTGTATTTAGCAGGAACAGTAAAACGCAAACAAAATTGTTTCAGTTTTGCTTTATCTAAAGGACGTTCTTTAAGTAATATTTCCAAAGATTTTTTCTCTTCGACGCTACGAAATCCCACCTATATTTTAGTCGTATAATTGATTAATCATTTATAATTAGAGTTTTATTGTCTATAACCTAAATGATAAGAAACACAAACATATTTCATGCAGAATGTTTTCAATACAAATAGTTCGTGCAAAATGCATACCTTTTCGTAATAAGATGAACGAAAATTTCGTTCATCAGCCATTGATATTAACTAAATACTTGATATTATTATTGGTATTATTAACTAATAATAATTATTATTGAAATTGATATATTGATTGTTTGACATTCAAGAAACACAAAAGCTTCATAAACTATCCTCTTAGATATCTTTCTTAAATTGTTGATTGACAAGTTAATTTTTTTACGTACGTAGACGAGATATATCTATACTTTCAAATATTAAAACCTCATTTGTAATTGCAGATGTCTATCTTTCTAAATTTCATATTATTTCGATTGTTAAATTTGTTTTCTACCCGAGTCAAGTTGGAAGAAGTAAATAAACACACGTGGTCAAAATCTAGAAGAGATACAGTTGAATTCAAAATCAAAAGATAAATACATTCGTTAAGTCATATTTGTTGTCCAAACAAATGTATCAGATTTTTTTAGTGCAAATTTATTGTTGAAGATCATAATTCAGTAGCAACTGTAAGCTAACAATAGTATATTTTACATTCATGTAAAATACTAAATAAAAATTGTACATAACCTCTAAATTGTTTACAAGCTACGTTTATTACTTTCTTGATACGTTAAATATAGGAAATAAATTTGTTTTACTTCTGTGACGATATGAGCAAAGATAAAGACATTATTGTATGTGTGCCAGGTAATGTTATCCTCAACGTGAATGGAATCATGCTATTAAAGAATAAAAAATATATTTTTTTTTTTATAGGGCAGAGGTTATGTGTATCCGATAAATACAATATTGCTGGTCCAGGAACTTACGAACAACAAGGGTATATCTATTCGAAATTAGCTGGTGTGATAAAGTTGATACAAAAGGAAAATGTAAGTAAAAAATTAAAACAATTTAGATAGCAGTATAAGTTAGATATTGATGCATTTTATTACAAAAATTCTTGCTATAATTGTTAATTGTTAACTGCATTAAATATCGTCTAACGTTGAAATTGATCATATAAATGATATTTTTAATTTTAGACTCGTACTATAGAAGTCCATGGAATAACAGAACAAAGTATTGTACCTGCGCCTGGTGACATTGTTACAGCCATGGTTACCATTGTCAATCAAAGATTTTGTAAATGTAGTATAAAATGTATAGGTGATATTGTATTGACAAGACCTTACAGAGGAATTTTAAGGAAAGAAGATGTTCGTGCAATAGATAAAGACAATATTCAAATGTACAAAAGTTTTAGACCTGGGGATATTATTCTTGCAAGAGTTGTATCCTTTATTCTATCTGAAAAAAGTTACGTTGTTGTTCATACTTGTTCATTCATAAAAGTATAAATTTTAAATAATTTCCTATCCATTAATAAGATGCCAATGACAGAAGCACATACTTATCAATTAAGTACAGCAGAAAATGAATTAGGAGTAGTGATAGCACATAGTGAAGAAGGTAAGTAACTGAAGATAAAATTATTTTCTATTCTTAATGATTTTTATGTTGCAGGTGTAGCTATGATACCTATTAATTGGACACAAATGCAATGTCCCAAAACATTACGAAAAGAATTCAGAAAAGTAGCAAAAGTAGTACCAGAACATGTTATTGCAGAACAATAACATAAATTCGATTTCAATTATCATCTCTGTTATCATATTTACTGTTTGCTAAAGGAAAATAAAAAAAAATATATTTACATAACTGATAATCAATTTCAAAATGTTTATAATAAGAAACATTATATGATAATAAAGAATCAAGTTGAATAATGGTCAATAAAAAATAATCATGATATATAGAAAAGTATTTTATTACTTGCTCGAACTTGCCCGAAAATGCTTGATTTTGAAATCGTGAAAGTAATAAAAGTTAATAAGGATAAACATTAAACGTATATTTGAAAAATAAATTTCATAAATTTAAAAGAGCGATAAAAAGAAATTACTACACGATATTATGTGCGAAACTTAGTTTTATTTTTCTTTGAGAAACTAACTTCCTGTTTAAAAAGCCGATATAAATTTAATAAATTACTACGCGATATTGTAAATATGAAAAGTTTACTTTAATTTTTTCTTTGAAAGATTAATTTCTTATGTTAAAAAAACGATAAAAATGTAATAAATTACTACACGATATTGTATGTAAAATCTACTTTAATTGTTTCTATTATAATAGGTTGATGCTTCTATTATCCATTGCCGTTCATCGATGAAACTTAAAACTAATTTAATATTCGAAATTAAAACTAAAACGCATGCATTCCATGGTGACCCTGTGATATCCTACGATGTTCCATAGTGTTCTTCCTAAGTGTTCTGCCTGACAGTTTATTTATTTTTTAGAAGCAGTCCAGTTCAAATAACTAAAAGACTGCGAAGAGAATTTTGTATAGTCATTTTTATAAAAATTTTATTTAATGAACAAAAAGAATTAGGGGAGGAAAATTTTTCAATTTATGCAAGATACGAAATACGCGCGCAATATTTTTAATTTTAGTAAAGATGGCAGCGCCAATGAAATTCCGTAATTACGTATCGCGATTTTCAAATATAATCGATGTTTCTTACAATCGATCTAATCGATTTAATATTGAGATGTAACGTAAAATCGTTAGTTTTAAGCGAGAACGTGACAAGAAAAGTAACATGAAGCTGATTATTCAGAGATTGTCAAGTAAAGACTAACGGTAAGACTCATTTTTGTATTATTATATACACCTATTTAAATAACAATAAGCATCATTTAAAAGAGTTATCACACATATATATATATATATTTGATTGTTTATTACAGGCATTTCTCATCGGATTTAACGGTTTCTACTTCATGATATTTGCAATGATTTCCTCTGGACCACGATTATATATTATATGCAGCTGCTCATATCTAACTGTAAGTCGCATGTTTTTTATTTTTCATTTAATTAATTACTCAAATTATCATGAATCAAGATATGATATATTGTATTATTATCACAAGTTCATACATATATTAATTTAAAATAATAAATAATAAAGTAAATTTCATGTAATATGAAGATAAATTCATAAAAAATGATGCACCATTTATGTGAGTTATCCGAACTATTTATCTTGAATTAATATCTTTTATAATATGAGAAATACTTTTGGAAGCTAAATTAATATTTGGACAATAATGTATGAATAAAATAATCCTGAAGTAACTTAAATTAAAAATATTTCTAATATTGATTCACAATTTCATACACAATCAATATTTATTAATATTATATATATATATATAATAAATATAATATATATTAATATTGTAATATTTTCGTACTTTCATTGTTATTTTATTACTAATTTTACATTGATTTATTGGTGCTGTCATTTTCCATGCTGAATCGGTAATATAGCATGTGATACTAAAGATAAAGTACCTGACATACAGACGAGTTTGAAATGCGCGCGCAATAATTTTTACTTTAGTAAAGATGGCAGCGCCAATCAAGCACCAATGAAATTTCGCAATTACGTGTCACAATTTTCAAACATAATCGATGTTTCTTGCAATCGATTTAATCGATTCAATATTGAGATGTAACGTAAAACCGTCAGTTTTAGGCGGGAGCATGACAAGAAAGGCTGGAAAAAGCTGCTTATTCAGAAATTGTCAAGAAATTATCAAGAAAAACTACCGGTAAGACTGGTTTTTGTATAAATGCATCTACAATTTAAAACAATAAGCATCATTTAAAAGAGTAATTAGAGATATGTATTCGATTCCGACTATGATTTGTTACAGGCATCGGATTTAATGTTTCTACTTGTTAGTGATATTTGCAATTATTTCATCTGGATCACAATTACGTATTATATGTCGTTCTTTTCATCTAAGTGTAAGTCGCATGTATTTTTATTTCTCTAGACATTTAATTATAACTACTCAAATTATCATGAATCAAGATATAATACATTATTTATTAGAAGATATATTATTACTATATTATTATTATAAGTTCATACATATATTAATTTAAATGAATAATAAAATAATTTCGTCTAATATAAAGATGAATTAATGAAAAATGATGCACCATTTATGTGCATTATGAATTAATCGAATTAATCTTTTATAATATGAGAAATTCTTTTGAAAGCCAAATTAATATTAATATATATGTATATAATAAGTGTATATAATATGTATATAATATTTATTAATAGATATGTATATAATAAATATATAATATTATAATATTTTCGTACTTTCTAAAGACTTTCTTCTGAATTTTAGAAATCTGTGTAATTAATGTGCTTA
This sequence comes from Tetragonisca angustula, assembly GCA_036937485.2. Taxonomy (NCBI): domain Eukaryota; kingdom Metazoa; phylum Arthropoda; class Insecta; order Hymenoptera; family Apidae; genus Tetragonisca; species Tetragonisca angustula. The sequence continues at coordinate 296,239 of JAWNGG020000187.1, forward strand.
ATATTTAAGTTCTAGAAAATAATCATATATGTTTTAATACACACAAATACATACATATATATATATATATATATATATATATATATATGTATGTATGTATGTATTTTATATGCTTCTATTATAACATTATAGAAAGTACAAGTTTCTGATTGATTCCTTAACTTTGCAATACGCAATCTTCAACTATTCTAAATACTAAATTCAACAATAGTTTATTAAGAATGTGCGTATTTAATAGTTGAAATAATAATTCTAGTGCGTGATATAATAAAAGTTTTCATTTCTCAAAGTGAGACGTAGGAGGCCTTGAGGCTCGAAATCCGAAGTTCAAAACAAACCACAGAAACATGAACACAATGTTTATATTCATCTTATCATGCCTGTTCGGACAAGACTACCCCATCCCCTACTACTTTCAATTGAAGGACCAGACGTATTGCGGAGAGTCATTCGGTCTTCGAGTTTCGTGACAACAACACATATTACGTCGCATTAGATTCGTAACTTTCTCCAAGCAATCGGTGGCGTCTCTTCGCTGGCGTCGCTTCTTCAATTCTATTACTTCGATTTATACCTCATTAATAGTGTTATTTAATTAATATGCGTATGTTTAACGATTCATTGAGCATTACGGTAACGAAATCGAGTCGTTCTTTGAAACTTTTCGCGTCAATTTTTCTTCAATCGTAGATTTTACTCGTTCGGTTACCGGCACGTCATCTCGTACGTCTTTTTAATAGAATTTAAAGTTGATTCTCCTTTTATACATTTGCCTTGGTTTGACATGTTTGTTCTAACTTTTGATTTCTTTTTTGTGCAGGTTATATCACAGATAGCATGGACGTCACGATTGAAGAATGGACAATTTGATGAACTTTCACGGAAATTTGATAACATTTTATTCGTTTTGGGTATCATATGGTGCATAATTCATACTTGAGATACAATTCACAATACGTAATTTTGTAATTATTTAGAATGCAAAGATGAAAATAGAAAAGATTAATTCAATTAATATTTTATCTCGAATATAGACCAGCTTAATGGTATATATACACTTTCAAATGGATATATATTCTTGTATTAGATTATTAAATCCAGTTTTCATACTTTATTATATGTACTGTATTATATTGCACTTGCTTTTGAATGCTGACGCGCAATTTTATAATCATGTTCTAGAAAAATAGTAGTATTTTCTAAATAAACGTATCCTTCTCTCTCCTCCTAATCCTCCTCCTCCCACTAATCAGCTTTATTTTCAGAAAATTTTTGTGATCGCGCGCAATGCGGTTGGTAGAGTCAGTGTTTGTTGCGCAGTATTTTAATATTTTTCAAAGCGGCTCTTATATAATTAGATTATTAATTCATCTAAATTATAATTCGCGAAGTTAGAATCAGTGTATCCGTCGATTGTTATTTAAACGCTTGTGTTGATAGTCTTTTATTTTTTTGTCTTTTTTTTTTGTATTTTTTCTTGTTTAGTATTCACTTTCGGTATTAGAATTAGTGGCTCAAGAGGATAAGGCCTCTCCAGGAGATCAAGATCGTAAGTAATTTTATATATCGTATTTCAATTTGCTCGATTTTTCAAATTTGACAACAAAATATAATGTTTAACATTTTGTTACAGACGCTTCATAGAATCAACTTTTTGGTATATTTTGGGGAAAATCCAACGGTGGTTCCAAAGCCAAGAATGTAAGAATTTTTCATTATCTCGAACTTAAGGTTTTGCTTTGCTTATAAATATAAATTCTAACGTTTTATGTTTTGTTACAGATTTTTTACAATCTCCAATTTCCCTTACCCTCTAAGAATCTTACGATGCTTCAAAAGCTAAGAATGTAAGTATTTTAGGACATTGTATTTGAATTAATTCTATTCTCTACAATTCTCTTTTCATCTAATAACTATAAAATAAAAATATTTCCAATTATTCTCAATTTTTATCATTATTAAAATTTAAATTTTTATTATAATTATAACTATAAAATAAAAATATTTCAAATTATTCTCAATTTTTATCATTATTAAAATTTAAGTTTTCACAAATAACACTGTGTCTTTATATTTTTTAAGAAATTTTTCGCGGCTATCATGGAATTCTCGGAGAAATTTACTTGATGAGGATCTTCACGATGACATTCCCTGCTCCAGTGCAGCATCAATGATAACGTTCTTCACATCTATCCCGTGAGTCGCATGCATTTATGTTCCTTCGGCCACTCAATCATGTCGTAGGACGAAAGGTTCGAATCGGCACGGGTGACTGGTTGTATACGTAGAATTTTTGATGAGCATAGTGACCACGGGTATTTTTTATACCCGTGAGTAGTAATATTTTTTTTTGGTTTTTTTTATGTACTAGATCAAGATAGGGCTTCTTGCACATCGCGATTTTAACAATTAGAATATACATTTATAATAATTACTTATGAAATCAAAACATCTTCAGTATAAATGTTTATAAAAGTAAAATATCCGTATGAATATCCATATGAACAGATAAATTACATCTATTTATTAATAATTATTATTAAGACGATTTCGTTTGAGCATTTCATAGTAGAGAAGACGGATATCCTCCGACTTCGTTTCTATGAAACAAGCAGTTATTACTTATTGATATATACTGATAATATATTTTGTTATAATAGTAAATAATTAATAGTTCTTATAATAATTTCCAACTTCATCTTCCCTTTTATAATAGTATTAAATGATTTAATGAATTGAGTTTTATAATTATGTGCTTCAGTTGAATTTGAAATAATATAATAGAATATAATAGATTAGAATTCTTTCCGTAGAAAAATTTATAAAATTTTATGTGCAAGAAGATACTTCGCGATAGGCAGATTTTTGAATCAAAGCAACAAGTTTGGACACAGCTTTTGCATTTTCGAAAATGTGCTTTGATGAAGAAGTCGCTTGAGGTTATTTCTGTTAATATTTAATTTAGAGTCAATTGTGTGATTTTGATTGTTTTAGTCAATTGTTAGATTTCATATCTTTTTTAATAAATTCAATTCTTTGTCTTTATTCTCTTGCAATTTCAATAATTTCTGAAAGAGTAGAGTCATTACAGTTTGAAATAAAATAATGCAATAGTCCGTTAGATACAAATTACATAAACTAATTATTTTTTTAGTTCAGGATTTTCAGGTTTAACCCCTTCCGTGTTCATTGTCAGGATCTCGCTCACGTGCCCAGGTGCTACTTGGGTGGGTGAAAGACATTGGGCATGATGAACATAGTTTATAATTTTATAAATAACATTTCTCAGCGACTGACAATGTGTTAGTATATCGTGCACGACGTATTTTCTACATGTGTGTATGGTTAGGACGTGGAATTGCGTCGTTTTTATTGTTCCATTTATTATAAATTGAAATATTTAAAATATTTATGCACTGATTTGGAGTATGACTTTATTATATAATAATACTCATTGACTATACTATGATTATGTTATTAATTATACGATCAATTATAGTAATAATTCCAAGTTAACTTGCACATGTAATTTCTATGAAAATTGTATGTATTATTTCTCAATTATTAATATCTCATATATGTAAACGTAAACGTATTTTAGTCACGTTTTACGCAATGGTCGCTAGCTATTGTCAGTCGATTTGAGGAAAATGGTACGTAAATTAGAGTGTGAAAGTTGTGTGTAAGCTCGGGTGTCGGAGGCGTCCCGGGACGTCCTCTCTAGTTTAGGTCTGCGCCCGAGTGATAAGTGTGAGAACCGTGGAGTGAATGTGTTGTGTGCCTGTTTTGCCTGTTATATTTTTCAAATATAGGGTGACTGATTAGGATAGGTAGCTTACTTTCTGGTATGCCTGTGTTTAATTATAAGTAGGTAGGGCCGGGCAGGTTGGCACAGTCTCTGGTCGCGTGTCCCCTTTTCGCGTGTCCAACCTGTTTCAGGATATCTAATTTGAAAAATCGACAGTGAAATTGGTACAAGTTGAGCATGCCACTTGTTTCTGATTTTATTCTTCGATTTGTCGAATTTAGTATCGCGGTCGCGGTCGCGGATAGGTCGCGAGTAGGTCCCGAAACGAACGTTTATGTAGGTATTGCTCGAGCACGCACGTGCGAACGGGTAACGATCACTGTGATCGTTAGCCGTCCACGTGTATTGGGATCAGGTTTCGCGATTTATATTATTATTTCACCTTTATAAGTTATTTTTTGGTTTGCGATTAGAAAGACTCGAGCTAGACGTAAGTTTCAGCGGGCATTGCGCTCGAAGAAAAGAAGAGGCCCTGCAAACTGCCACGAAGAGGGTCACAACAAATGATTTCTCATTCTCTGGATTCCAGAGCATGGGAAGTCATTCTCGTTACTACTTTGTCACTATGCTCTCTTAGTCTATGTAGTATTTTTTTTTCTTCTTCATCATCGTCCATCTTCGTTTTGGGCAACTCGCGGTTTCTCTTGTTAATGTTGCGAGATAGTTTTCGCGCCTGTTTATTAGCGTTGCGAGAAATTGATCACGATTTAAATTAGTGATAATAGCGTTTGCTCTAGAGTTGCGAATTATGATACTGCGATTGTCTTTTGCAATTTTGGCTTGAATTTTTGTAGCGTTAATCGTAAAATTTATCTTGCTTGTTTTAAATTAAATTATAGAGTCATTGCTTTTAATTAATTTTAGAGTGTTAAAGTATTTGAAGTAGTTTTCTGTTTAGTACAGTTTTATATTGTTCGTAATAATTTTCATTGAATTTAGTTTTAGAGTTAGTGTTGCGATATTGTTCCATCGCGGCTAGTTTTTTTTCTCTTAATGTCGCGATAATGAATGTTCGCGTTTCTTGAAGTAGCGTTGCGTTTGCAAAATGCCCAGATTCTTGGCTCTTCCTGCTCCTGGATCAACTAATGCAGCTACAAGAGCTGCATCTTACTATCATTAGAAACTTGCATTGGACGCGTCGCAATTAGTGTTGCGCATTTTTAAACACGAGTGCATAGATTAATAGCGTTGCGTACTTACTTTCGGGAGTTTTATACATGACGAAGCACTCTTCGCGTTTGATTTTGAAAATTTCCTATTTCAGAATTAGTGCTAGTGAATTAGTGTTGCGAAACAAGATACGGTTTGTTGCTCGGGTTCGTGATGTAGATAATTATACAATAGCCCTTCTAGTATTGTATTGTTGAGTAGGAAATACTTGTTCTTTTAGTAGCCCTTCTGGCTACTATTCCATGATCTTTTCTTCAGTGGTCCTTCTGGCTACTATTTTTGATTTTCTTTGTCAACCCTTCTGGTTAGGTTTTCATTTTCAGCACCCCTTACTATCTCGTTTGTTACTGAAAATACTGCTAAAAAAAATATATATATTTTTATTAGCTGTAACTTTGTAATTTAAATTTATAATAAACTTCTACATTCTAAAATTATAAATTTAATTTATTTATATATATGAAAGTATAAGTAATTTCATGTGTCATGTATATAAAATAAAATGAGAAAAGTATTGCAGCAAAGTATTTAAATATTGCCATGAAAATTTGAAATTTCAAAATAATAATATCGACTTTGTGAAGTGCTAGCTCATTTTGAAATATGAATTAGTGTCCAAATTTATTTGCCGTTGGAGTCAATAATAATGCTTGTTCTTATCATTCTCTTTTTTCTCTGTATTCTCCGTGTTGCGTCTGTGCATTATCATTTTATGATTTAAAAATAAAGTAGCAAATTGTATTTTAAATTAACATTTCATGATGACGCGAGTATTTGCAATTTCAGGCTTCTTTTTCTACTTTTCTTTTCGATTCATAAATGCGTCTCTTTTAAAATATTGTTTGTATAAATTTTGTAAACATTTTGTTTGTACAAATACGGATTTGCACAAGCATTTGCAATCTAATTCTAAGCGGGTACAAATTTATTTGCAACAGTTTTCTTTCCTTTGTCTCAATAGCTGTTCTCATATTTTCGAAATGTTTCCATTTCCGTTATTAGACTTCCATGTTTTCGTTTATTGGATTAGCTATGTTATTATTATATTTATCACTCTCTGATTCCATAAATCAGAAACTCAAATTTTGAACAAGCTTTCTTCTTTTTAAGAGTCTCTTGTTTTCAACGCGTAATTGCCGCGTGGTTGTTCGGTTTCTTACGACTCGTGAGAAGCAGTTTGCTATAGTAGCCTAAAAGGGGATCGAAGCTTGTTAATTCGAAAGAGTAGAAAATGTTTGGCAGGATTGTTTCGCGTCACGAAACTCGGCCCGTAATTTTCGGTGATTGATGAATTATCGCCGAAGAATGTCCTAATCGGTGATCGGGTCCTACTACGTCTCATTATAAACAGGCAGAGTCAGCTGGACCGCGTTTTATCTTGGATCTTGGGGGCTAGCCTTGTTAGCAAGCTGAACTATGGACTATTACATTTATCTAACCTGATCCACCGAAGTCGGAACACCGTCGTTGGTTTCTCGGTACGGCAGTGATGGATATTTCACGTTTAACGCCCTGACACTGTCGCACATTCGGCCGAAACTAAAACCATTCTCCTCCCGCTCTGAAAGAAACGTGCTCTGTAATCCTAATTCCGTTCTTCAACCACCTTCTCGTTAGCATCCACCTTCCTGATTTATTTTTTCTTTCTCTTCTGTTTTTTCTTTCTTTTCCCCTTTCTTTCATGAAGGATGAAACTACCAGAGGTTAGTAAAATATTATCGAAGTGACTTTAAAGTGATTAAAAATAATAACTAAATTGTTCCATCGATCGATAGTTTAGTTTTAATACTAAAGGACGTTTTAATACAAACGAGTTTTTAACGAGTAGTCATTTGCATCAGCTTCAAAAAATTCTGAGCCCTTCGTATATTAACAAATATAAAATTCTTAATCGTTGCCCGCGATGATTTAGTAACGAAATATCTCGCGTAGCAAGTGGATTAAATATGGTAGAGAAAGTAGTTTATAATTTTCGTGCTTGTTCAATATATGAAACAAAATTCGCGTATAATGTTCGCTTTGATGTGATTTACTGTTCTCTTGGAAGAAAATATTTAAAATTGTCTCTCATTAGATTGTACCTGAAATTTTCTTCTGCGTTATTTATTCAATGATCATCCGATAAACCTTTGAATTCATCAGAAGAATTTCAAATCGTCCGTCTCTCTCCTTCAGCGAAATTCGCATCGTCGATTCAGTCGATCGTCAGTCATCGCCAATCTCCATCTGCGACTCGAAAGATCTACCACTGATATTCAGATGAAAGGGATCACACGATAGCGTAAGCGACGTCGAGGTCGATCTGGCGATCGTCGCGTGTCTTCCAGTATATCGTCGATTGTCGACGAGGGAAACGAAGGTTATTATCACGGCTGAGGGAAACGTTCGTTCGAGCAATGTTACGTGGCGAGGGTAGTTTCCAATGTCGCGACGACGCCCGGTACACGTTGGCCGGTTTCGTGGCCAAGATAATGTCAGAATTATGATGGTCCCCGTTTAAGGCAATTAAGGTAGAACCGGTTAACAACACGTGTTACAAGCAAAGTCCTTCCCGTACCTTTACTCCGGGGCTCATAACCCGGCGTCATGTCTTCTAACTAGGCTCGCTTAAGCTACCCTTAAGATCGGCCATGTTACTGTCCGTTTGCCCCTTTGGCGATGAACGCGTCGCGTGGACAACAGTATTACTGTCGGGGTTAATTTCACGCGGCGAAAGTTTCGTCGCGATGTGGCGAGTGAGTGAACAGTGGGCAAACTGGACAATAGCTGTTCGTTCACGATCCGAGCGGAGATGAAGAGATAGTGACTATGCCAGTTCGACGATGTCATTTGTTATACCGGTATATCTGATCTATCGCGCATGCGCGTTGCGTACGCGCAGAAGGGGCCACCGTCGAAAAATCGCCAAACCTCCCGGCGACTTCTGAAAATTGTCATCGGCGTTATCTCGGGACCGCGATTACGGATCCAGGATGACTGGCGAAATTTTTGGGAAAATTTTGAAATATTATCGTTGATTATCGGGTCCTGCACTCGGGGAGGGGCCACCGCTCGGAAAGTTTCGGGGCACGTTGTTTTATTTTTAACGTTGAATACTTTAACGCGGATGATGTTTGTAATTTTTAAATCGTACGTGTAGATACGTTGATGTAATTTATGGTTTCTTTGTTTGTACAATTATTATTCTTTCTTTATTTTGAGATAAATATATATATATATATATATATATATATAAGTATATATATTTAAATATAAAGCAATTTGGCTAAAATATTTAAATATATAAATATAAATATATAAAATATATATATATATACTTATTTTAAGATAAATTAATAATTGCAGTTTTATACAGTCACTAAATTACAGTGAAGTAGCGTATATGTTCCCTTTTCTCTTTCCACGATAATATACGCTGTTCGTCGATCCACTCGCAAATTTTTAATATTCGATCGGTAGTTTTTCTAACAGCTGGGAAGGATCTGTTTTGTCTCATAATCATAAGATGCAGAAGAAAAGAAAAAATCAAGTCTTCATCTATCAATTCTATACGAATAATTAAAGAAAATTAACAAGAAAAGACATTCGAAACGAGACAAAAGACATCAAAGACATTAACAAAAACCGGTAACAAAAAGAATTCGATATCTTGAAATATTGTGCAAGAGTCAGTTGAGAAATTCATCGACGGTGCTTCCATAGATCAAAAGCTCTTCGAAACTAAGACGCCAGACGACCCATAGTCTCCTCTGGTCCTGATCTAGAAAAGAACGAAATGTAACGCAAGTCCGCAGCCAGTTTTACCGAGAAGAGAGTCAAAGGCCACGTTTAGATGAAAAACTGGTTTACAATTTTGATCACGTTCCACGACGAACGAAAAGGAAATAAAGAATGGAAGGAAGAAAAGGTAGAGGGGAGAAGGGAAAGCGAGTGAAATTCACTCTTCGAGTCCTCTAGAACAGAGCGTTCTATCGAGCTTATATCTCGAAGTTAGATAGACGTGGTACGCGGATAACAACGAAATAAAACCCCATTTTATAGTTGAACAAATCCACGATTCCTTCTGTCTGCTCACTTGTACGACGTTTGCCGAGAGCATAATTCATTCATGGCACACGCGGGGCAACGCGATTTGCCGCGACGGGTTTAAATGGACTCTTATGGACGGTTCCGGCTTTACCTGGAACGATTTAATCGCGTTTACGCTTTTGTCCCATTCGAGATGCTACCGACTCTTCATTTTCTCGTATAATGCGGCTCAATTTCCTGGAAACGATTTTGATCAGATTATTTACGACCATTTAAAAAAAAAAAAAGGAAAAAAAAGAAAAAGAGTATATTCCTATGACCTGGAATGACGTGTTACTTTCGCTATTGACAAAGATGTTATGTCTTTTGAGGAAAAGGATTTTTCACAATTTTCTGAGGCTTTTTATTTTACTTTCTCTGGGATTATTTCCTCGGGTCGTTCTGTTTGTTTTCGAGATACTGTTTTGATGTAAATTTATTGAGGTGAATGTTTTAATTTAAGGTTAATCTGTCCTTCGAATTCCAAAAGTGTTATAATTCTCAGATGATTAGAATTTTATGCCTAGATCATTTGGCTGAAAGTTTCTTCTATTTAGCAGTTATCACTGAAGAGCGACACGGAAGTTTCTAACTAAATATTAAATTAATATTGTTGACGAAATTTTCCAAGTCAGAAATTACAAGTTCATCACGCTGTTATACAACAGTAGTTACAGTAAACTTGACGATAAAACGATCGGATTTGAGAAAAGAGTTCTACGAATTACAAAAGTCAAAAGTTAATGACATTCTTGCGAAGAATGAAATTTTGAAATTCCACGAATTACAAGTGATTAACAGCCGAATCGTGTCGCATTTTATTAAAACATCACCTTTCGCTAAATTTCTTCCATTTCCCCGTCATTGTCAACAAAGAAATTACATGCTAGTGGCTGATCGCCTGATTCAACGAACGTGATCTTCAAAGGTTGGCGTTACGAGTCGTTTCGTTACTCTGAAGATAAGATACCAGAAGAGAAGTAAACCAACGAAAGAAATCTGTGCAACTTGTAACTTGTTGATACGTTAATTATTATTAATTGGTAAATTGCCGAGTGAGAAGACTTTGGTTGAATCTCCAATTATATCGTGTTTTACTGCGGAGAAAAAAATGAAAGGGCAGGAGTAAGAGACACTATGTGGACAGTCGAGGATCGACAAGAAGGATGATCATAAATTAGGGGGGAAGCACGGCCGCATTTTTTTTCACCTGCTCTCCGGCTGGCTGTCCACGAAAGAACCACATCACGTTTCACGTATTAATAACACAGTGTCGCGAGGAAGCGGCCCTCGTGCCACGGAATGCACCGTAAAACGATCGTCATCGTTTGTGACACGACGAATTCCATCGCGATGCGCTTAGGGAAAATCCTTCGAATCATTGTTAGCCCCCAAGCGTGCTACTCTGGTAGCACTGTTTTGACCGTTTGTTGGATCGTACGCTCGTCCTAATCACTCCACTGATTTCCTTTCTCAGAAAAATACGTACACTGTTTCGTACGTGGACCAGGTATTGGCAGTCTCCGTGAACTCTTGCGCATTATAGAGTTTTCACGCACACAGCCAAAATTTAGAACGAAATCGAAATCGAAATTCGTTTTATTTGTTGTACATTGTGCGAATTTTTGCGCCTTTCAGTCTCTCACGGACGCTGAGACATCTCCAATCTAGCAGAGCAATGTTGATATGAAAATCACTGTGGCCGATAGAACGTTTTCGTATTGAAAATAGAAAGTATCAGCTGATCGAGGAGGTTTTCGAAAATTTATATATCTGAAATGAAATTCAATATCAACAATTAATTAATAGTTAAACGAATAGCAATATGCTCGTGAATCTTATGGGTAGTTGTCTCGAGGATGAACAATTCTACTTACACGCCTGTATTATTTTGTCTTGACGCGTTCGTTGCAGATTCTACACAGTTTTATACGTGATTCGCGTTTTTGTATTGGAAGTGAACAGCGTGATGCGGAAATGAAACTTGCAGTTGAAGTTTTTTTGACAAGGTTTAGTTTGGAAGCAAGATGGTTAGATTGCGCTTGCAATTATTTTCTTTTACGAAGACGAAAGAAAGAGGAAGAAAGAAGGAGAGATCGACCGATTTAACGTCTTAATTCGCGAAACGCTCGCGGCGGACCAATGAGCAAGACGAATTGCTGCCGATTTGCATTTAAGCGCGAGATAAAGCGACCCCTCAAGCAAATTAATCCGCCATTTTACTCCCCTTACGACCGCGATCTTAGATCCGTGATTCATTAGAAAAATAAAAAAAATATTTCGAGAAATATCAAAGTTCAGTTTTTACGTGTTATAATTTCCCTTGTACGAATATTTTTATAAAACTGTTCTAAATATATCATGTGTTATATATTTTACAAATATGTTATATTACGTATTATTTCGTTAGCACTGCAATGAAATTCATAATTACATTAAGAAAGTTTGAAACGGGTTAAAAAGTATTTAAACAATCAGTTGATCGTTATAACTAGGGGTGTGCGAGAACCCGAAAATATCGGGAACCCGGCTACCGTTTCTCGAACTACTCTACAATGCTGTATAGCAGCCTCCTACAGAATATGTAAATACACAGTTCAATTTCTTCTGCCAGTGAAGTTACTGGAAACACGGATTCTAAGAATCGTATAACCTGATGTAAACGAACGTGTGACTGCGTGCTTAGTACTTGAACATTATGTACGCTGTTGAGCAGTATCGCTGAGGAATTCGGGGAGCTCAGACGTATAGTTCAAAATCTATATTTTTCACAAAATCAAACTACGTTTGCACGGTTAGTTTCTGACATAAAACTCTGTTGACATGAATTAAATTCTAATTTATAAGTCCATGACATATGATACTAATTTATGTAGAAAATAATTATATCACAGTCAAAAATTAAGTTGGTCGTCTCTCAAGAATAGTTGTGCAAGTAAGAAAGCGTTCACGTTTAATTCAATAAATAATTTTCGGTGAAGATGTAATAACATTGGTAACTTTACATACTATCAGTAGCGTCGCGGTGCAAAACTTGCCTAAATCGATATGGTAGAATGTGACATGGAAATGTTAGTCAGGTGATCTCCAAAGCAAAGGACACGATAAAGCATTTCGTCGGAACGAAAGTCGCGAGAAAAATAAGAAAGAAAGGATGACCGCGAAAGAGGATAGCCTAGATGTTAGAATTCATGCATCGACAACCAGTTTCCATGGAAAGTACACTTCGGAATAATGAAACGTTTTTACCGTCTTGAACTCATATTCACCGCGAGAAGTCACAAAACCCTCATAGTACAGCCCACTCGTAACCGAGTTATTTTATATCGGATTTCTTGCGATAAGATTCTTCGAAACTATTGGAGCCGAATTACAAAAGGCGCTAGACTACAAGAATCATCCTTCGAACGAGGCTGCAGTTCTCCGACTTAACACACTGACAACGAAATTTGGAGAATCTACTTTAGTGCAATGTAAGTAACAATAGTAACAACGAATGAAAGAAGAGCGAAGAGAAGATGCCCCTAACCTCGTTTCAAGTTAAATAAACGTGTCTTTGTACAGAATACGCTCACAGTGAATTTACAAATACTAACTATGTTATAATTAACTAAAACTACGCACACAATTTAAAACTAAACATATGCAGCCTAAAACTAAACGCACGCAACTTAAAACTAAACGCACGCAACTTAAAACCAAACGCACGCAACTTAAAACCAAACGCACGCAACTTAAAACTAAACGCACGCAACTTAAAACTAAATGCACGCAACTTAAAACTAAACGCACGCAACTTAAAACTAAATGCACGCAACTTAAAACTAAACGCACGCAACTTAAAACTAAATGCACGCAACTTAAAACTAAACGCACGCAACTTAAAACTAAATGCACGCAACTTAAAACTAAACGCACGCAACTTAAAACTAAACGCACGCAACTTAAAACTAAACGCACGCAACTTAAAACTAAACGCACGCAACTTAAAACTAAATGCACGCAACTTAAAACTAAACGCACGTAACTTTAAACTAAACGCACGCAACTTAAAACTAAACGCACGCAACTTAAAACTAAACGCACACAACTTAAAACCAAACGCACGCAACTTAAAACTAAACGCACGCAACTTAAAACTAAACGCACGCAACTTAAAACTAAACGCACGCAACTTAAAACTAAACGCACGCAACTTAAAACTAAACGCACACAACTTAAAGACGTACGCATCCCACCCACGATGTCCCTGCGATATCCCTCGTCGTCCATCGGTGGCCCGCTGGGGGCCCAATAGTTTGCTTATCAACTAATTGTTCCTACAGTTCAGTTTAGATTGTGAAATAAAGAATGATCAGAAATTTTTACTATCTAAACTGAACTGTAGGTTGCGTAGTTCTTAGCTTGATATCGTTTTACAAGCATTAAAGTTTGTAAAACTCTAATGTTTGTAAAAAGATACCAATTACCAGGTCTCACCACGAGGAGGTGACTACGCACGAGACCCGCCCGGGCCCGAATCCCATCCACCCTCCATTACATACAAGCAACTTGGCATTCAACTTAATGAATGCCGAGTTTTTATTCTACTTGGCCCGAGGTTATGTAAAAAGGAGACTGACGTTCCATAGTTCAATCTCAAACTTAAGTCTAAATCTTATCTCTAAAGCGCATGTATGAGATTGAACTATGAAACTGTGTTTTCAAACAACGATCGCGTTAACAATCGTACAATACATACAATCGTACAATCATACAATCATACAATCATACAATCATACAATCATACAATCATACAATCATACAATCATACAATCATACAGTACATGGAATACATACATTCATACAATATATAATTAAAACTAAACGCACGCAACTTAAAATTAAGACGCACGCATCCCACGATGTCCCTGCAAAATCCCTCGTCGTCCATCGGTGGCCCGCTCGGGGCTTAATAGTTAATTATCAACTAATTATCGTTACAATCATTCAACCATACAATTCATACAATACAATCATATAATACACACAAGATATACAAGACAATCATACAATCATAAATCATACAATCATACAATCATACAATCCATACAATCATACATTACATACAATACATATAATTCATACAATTCATACAGTTCATACAATACATACAAGTGAAAGTCTTACAACGTTTCACACTAACATACATACATATCTATCTTTCACAATAATTCGCAGCCCTAACAACGTATTCTGTATCAAAGACTCGTTTACTGAACTTTGAACGAAATAAGGGAAGCGAAACTATTGACATACTTCAATATCGTGCCGTGCAAGGGATATAACGCGAATTGAAGCCGCGATTTGTCAGTGTGCCAAATCGAGGTTCGAGCATTTAGAGGCAAGTAGCCTAGTGCAATCCCCAACGACACAGTGGGGTTCCGAAGAACCGCTGAGTCGGATTACAAAGGAAAGTAGACTACAAGAACCTGACCTCGGACGAGGCTGCAGTTCCTCTATTTGACACACTGACCATAAAATGTGGTCAACTTTAGTGCAATGACAATAGAAACGATCGAGAGAAGAGAGCAGAAGGGAGATTCCCAATTTCGTCTCAAGTTAAATAAACGTATCTTTGTACAGAATGCGTTCACAGTGAATTTACAGATATTAACTATCTTAAAATTAACTAAAACTAAACGCACGCAACTTAAAATTAAGTCGCACGCATCCCACGATGTCCCAGATATTAACTATCTTATAATTAACTAAAACTAAACGCACGCAACTTAAAACTAAACGCACGCATCCCACGATGTCCCTGTAGATCCCTCGTCGTCCATCGGTGGCCCGCTGGGGGCCCAATAGTTTACTTATCAACTAATTATCCCTACAGTTCAGTTTAGACCGTGAAGTAAAGAAAGGAAAGAAATTTTCACGATCTAAACTGAACTGTAGGTTGCGTAGTTCTTAGCTTGATATTGTTTCACAAACATTAAAGTTTATCGTTATTACAATTTAGCTTGATAACGTTTTACAAGTTTTAATGTTTGTGAAACGATATCAATTACCAAGACCCACCACGTGGAGGTGACTACGCACGGGTCTCATTGTAATGTATTGTAAATCAGTACACTTTTATATATTTACGACACAAGCCACAACTTGTATCGAATTTAAGTAATTTGTTGGAATGAGAAAAGATGTTCATAAAATAAGGCATAATTGTTTGATTAATCTAATGACATAATTTAAGATATTGAATAAATATTCTTGCTTGACAAATTAATAGTAAAAGACTAAATTATTTTCCTAATTATAGATTCAAAGAGAAATACTGAAAGTATCTAAAATAACATTTAAATATCAATAGTATTGTTAGACTAATATATCTATAAACATAACGTTATATTATGGTAACTATTAAAGCATGGTTACTATCAAAATTTATCTTGCACGACTACGATACAAGTCATGGCAATCGATTTCGTATTCAAGATCAAATAATCATGATGATAATGAAAATAATTAAATAATAATAAAAATAATTAAAATAATTCGTTAATTATGCGACACAGACAATTAAAATTTCTTAGATATGTATTAGTGGCTCGATTACTACAAATGATTAATTAAAAATTTTAAATAGTTACTACGAATGTTACAGAAGAGAATTTATTGTTTAATTGTTACAAATAAATTATTAGAAATGTTAGATAACGTTTAAACAATTATAAAAGAGAATTTATTGTTTAATTGTTGCAAGTAAATTATTAGAAATATTAGATAACGTTTAAACAATTAGAGTATTCAGAAATATTATTTGAAAATTTGCTTCTAAAATTTTCGTCGATGCGTACGGAACGAAGCGTCGATTTATACTGAGCTCTTATTTCCGTATCGACCGAAATATATACCTGCGTTAATCGATCGAGGGGAAACAGTTTATTAAAATTTCGTAGAAATGTATTAGTGACTCGATCGCTACGAATGATCAACTGAAAATTTTAAATAGCTGTTGAAAATGTTATAAAAGCGTATTTATTGTTCAATTGTTACAAATAAATTATTATTAGAAATTATTAGAATTATATATAATATTAGATAATGTTTAAACAATTACAAAAAAGAATTTATTGTTTAATTGTCGCAAGTAAATTATTAGAAGTATTAGATAACGTTTAAACAATTATAAAAGAGAATTTATTGTTTAATTGTTGCAAGTAAATTATTAGAAATATTAGATAACGTTTAAACAATTAGAGTATTCAGAAATATTATTTGAAAATTTGCTTCTAAAATTTTCGTCGATGCGTACGGAACGAAGTGTCGATTTATACTGAGCTCTTATTTCCGTATCGACCGAAATATATACCGACATTAATCGATCGACGAATAACAGTTTATTAAAATTTCGTAGAAATGTATTAGTGACTCGATCGCTACGAATGATCAACTGAAAATTTTAAATAGCTGTTGAAAATGTTATAAAAGCGTATTTATTGTTCAATTGTTACAAATAAATTATTATTAGAAATTATTAGAATTATATATAATATTAGATAATGTTTAAACAATTACAAAAAAGCATTTATTGTTTAATTGTCGCAAGTAAATTATTAAAAGTATTAGATAACGTTTAAACAATTATAAAAGAGAATTTATTGTTTAATTGTTGCAAGTAAATTATTAAAAATATTAGATAACGTTTAAACAATTATAAAAGAGAATTTATTGTTTAATTGTTGCAAGTAAATTATTAAAAATATTAGATAACGTTTAAACAATTAGAGTA
Source organism: Tetragonisca angustula (assembly GCA_036937485.2). Taxonomy (NCBI): domain Eukaryota; kingdom Metazoa; phylum Arthropoda; class Insecta; order Hymenoptera; family Apidae; genus Tetragonisca; species Tetragonisca angustula. The sequence continues at coordinate 313,062 of JAWNGG020000187.1, forward strand.
TTCAGAAATATTATTTGAAAATTTACTTCTAAAATTTTCGTCGATGCGTACGGAACGAAGCGTCGATTAATACTGAGCTCTTATTTCCGTATCGACCGAAGTATGCCGACCTTAATCGATCAACGAATAACAGTTTATTAAAATTTCGTAGAAACGTATTAGTGACTCGATCGCTACAAATGATCAACTGAAAATTTTAAATAGTTGTTGGAAATGTTATAAAAGCGTATTTATTGTTCATTTGTTACAAATAAATGATTAGAAATATATGAATTAGAAATTATTAGAATTATATGTAATATTAGATAATGTTTAAACAATTATAAAAGAGAATTTATTGTTCAATTGTTGTAATAAGTTGTAATAAGTAAATTAGAAATATTAGATAATGTTTAATCAATTAGAATATTCAGAAATATTATTTAAAAATTTACTTCGAAAGTTCAGTCGATGTGCACACGATGAAGGTTCAACTTATAATGACCTTTTTCGCTGCTCAACCATCAGATAAAGATAAAATCAGCGATGCACAACAGGTAGTTTTTGTCAATACTTGCAAAAAATACTATTTCTATTACAGTAATCAATAGTTTTACATAGTCATACAGTTTTTATGTTTTATTTAGTTGAAATTTTTCAATTTTACAGTTTTATAGCCCTCATTAATGTTAGACAACAATAAATACTGTAATTTCAGGGGTTCTCGCACACCTGTAATTATAACTTATCGATTAATCATTTTTATTTCATTTGAATGTCCAGAGTTGGCGACATTCAAGTAGTATACGTGCTAAATTTCCAAACTCGATTTTCTCGGAGAGAAAGAAGGACAATGAAATAAATTAGATAAAATTCCTCTATTTTATTTTTAACGCAGAATCACTCTCATCTCGGTTATTTCGCTTCAGTATACTGGGACACACCGTGTGTGTAGAATCTGAGTGGAAATTCCCATGGAACTGCTATCGAAATCCAAAGACAGAACGAATGAATAGCGGAAAGAAAGAGATCGTGTCTTTGCGAAACTCACTCGGCCGTGGCTCTATCGAGATACTGCTATCGATATCGCGTGTCAATTAAGCGTGACAAGTGCGACAGAGAACAGCGCGAGAATTAAGCGCGACGATGTGAAAAGTGTATACGTGGGCGAGCTTTCGTGGTCGCAACACGAGATAAATACGCTCGTGTACGTATAGAAGCGTGTACTCGGCTCGTGCAGGTGTCGACTCTCTTTTTCTTCCTTCCTTCGTCTTCTCTCTCACCCTCCTCCTCCACTTCTTCCTCGTGTTTCGCCACTCTGTCTTTTTATTTTCACTTTTTTGTTTTTTGCTTTCATACTTATTTGTCCGCCTTTTGTTTCTTCTCTTTTGAGCGCGACGCGCCTGTTGACAGATCATTACGACCATTCGTGCGCGATGATGACGTTTAATCAGATCGGCGTGTGGCTTCCCGTGTTGCAAATTGTCCTCGACCCGCGTGAACTTGGGGTTTTAGAATTTTACAGTTGAAAGAGGTTTAATTAATATTTATGTATATTCGATTTACAGTTTGTGATATTTCACTAATAACACTCTCAATCCTCTATTATCGATGCGTTATTATTGATCCATTGGAATAATAATTTAATCGAAAATTTGTAAAAATTATTCTCCAATTTAATCAGCTCTTTAATCAGCTTAAATATAAATGTTATTGTGATAATAAGTAAATAATATTATTATTATAATAATAGATGATACATTTTTTTTAAATATATATATATATATATATATATTGATTGATATATATATTGATATATATATATTTTTTAAAATAAAATAAAATAAAATAAATTTTTAAAATATTGATCATATTACTCGAGCCTTGATCTACGAAACACCATTCCGACGTGATACCTCGACGATGTTCCACCATGATTCTCGAACGAGGAACTCGACTCGATCCACTCCGATTCCCGGGGCAATTTGTTCAGAATCCCGTGGTTCGGCCTGTAGGTTCTATCGAGATTCCAGCGACGAACCGATCGGAGATTCCGTTGCTGGACGGTGGACAACGGGTGACACGGAAACACGAATGGCCGACGATGAATCAATCGAAGAATGAATCGAGCAACGTCCACGGGGATCTTGTACGATGCTAAAGGCAATTTCTAAATCGAGGATAGATTCACACCTGTGCGCGTGGGCGTAGCTCAGCCGTATCTGTAAGGCGAGAGAGCATTACCCTTTCCTATGGACGATTATAAGGATCTTTATGGTGCCAGGAAATTCTGGCCATGGCCAGGCCACGAGAGATTCATTTCGTGATCGTAACGTTCGATTGTATGCGCGCGTACCCTGTAATACGATTAATAAATTTGTACGAGGTTCCGAGGCTAGATCCAATCGAAGCGTTAGAACCCATCCCCTCCTCTCTCTCCATTTTTTCTTTATTTTTATTTTTACTCCTCGGACTTGCAACGCGGTCATAAGATTCTTTGGGGATTTTTCGTGTTCTCTACTGGAATTTCGAAGGATTTCTTTTGCGAACAGAAGCTAAATGTATTGGGTCGCGTTGAGTTGAGAATTTTTTTTCTCGAGAATTTTACTGTTCTTCTTAAAAACTCTTTCTCGAACTTTTGACATTTAATTCGATTATTTTGAGAATATTGCTGTACGAGTGCCGTTTACTTCGTTAAATTAATAAAATTGTAAATAGAGATTAATCGGGAGTAATAACAAGATAAGAGTAACAAGTTCGGTAGAAAATCTGACATCTGTCAGGATTAACTGCAATATGTCGGAGCAAAAGATTTTAACGTGGATCATTGTCGCCGTGTCTCGTGTCCGAGATTCTCGAATTTCTCAGTTTACATCAAGAGAAGGATCTCAATCATCGTGTTATAATTTTATTGAAATGTCTGAACCGGATGATATAGGATTAAAGTAACCAAGATGTTAAATGTTGATATGATACGATATAGGAATAAAATATTGTCATCGAAATATTAAACGTTGTCGTACCTTCTGTTCAGATAACATCGTATTTCAGTAGATAACGAGTATACTAAATTTAACTTTTTAAATAACATGGTTTTTGCTTTTCGAAATTATAGCCTTGTAAGAATAACATTTCTAGGCCTGATACTATTATTTTCGTTTTGAAAATATAATTATAATATAATTCTAATAAATTATAATGGTTGTAATGAAATATAATTGTAATATCATAGATGGGGATCATTGTTAAAAATAGAAAAGTAATATCGATATCTCCTGAATTTTCGAATAATCACCACTTTTTAATAACCATATCAAGTGTATTCGAAGAAATTTAACTTTGTCGGTTCTCTAATTTCTCAACGTTCAAATCAATCGCGAGTTGATTGAATCCGAAGAGAGATTAATACATCTATCATTAAATTGTATTTACTTCGCATGGCGAGTAAATTCGTTTCTGTCGCTTCGTCAAACAGTTTTAGTTCGTTCTTATTAAAAATTATACAAATTACAGTGTCGAATTTTCTTCGATACGTTTCTCAAGAGAGTCGAATAATCCTCCACAATGTTCTCAACATCTCCTATTCCTCGATCACGATTCGATCAGGCACAAATTTGGAGCATCGATTTTCCAATGTCTCGGTGATTTCATGCTTTAAACGTTTCGATTCGGTGTAACGGATTCGTAAATTGAATTGTCCCCCCCCCCCAATTTACTCTCGCGTGTTTTTTTTCTCCATCGCGATAAGGTATCATCATTCTTCCCGGGAATTCGCGCAGTCTTTCCCCGCGTAATTCGCGAAAACGATTCCCCGGAACGAATCGTGCCTCGAGGCTGTATCTTCGTTCGATCATCTTCCATTGGTTACTCTGGTTTCTCGACGAGAGAAAAATTGTAGCGTTGGATCTCAATGACAAGGATCTCAGTACTTGTACTTAAAAGTTACATATTCCTTATATTTGCTGAAGTTGCTGCAAGGTTGTTTATGATATCAAAAAGTTTAGAAGTTCCTTTTTAACCTTTACCCGTTTTCTACTTATTCAATTTACTCTCAACTTGTTGCATTGCTTAAATTGCTAAAAAAAAATTAATACAGCCGAAAGACGAATAGTAAAATTTGCAAATCCTCAGTCGCGTCAAGATTCACGCCAGTTCTACTCTCATGCATTGCGTTTAATTTCATTGACTTCAAATATGTAGCTGCATCTTTGAAAAGGTCGGTACATTGAATATATATACGGTGGTACGGTAATGTATTGAATTACATTTCTGTGTTAGAAAAATTAATTTACACCAAGTCTTGGTATAGGTGTATCTACAAAATAATGGAATATTTTTTTAAAAGAAACGTGTCAAATCGACGCGAAGAGAGTTAAAAGTCTCATTGACACGACGACCTGGCTTGCTCACTTTTTAATACAGAATAGGGGTCCAGTCCCGAGGCCCTTCTTGCATCCAACAATTTGCGCAATTTGCCTCGGAAATTTCGCGAAAAGGACGATTCGCGCGAAACTCTCGTTCCAAGAATACTCACGTTCGGAAGAAAAACGTAATAAGAAAGGCGGCGGTGTAACAGGAGGGCGTAATTCCGCGAGAACTCGGTCGTGTTGCAGAGGAGAGGGAACCAGTTTCCGAGGGAAAATTAATAAAAGACCCTTGGCAGTGGATTTATCGGGCGTATCTCGCCCGTGTGCAGCATACAGGGTGTTTCACAATATGTTAGATTCTTTTTCAACGCTGGCAACATGTCAAAATAACGGGGGCTACGGATTCTCCATTTTTATAATTGTCAATGATGTGCAGGTGCTACCGAGGAAATTATTCGAGGTCGGAAACATGATTATTAGACCGCAGATTATGGGAAATTTAAGGGTGCAAGAATGTACAGATGGATATACATCATTTGCAAGATGTAAGTGGAACAAAGAAAGGGTAATTGTACGATGTATTTTTAACTTTAATTCTCTATTATTGAACGCTGTTTTTCATTCAGCGTGACGTCTGAGCCTTGACTGAAATCACCTTTCAATTGATAAAGATCTAATGAAGTACTTCAAGTGCAAAATTCAAGCAACCTCCTTCATATCGACTTTTTATATAGACGTAACTAAAGAGAAGGAATTCATATTATATATTTTGAAACTCAAATAATTTCATATAGTAAATTGGCGATTTAATTTCAAGTAAAATTTTTAACAAGATACAAATATCCTTCGAGTCGTCTTTTTAAGAAAAGTAAAATATTCTTGTTATATTTTTCTAAATCACACTGAATGTAAAATTATTAAACCCTAGCTAGTATCACAATTTACGATAAAGTTACTTAATTTTGAAATTTTTCATTTTATTTTATCTTGTTACATCACAGAACGTAGAATACAAAGTAAGATTAATAATCTAGCATAACTTGGAACCAATATTTAAAATAATATCCATCGAAATGTTATATGGTTCAAGAGAAGAACGAGAAATTTAATTCTTCTATGATAAAAAGAAAAAACATATTGAAAAGACGTAGAGAAACGTTTGTTACTCTCAAACATTGAACGAAGTTTTAATAGGCAGATGAAGTAATCGAAAAACATTCCACTACGATGTTCGAGAAGCCAAATATCCGGTTGTAGTTCACGAGATATATTGTTTATACGATTTCAGTAACATCAAAAGTTTATTCAGCAACTGTATTTAAGATGCGCGCGTTTCAAGCGCTTTCAAATTACTGGGACCAGTGGAAAATTAATAAAATGTAGCACGATGTCCAAGATGTTCGGAGGATGTCCTCCGGAGGGGAAGTACCTCGACAATTTTCGGCAACGACAGACAGCCGTTAATAATCTTCTTATCGATAATCTACAAGAGCCCTCGGAGCCGTCGTACGAAATTTTACTCGCCTTTGCATCCTTCAATTACGCACTTTCGTCGTCCGTGACTCGTGACACATTCAGATAGGCTCGTACCATATATTTTTCGTTGACGGGAAAATTCTTCGAACGGCAGGACCCGTAGGACTTTTAACTCTTAATTCTCAATTCTTTTTAAACGAGCTTGTTTATTTCATATCTTGTAATTGAAGGTTATTGCGTAGGTTGTTGAAGAACTTGCTTGAACATTCACGTTGAAAACTTCATTTCTCATTTATTCGTACTTTGCAATAAAATTTCAATTGAAAGGTTTCTTATAATGGAAGACGTACGTGGCTTTAGTATATCTGAGCATATTTTCTCGTGTTTGTTTAAAAATTTGTAACTGAAGCCTTCACTTTTTCGTCCTTTCAATTCGTTGTTAGTCGAGTCATATTGTAAGCTCCACTTTGCTCAATGGAGGATGAAGTCGTTTGTACTTGATAAGAATGTTTCTCATATCCAAAGATATTGTCTATTCATATAAAATTTATATCTGCACACATGATACATATAACATGCAAAAATATACATATGTATTTAATAGATCATAGCCAATCTAAATAGAAAATTGTTTCTTTTACGTAGTATTACAGCTAATATTCTTCCCAGAAAATTTTATATATTTTTGCATACAAATTTCCCACGAATCCACGATCTGTTAATCGTATTCGTAAAAATACTCACGAGGATACCTGTCTTCATTTCAATAAACTTGTGTATCATCATATAAATTTACAGTTTCTCGTATCACTGAAAACACTGTGAGATGTTTACAGATTGATGGCATAATCCCTCTCAGTTAGCTCATACAATCACGTTAAACTCGCGGATAGATTGTCTTTTCTTTTTGCTATCGTCTGATAGGCAAAGAAACTGACCGAGGCAAGGAAAAAGAAAAAAGCCCCCGGTGTGGTAGTGTACAACCAGTATGGAGCATGATTACGGGTATAATTCGTAATTTAGTGGACATAATCGTGGGCCGCGTTAATAACGAGCCGCGGCCCCCTTTGACGCGTTGATATTTCATCGGTCCACGAACCGGCGATATAATTATATTTGACTCGACTGAAACGCGATTACAGCACGTGCACACGTTATTATTTCGCTTTGAATAATTCATACGACGGCGGGACGAGCCGGAACCCGCCGATGCATCCAGCGCGACCAACAGTCGCTTGATATCGCGTTCCATCTATCGTCACGGGAATCAATCTACGTCCCGATATCGTTCCTGTTATTTCCCGCCGTTATATTCCGTGTTATTATCGCGTCGACGTGCGACGCGTCGTTCCGCGAAATGAGACGTCGATGCCTCCGGAGAAACGGTTCGTTTCTACCCTCAGGGAATCGGAGGGCTACTCTTTGAAGATATTTCGAGAACATTATAATATTAGGTTATAATATACAGTACGCAGACTTGAAACGATGGACGCGACTTAACAGGGGGAGAAGTAGGATGTCAATTTATGATTACAAGATCTGTGACCTGGAATGGAGGAAAGGGATCTCTGGTGTCTTCTGTCTGGAACGACAGAAACTTCTAAAAAATCGGCTCTTTGGACACTTTTTATGTAAAATTTAAAATTATCAAAAAAGATAGAGACACTTTGACATATTGGAAATGTATGTAACACTCTTTGTAATATTACAAGTAAATTAATATTCTGCTTAAAATTCCATCGAAGGAAAACGTATAATCGTGGAAGAGTATCTTTGAGAAGAGTGACTGATGTTGTTTGATAATGAATAAGATTCATAGAAATTACGGAACCTTGGGAAATGGACAGAAATATAAAAAGAATAGAGACTCGTGAGAGTTTCCGAGTCTTTGAATAATCCGTTATTAATCAGTGATTTAGTTAATTATTTTAGAAATCGATCTCTTGTCGGATGTTAATTCATAGGAAGTTTGTGTATTAATATTGATATTATTATTTGACATTCATTTAATTTCCAATGATCTCTAAAAATTGATCTCTCGCAGTAAGTTTTTAAATTCTCGGAAACTTGATTGAAAAATTCTGTAGTCGCAGATCTCCCCCCTAAAAAAAAAAAAAAAAAAAAAGAAAAGAGATCGATCAGAAAGTCAGCGTGTTACAGTTCATTTAACTTATCAATATTCATACTTCGTACTATTAATCACGAAGCATACCTATCTAATTACCAGCGGCGCTCGATATCTGATAATCGGTATCTTTATCGATGCAAGCTTCCCGGGTAATTATTTCTAAAACTTGATCTTGAAGGGGCCTCGCCGTCGAAATTATAAATTGCAAATTGTAAATTTCGAATTACCAAGGAGGGGAGGGGGGAGGGAGGGGGCAAGCGTACCCGAAAAAAACAGGGCGTCTCGTGGACAGAAAGTAAATAAAATCGAAAGGCATTAATATACATCGATCTCATGGCCGATAGCAATCGCCGTGTCTGATTATTTACGTACACGCCTTATTATTCCTCAAATGAATTATTCGATCTTCTGGCCGATCGGCCGGCAGATTTATCATCGAGATGGTCCCAGACGCCCTGTAATTTCCTGGGACTTCTTTCCCCCCTCTTTGTCTTTTTCCTTTTCTTTCTCTCTTCCTTTCTTTCCTCAAGTTTCCGTGGCATAGTCGAGAAAGAGAGGAGCGTTAGCGACGTTTAGGAAAGCAACCGGTAATTTTCACCGTAATTAACCGTAATTAACGGCAACGGTTAAGGAATCTGTCGAGACACATGATTGACGCCCCCTCGTTTAAACAGTCTTTTAAGGCTGACCCTCCTCCCTTCCACTACTATAAGAAGTTTGACTTCTTACGAACGTAGGCTCACTCGTTGAAAATGTTGTTTACTCTTCTCATTCTTTTTCCCTTTGACGACGAAGAAAATCGAAGATTTTTTTTCCAAAAAAAATAGAACTGCAAATGAAAAAATATCTTGAAATTCAGGGCCAGCGTAGAAGTTAAAAATCTTTTTTTTTTCTAGGATGCAGATGAAAATATATATAAATATGTATAAAAATCTTATATTTATATATAAATCTTTTCTTTCTGGAATGTAGATGAGAAATATATATCTACTGAGAATTAGTAGATATAGATATCTATTTAGTGGAGATTTGGTAATTAATAGACTTTTATGCAAATTTACATTTTTTTTATTGTAAAAAATAGAATCCAGACAGAGAACTATCGTGTCTGTAAAATGTTTTGACGAATGCTATACTCTTTTATGTTTTATATATTTTCGCGTATTACATGGATAATTGGTTAAATATTTTTTAATATACTCCGATCGATTACATTTTAGAAGATTAAGTTTCCGCCAGATAAATATAATTTTAACAGTAGGTATTATACGGTCTTCGACCTAGTCATACGTATAAATATCTCATTTATCAATCGCTCGTTTCAGAGCATTCCTTGAATTTAATTTTCATTAATCAGTTAAACGTTTTCCAAGAGAAGATAACGATGATTTAATTCTATATAATTTCTTTTCTCTGCATTCCTGTAGGCAGCTTTAACGTTCGATGTTTGTATGGAAAGAATAAGGTTGTACGAATGATGAATTTTCTTGAAACGCGATGATTCTTAAACTCTGAACTAGTTTCTCTCTCGTATATTGTTTTGACGAGTTGATTATATCATACGTCAAACGCGGTATCCACCCCTCCTTTTTCGGAATTCAACGAAAAATAAGATTTCCTCGGCTCGTTTAATTCCCACGAGGGACGTGTCATAATTGTTCTTCTACCATATCTGCTTAATATATGATGTTGGAAAAAGAGCTTCATTTATAGCTCGTCATTCTTCACTATGTTTAAATATTAGGCGCTCATCATCGTTTAAACGAGATTAGAAGAGAGAGAGAGATTTCAAGGAATTTTAGAGAATAACAAAATTTTCTTCAAAATCAGAGTCTGGTGAAGCATCTGCTATATTTCGTTTGTTTTATTTTATGTATCAATGCAGTAATCACTAAAAATATTTTTTAATTTTGCAATAGCAGTGTTCCTTCAATCAGAGGCTACATTTTATTTTCATGGTACCAAGTTTTTGTAATCATAAAAGTACTCCACGAAACTTAATTTACTCAGACGTAATTGATTAGTATAATATATAAATGTGAGATGTGTTAATCCTTTTTGTTTACTGTATAGGGTTGTAACATTCTAGAAATCTTTCCTCGAAATTTAGAGAATTGTCAGATGGTACAGAGAGATCTACAATTCACCATAGCAACTTTTACCAAATAACGATGAGAAATAAACCTGAATAACCAACAGCACAATAGATTCGAAGTCTACAATTTACCATAATACGATTTTTCAACAACAATCTGCTGGCTCTGTCGAGTTAAAAAAGTACGGAGAACGAAAATTTAATCGCGAATATAAGCAACAATATAAGCTCGAGTTGCCAACACCTCGCCTATTGCCAATTACCGCGTATCCAAGCTGATCGCGAGGCTAAAAATCCTCGGCCATCAGCGATCAATTCGATTCAACAGCGAATGACGATCGATGAAAAATGCCAGCCATTCGGCTCGATATTTTACAGTTTAGCTGTTAAGTGGCCGGAGCCAGCGGCGCGAACGTTCCCTCACGTCCATTTACAATGGTCGGTGGCGCGTACAAAAGGCGATGGCGACGCCAGGATCAAGCCGGAGTCGGTCTGCTATAATGGCGATTTTGATTTTTTGCTGCGTCGATCGGGGATTCCTGTCGGTAATCCCTCGATCCACGGTCAGCTGGTAATGAAGGCTCGCTTCTCTCAGGATTGTGCCTCGTCTCCTTTTTGCCGACCGTGCGGGCATGAAGATGTAACCCAGCGCCGCAATAACGAAGGCGAATCGCGATACTTGGACAGATAGGTCTATGGTGATGAATGCTAGCAAGCCTGCAGCACGCCGCGCGCTATCAATGGCATCTCCAGCGGCTACTCGCTCCCCACGCCCGATTGCAAGTCATTCCCTCGACCGTGCTGCAAGGGTTCCCTCTCCGTCGTGTATCCTACAAGAGAGGATACAACTTCCGAGAACGTGGCTTCCAAGCGGTGGCTGTGGTGTCCCGAGGTGTGGCTCGGCCACAATACGTGCATCTATTAAACGGAGTAAGTTGAATCGAGGCTAGAGCAACGAATAGAGAGCGGGATAATGAGGTTTGTATGCGAGCCTCGTGATCGGTATCTGAAGGATTCACGATTCCAGTATATCATGAAATGGAAGGTCAGTTCTATGGAATATTAACGCTACAACGAGTGGCCGTTTTATTAAATGAGCCAGCTGAAGTCGAGATCAGAGCAAGGAACGAGGAGGATCGTGACGAGGTTTTGTGACGAGATGGTTATCCAGAGGAACTAGACTCGAATTCACGACTTCCGAATATTAACGACGGATTCTGTGAAGCAAGAAGGTGGAAGTAACGAATCTGTAAATAAAAATCAATTTAAACTCATTTGGACGGACCAAGCCTCTAAAGATCTCTGAAATTCGACGTACATTCCGTCCAGCCATAAACCAAAACTGAATCTAAGTTGCGAAAGTTAGAAAGTGTCCGATGGCATTTGATATCGAAAGGATAATTAGCAACGAGGCGTTAACGCGACACGCGATCGTTTCACTCGACGGCGATTAATAGTAAATCTAAATAGAAGGTTTAGCGGAGCGTTTTCGACGTGTAGTCCCCGATGCCGCCGCGGCAGTCACGCCCCGCGGCTTTAAACTGTTGGTAGACGTGGGAGCGGTTTGTTTTAGACACGGGTCTAATGCACGGGCAAACCTGTAATCATCGATGGGAACGAATGGGTGGGATCGAAATATATCACGGCAAACGAAACGGAATCAGACGGGACGGGGGACGCTGTGCGTTCCATCCACGATACATTTCGCCCTGTGGCTAATAGTTTCTGCGCCTTTATCGCGCGCCAGCATCGCGGTTTAACGCCTGTCCAATGGGAGCCGACTCATTTTCTATTTTCCCATATCCCTGTTTCATATTTTCGTCTTTCTTTCAGTTGATTAATCGCCGTGACTCGATTGCGATTGAATCGAATTTCGATAGTTTTTTTGTGTGCTTGAGAGAGAACTTGAGGAATGTTAGCTCTTATTTGTTTTTCCTTTCTGTTATCTTTCGCGAATTTTCTTTGTTTTTCGATGTAATACATATAACAGTACTTTTGAACATTTCCTTTTCGTAACATCACTTCAAACATCTTCAAACATTTATTACACTAAATTTTGAAATATTTGTTTTAACACAGATTTATTCGCTAAATTGTGAAATATTTGTTTCAACAGTGAGAAGATAATTTAGGTGAAATTATCAGAGGAAGATATATATATATATTTTTTTTTATTTTAATCATCGCGCGCCGATTCAAAATTAAGTTCCACTTTGTTTGAAACGATATAATCTAGTTTTGGAGGAGTGACGCGGAGAGGAAACGAAAGAGAAGAGTCAGAATGTAAAAAGGTGGAAAAGGACGAAGAGCAGAAGAGGACTAAAAGGGGGCCAGACAGAGGATAGTAATTTGCCGTTATGAATAGCACAAATTATACATCGCGGCTACTTTGTGGCTTTCCTCTCGTAGGTCTGGCCCCGACCAAAACGATTGTGCTATTTATTAATAGATTTCTATTAATCCTTTCCGTCTACCGGCTTTCTGAGAACGTTCTCTTTGCAGCCCACTTATTATAACCTACCTTAATAGAGAATGTTTGATATTTCTTCAAGGTTTTCAAAATTTGGCTTGAGAGACAAGATTCTTGCTAGAAGAAGTAATATTCGTTTCATTTTGTGTTTCATTTCTATTGGAATTTATTTTTACAGACTACTGTCTTCCTTTCGATCAAAATTTAGTGAAACACTAAAATCTTTAATTTTTATCTCTTTCTACATTCCGTGCACTTAATGTATTATCTGTCTTTAACTTATTTTGGCATTTAAAATTTATTTGATTTCCATTTTCACTTTAACTGGAATTCAATTATCTTTATATTTCGTATATTGTCTTTTGTTACGCTTAAATATTATTTCCGTCCATAATTTATGTTGTATAATAATGGTCCGGACCCGAAATAAAGGACTTGGAAGAGAGATTTAACGAAAGTAATAAGATATTGTACTTACTATCTTCTGCAAACAGTAAACGCCTCTTGTTTTTTCGATTTCCATTTTTCCAACTTCCTATGCGGGAGACTGCTGGTAAATCTCTTTTCTCAAAAAAAAAAAAAAAAAAAAAAAGTCATACATACTTTAGGCGATATCGTTTGCCGTGTTCTCGAAAAAAAAAAAGAATTTCGCCGCGAGGAGAATTTTCGAAGATACACGCTCAAAATTGATTGTATTTCTTCTATCAGCTTTACAAGATAATAAAAGGGTATTAGGCAAAAGAACGTTCGTTCCCCGAATCCTGGAACGTTCGTGAAACGTAAAAAATCCTGGGACGAAGGAGGATAATTTCGAATTTCGGTTTCGTCTTTCGATACATTTGGCTACTTTATGCTTTCGTCTACCTGAACATCACGAAACGAACGGGTTGCTCATTATCCCATCAAGAGCCAAGTAAGGAAATGGTACGCGAAAATTGCGTAAAAGTGCAATGTTATTTAAATTCACGAATAGTTACACGTGTTTTCATAATACGTTGAAGTGAAACACATTTTTTTTTTTTCATAATACAATAGATTCGCGCATAAAACAGAAGCTTCTTGAGACGCAATAAAATAATAAAAACTGTATCACAGTATGTAATAATAATAATAAATAATAATGTATAGTGCACAGCACAATATATACGGTATATAGTATATAATAAAAAATGTATTAAAATAAAACAATAGATTAGAAACGCAAAATTTTATCGTCTTTTTGTTTACTATTCCCTACAATTGCAATAACAATACTTTACCAATCATTTATATTCGATTTAGTTCATTGATGAACTGATACTCGTGTGTCTTAGTTCATTCGTCGTTCTTAGGTAATGTTACATATGTTAGGTAATGGTATTCGTTAGGGTAATATAATAGTCGATCATCATCATCGTCCGCCATTAACGTCGCGGCTGAAAGTAGCTCTTGAATTTCCTCGGGCCTTGACATTTACAACGTTTGAAAGAAAGGCATCCGAAAGTCACGAATCCTAGCTGGATTCTTCCTCGGAACGTTTTACGACTTCTCTGCTTGGAAATTACATTTTTCTCGGGGCTTCGTGACTCCTCGTCTTTACCTTCAGGGCGAACGAATCGTTTCCAGCTTGATCCATCGTCTCTGTTGTTCGTTTAGAAGAAGAGAAACACACGCGCAATGTCGCAACACGTGACAGTAAAACGAAATTTCTTCACGTTAGATCGAGATGATCGTTTCGTTTAAGCCAGAGTGCATAAAGACTGGATTTTTATATTTACTTTGGCGGATTTGAGAATATTTATGAAGCGGCATTTAGCAGGATACTTGTGCTATCAAGTATATAAATTGACGCGAATATAAATTTGTAAGCGTTCGCTTATTGAGAAGATTAACGTTACCCGAGGGCATTCTGAGGAAGGAAGGTGTATTATTATAAAATGATATTTCTACATTATTTTATTCATACGAATACAAATTCATGCGAACTTGTTTAACGAGCATATTACTCCTCAATCGGAATATTATATTTTACCGTATTGAGTCGAGACTGAAAATGTTCGTAGCTGTTAATAGGTATAAAGAAAATTGCTGTTGATAACCACGTATCTTTTGAATTCAAATTTTTGTCGTTTGACATTGATTGCCAAGCACTTAACAGAACACTGTCTCGGTTACACAAAAAAAGTCATAAATTCAATACTATTTGACATACAGTTTCATGCAGGTTTCCCCTATATTTCCTCATTGGTTCGTTATAGCATATCCCTAACGTATTTTAAATACACAAACATTACGAGTCTATCTGTGTAAAACTCTCGATCGACAGTGTAGATGCCAATTCGCCGAGTTTCGATACCAGCTGCCTCGATGCGATACTATTCATTTGACGATGGTAGAACCGCTAATTTGCGAGCAGCTCGAATTCCCTGGTTTCCGATTCTCCAGCCGCCTCGAACTCGGAAGGGATCGATTATAGCTTCCTGTCCGTGCTACGGAACTTCATCGCTTCTTTCCTTTGATTTTCATCGTTGTTCACCGCTATCAACTTGTCGAAACATAAAAAGAAGAAAAAAAAAGAGACAGAAATGGCACTCGTTCGCACGTTCGGTTCCACGCGATCGTTAGCATCACTTTCGGTTTCTAACGTCGCGTCCATGTTGTTCGCAGGCAGTGTCGTTTGCATGCGAGCAAATTGCAGCAAATTTGCCTACGAGTACCGAACATTGTTTGTTCGGAATGTACATTCACTTATGACAATTGGGACGATATTTGACGATGTAACTTTTTGTTTAACTATCCAAGGAGATTTCTTGTTTCGAGCGACGCAATTGAGTGCGTGTTTCACGTACTTAATCTAGGAAGGTTCAGCGACCAAGAATCTGGAAACCAGCGACCAAGAATCTGGAAACCAACGACCAAGAATTTGGAAACCAGCGACCAAGAATCCGGAAACCAACGACCAAGAATCTGGAAACCAACGACCAAGAATTTGGAAACCAGCGACCAAGAATCTGAAAACCAGCGTCCAAGAATCTGGATATCAGCGCCTGAGAGAGAAAGTGATTAGAGTTGAATGATTCTGTGGTAGTTTCACAGTCTATATGGTAACAAGTGAACGTTGTTGGAAGGCTGGTCCTGCATGCTTGCACTTGAAAATTTCTCTTCCAGTCTCTCCTCGTTCACCCAACCAGATCAAATCGAATCGAAACCAGCGAAACAGGAAAAAAAACCGCCACGCAAAACTGTAAAAAAGAAAAAGAACAAAGTCTCTGTAAGAGAATAATTCTCGGAATACGCACGCCAATCCCTGCCAGTCGTCGAAACTTCGTGCCAGCTGTTATTCGCAAGAAACTATTAATTTATTCTGCTGCGAGTTGGGCTTAAGTGCGGTGTGTAAAACGCGCTTGGAGCTATATAAGCGTTGGACTTGGCCGTTGTAAGCGGTGATCGTCCGACCCGATACACATTGACCGCCAAGATGTGGCGGAGAGAAGAAGAGCCAGCGAGAGGGGGGTAGAGAGAGGTTGGTGTGCAGTCTGGTAAACCAAGAAGGCGCGTTGTGTGCAGGTTGATTGCAGGGTGCTGCACGGTGTTTGCTTTATAAATCGTAGCCTGGTCCAGCAGAACCGCAGGAGAAAACGGAAGGAACCAGGGAGAACGAGGGGGGGGGGGAGGGCGATTGATATCGTTTCTGAAATTGGGTTATGATTTATCGGGATTTCGCCTCTTTGCTTTTGTGCGTTCTGCACGGACCACGCTACGATTCAATTGCCATTGAATTCGAACTGCCAGCCCGAGTCGGGGAACGTTCGAAGGTAACATGTGATTTGGTAAAGGGGGTGGTTTTCGATACGCGAGCGTACCGTCGGTTTTCAATTCTCAGCTCTTTGTTGAATTCCTTGGATACGAGTGTATTTAAAAAGGAGGGTGGTACAAAGAGAGGTACGACAGAGGTAAAAGTTGTACGAAGTACTGATCTATTATGATTGAAGATAATTGTAAGAATTCTTAGTTGTCGAGCACGTTGGAATAGCTTAAAAAATTTTTCAGATATCGAACGAGAAATGAAAAATTCGAAGCTAATCTTCTCATAAAATAGAAAGAGACAGTTTTCTCAACTATCGAACAAGTTCCAATCACTCTCGTGTTCCCCAAGTTTCCAGCACCCATCCCCCCACGTCTAAATTTACTTAATTTCGCTGTAAAATGCCGATCCACGGGCAAACGTCCGATCGGGTCGCGGTGCTCTATAAATACACGAATAAGCGCCAAAAAGATTTGGATTTTTTTTCGCCAAACACGTCGACGCGCGGTCCAGTTTCCACCCCACGATACTTAGGTAATAACCCGGTAATGACGGGCTCCGTTCGAACTTGGTCGCTTTTTATACGCGTTCGCGTGTAGAGCTGCAGAGCAAACACGCCAGCGTGGAAGACGATGATGATAATGATGATGATGATGATGATGATGATGATGATAATGATGATGATGACGATGATGAGGGCCTTCACGCAATCCGCGAACCTCGATCCGCTCTATATATACACACACCACACACACACACACACACAGACCACGCGGCTGTGATACGTATTTATACTGATCGCTTGGGAGCCGATGAAAATTCCATCAACGCCGATTATTATCGTCCCTGTACGTTGTATACGTGCATAAATACCGCAGCCTAGGATATTTGTTTCCACGACGGGCCCCATTGGGTTTCATCGAGCAGAAATTAATTGAATTAATGCCTCTACTCTCTCCTACTCGCCTCTCGTTTCCCTCGAGAGTTTTTCTTCTCTTTTCGCTTCTTATCGGCAACTGAGCGTGTGATTAATCGATTAATTTCCATCGGCCAACCGGATACCGCGTTCCACCGTGGTGTTTTTGTTGGGTGAATTTCGAGTCCTGTGTCATGTTCCACCGGGTGTGTTTCGTAACAGTGGTCCAACAGTTAGAAAAATTAGTCCGGTTGTTTTCACTTGCTGTCGAGTTGTTATTTTCGCCATTACGCGTGATCATTCGGAGGTTCTTCTGTTTGAAAAACGACGAGCTATACTTTGCTTGGCCGGTTGCCTTTCGTTCGTTTGTTTTCTTTTATTTTTCGCTGCTTTATTGTTCACGTCTCTCGGTGTCAGGCAATTTTCGCGGGCCGACGGATAAAGAGAGTAAGAGGCATGTTGTGCATTCAGAAATTCTCCTCTCCACGGGTTGATTTCCAGCAGAGGTGGGATCGAGATTTGCACGCGTTAAATCTGTCTGCACGTGAAACGTACCCGTTCATTGAATCTGACTTACAGAAAATGAATATGTGCAAGTGTACTCGCTCATTTTTATACCCATCGAGTAGTATTTATGTGGACGAAACGAAACTTGGATACAGAACTTGATTCGAATTCGTAAAGTACATATTGGACTTGATCCCATCCCTGATTTCCAGCCACGTTCGTCGCCACGTTCGTTCATCTCCGTTTATTGGAGCGAACGTATCATTACGCCAAGCAATTAATGTTCTCGGCTCGGAGAGCACCGGTCATCCTTAATTGCCGGCTAATTACTTTGTAATGCCGATCTATTAATCTCCCTGGAATATTCGACCTATCCGACAGGTTTTAGACAGTTTACGCTTCACAGGTAATCCTTAACGAGTTGAATCGTTTCGTGGCCTGAATCGAGCAACATCGAACGCATCTGGAAACTAAACAAAACGCGAGGAGAAAATATCGTACGGCTGTTTTATTCAGGGAATGTATCATCGAATAGAATATTTCGTAGCTCGAAACGGCTTGTTCCCCGCCAGCAGATAAAATCTTAATTGAACCACGGGCAAAAGTTGCGAGACCAGTTCCCCCGCCCGTTGCGTTGAATTGGAAATCGAGATTTCTAAGACAATGGGCAGGAACTTTTGGCAAGAGTTTCTGTAACAGTGGTCCGTATTTTGCATTATTTTTTGATTCTCTCACGTTCCATCGTTGGACTCCTTTTCAATTGAAAATCCCGTGTTACACGAAAATTCACGATTCAATTGCCCGGAATACGCGAGACTTATAACTAAGAATTCACTTGATTCGGAGAATCAAGAAAATCGTAAGAAATATTAGAGAGCGATGCTCTTCCAAATCTAAAACAAACTAACTAATCCCTACGTCAGTTCTCTGCGTAAAAATCCGAGAGGGTTTACGATCTTTGTGCAGTACCAAGTAGTGGTACCGGTTGACTGCCACTGGTCTGTGAGGTACCGCCTCCTTGTTTGAGAAACTAAGAGGATCCAGTGCATGCCTGCACGGTCTCTCCTCGGTGTTGCACCCCTTCTCTCCTTCTTCCATCGTCGGAATCCATTCGCTTTCGTCTTCTTTCTCACCCTTTTCTCTTCTCGCTACACCTTCTTCCTTTCGTTCCTCCTCCTAGCTTGTTCGTTCCTCTTCCCACCCTTTCTGTTTGGCCAGCAGGTTCGTTCCTCCCTTCTAGCGTCGGGCGTTTTGCTTCCCCGCTGACCGCCAGGACGAAGAAGAAGACGAAGAAGAAGAAGAGGAAGGTGTGCTGGTTCGTGAGGTGGCCGGTAGTTAGCACTCCATTACACATGGTTACCTATCATCAAAGCACGCCAGCCACACGATTTGCTCCCCGGGCCCTATGGATATTCATGGACCGTAAGTAACGTCTTTCGTGTACGTCGTGGATCCTCCCCAGGACACGGGTTCCCGGCTGATAATCGATTATAATTGCCTCATACGGACAACCATCTTATCTTCTTTCGCGGGAATTTTTTTTTCTTTTTTTTTTGGAACGGGAGGGTGGGCGTGTGACCG
The DNA here is from genome assembly GCA_036937485.2 of Tetragonisca angustula. Lineage (NCBI taxonomy): Eukaryota > Metazoa > Arthropoda > Insecta > Hymenoptera > Apidae > Tetragonisca > Tetragonisca angustula. The sequence continues at coordinate 332,365 of JAWNGG020000187.1, forward strand.
GCAGCGATGATTTCTCGTGAGAGAATATGGTTCGTGAAAAGATTCTAGTAGGGTAGAAATATTTCGTGGCTGGGTTTGGTGTACTCGGACCTTTTGTCAGGAGAATGGGATTTAATTAACGTCGGTGAACTTTTAATTCGTGGTATTGTTGCGCGATACGTGAAAGGTCTCGAAATCGAGGGGGTAGTTTCTTCGAATTTTCTTCCAACGGAAGAACGGAAGAGTGAAATTTTTGGGGCGTGGTATTTTAGCGTTAAGGAAGAGATCTCTTGGTGTGATTAGAGTAAGTTCATTTTTTTTTTGTTTTTTAATATTGGGAGCATCCGATTGATCACGATTGGGAAACAATACTATTGCTGTTTATAGAAAAATATTTTACTGTTTGAGGGATCGAGTGACGAGGCGTTGCTCAAGTTCATTTTTTTATCTTTTTTAATATCGAAAGAATCCACTTGATCACAATTGGGAAACAATATTATTGCTGTTTATGGAAAAATATTTTACTGTTTGAGAGATCGAGTGACGAGGCGTTGCTCAAGTTGATTTCTCGCACTTTTAACGAAATTAATTGCAAGGGACATTTTACTCGATTCACTCTTATTAATCTTAGAAGATATAGGAATGATTTGTTCATATTTATATAGGAATTGCTGTAATTTTTGTTTCTGGTCCGAATTTTTCTCGTCCAAACTATCAACGCCAACAAGAGGTGCAACAAATATTCGACCAATTTCCATACACGAAGACCGCTGTAAGATCGACACTGACGTGAACATTAAAGCGACTCGGTGGGAGAAGGTCAATCGTAATTACGTCCTGGCGCGTTTTCGACGAGCGTCAATTTGCCATGATTGGCCATTTTTTAATTGATAAATGTTCGGCTCGTTGCCGGGGCTAACGAGCAACTTTAAATTATAATTAAACAGACGATTACTCGATCCTGGAAGCGTACAGATTATCAGAAGGGTGTACGATCCTGTCGCCGAAAGTGGGGTTAATTGTTGGCGTAATTAACGCAGACCGGTGTGATGTAACGTGTCCGAACACTTATGGTTATTCATGGCTCGTAAACAACCGACCACGTTGTTCCTTCGTGACGCTCGCAACGTCTGAATATCGCGGAGTTAATTGAAATCGAGCCTGCGGATAATTAGCCGTGCTTGTTTTACCGAGACTTGTCGACGATGTATTCCATTATTTTCTTATCCGATTTTCTGGAAAATTTATACTTGCCAATCAGAACGCAGAGGAGAACGAGGCTATCGAGTTCCTTCGTTTCATAATTCGAGGAATTTATCCTTGCGTTTCGAGTCGTCTCAATTGTCGTTGTACTCTTGGATTTTTGAAATCACTCCTCTGGATTATGTTTTTCCTTGAAAATTTGCATGAAAATAGGGGTGGACGAAGTGAATATCAGGTTCCTCCGTTTGTGAAACTCACTTACGCGAACTGTTTGAATTATTTTAATTATTAAGCATCATATTTTTGTGTTTCTTAATTATTCTTTTGACGATATGTCGCCGGAAGGATAAAATATATCGAAATGACGAAAAAGATGGACAAAATAATCTGAACTTATCCCCTTGTTAATTAAGTTACTTTCGCGAGTGTTCCTTAGAATCAAAATTATTCCTTGGAAGACTAGATTAAGAACGTATTTCAAACATTGAGAAGTTGATTGTGAAATCTTAATAATTAATAACGTTGAATTTTGTTTTCAAATTCGATAAAGATTGTAATACCTATCTTAATATCGAGATGTGACTTCGAATAATATTTTAAGTTTCTTAAAAAAAAAAAAAAAGGAAAGAAATTGAATTACTTTGTACAATATTGATCGTCCTTGATATTTAATTGAACGATAATATAATACATAAGGATAGCACAGGTATTCGATTCGCTGGAATAATTTCAGCTAAATCCTCTCGCACGATGCCGAGTTTTCTTTCTTTTTCTTTTTATCAGATACTGAATTTCCTTTTCTAGTTTCACAATATATGAATATTATTGCAGCGCACACCAGACTATTATCTACTTGCGTATTTGATTAGATAATAAATGGCCAATATCGGGCCGGTATTAACGTAATTATTTCCATATAAATAATTGTACAGTTTTCCCCTCGCGTCATTTTATCGGATAAATTGCTGCGGGTACTTTTACTGGCTGGATCTTACGGGGATTATGCAAACAGGAAACGGCGATGCATTTAATAGATGCATTGCGTGTGTTCTGCCAGATCTTGCGTGTAACAACGGGTCAGCGTATACTTAAATGCTGTATTTCTCTAAGTAAACATTCCCCTGCCTGGAATTGCAACTGAATATGCACGATGCCTCGCTAATTGGCATCTAAGTTTGCAACATAGAAACGGAAATTTGTAGCCCCGTAGAAACGAAACAGTTGCAACTTCCGTCGTTGATCGTGAATCGATTTAGAACGTTCGATAATTAAGAGAGAATTCCATCGCGCTCGATTAAACGGCACGGAATTGTGCAATATTTTTTTATCAAATAATTTCGAAATCGTTGCAAAGTCAAAAATATTATTCAACATCGTGTGCTCTGCAGATGGAATAAATTCATTCTGAAAAGTGGCAATAAAAATTGAAATAGGAATCGCGTAGAAAAAATAAAATATTAGTCGAAGATCGCAGTCGTCGTGGAAAAGCCACGATAGCATCTTTCATTCACACTTAAAGAAAAAAGTCGGGATGACATCGAGTACGAAAGTAAAGAATTACCGAAGGACGACGACCTTCACCGATAAACCGTTTACCTCTCTGTAAAGTTTGCCAAAGCTGAAACTCCGAAAATTCGAATGAGAATCAAGACTGGAAATCGAGATAAGTCGGGGAGGAAACATCACCGGAGAGACGTCGATCCGGCGTCGACCTTCCGGCGGGTCTCTGACCGATCTTCCCTCAAGATCGGCAGTCTCTTCTCACGATCGAGTCCCGGCAGAACCCGGCGCTTCCGCCTTCCCTCGGTCGATTTCGTCTGCCAACGAGCCACCACCTCCCTCTCCCCCTCCTCCCTCTCTCTCTCTCTCTCTCTCTCTCTTCCTCCCTTGGCCACGAACTCTCCTGCCCCTTCCGTTGCCCATCTCTCTTTCGCTGGCATTTCGCGTCCGGGAGAAAAATCGAGTGCGAACACGGCCGATCAATTTGCCCTAAAGAGTCGTTAATTTTCGGTCGATGCCCTCCTACTATCTTCGTGCTTGTCGAAAATTATATTTCACCGTGGTTTCGGGGGCGGCGGGGGGAGGGGGGGGGGAGGGAGAGCCCGACGAGAAGGAGCCAGGAGGAGGTCCGCGGCACATAATAAGCCCGATCGGGCCCCTTTAATGAGCCATAATGGGCCAGCAAGTATGCGTAATCGTCCGATGATGGCCTCGAACATGATTCCATCTCGTTTTCTCCCTGCTCTCCGGCCCTTCGATCCGTCTCGCTCTTTCGCCTTTCATTTCGCCTCGTTCGATCTCGCCTTTGTGCTGCGCTCGCCCCCTTCCCCACGAATTCGTACGTAGGGGGCAGGGGGGGAGGTAACTGGCGCTGATTTTCCATTTTTTTTTTTCCCTCCCTTTTTCTCGTTTCGTCCTTTTGCTCATTTTCTTTCCCCCCCACCCCCCGCCCTTCGTTCGCGTCTCTCTTCCTCTTGGTTGTTCTCGTTGGTTCTTGTTGCTTACAACGTACGTACATTGTACGAGGGCAGCGATAATGGCCCCGTGTCACCTAATTTCGAGCGATTACTTTTATATTCGTTCGAGGGCCAGATGCCCGGTCTCGATATTGGCTCTGATCACAGAACAGTACGGTAATAACATGCATCGGCCAATAATTTGCCCGTTGCAGTGGGATTCGACGGAGATTGTCGCGGTGTGTCGCGCGGATTAAAAAATGGCAGGGTGCAGGGCGAGAGAAGGGAGACGGAAGAAGAAGATGGTGCTCGTTGGATCTCTGGCGCTTCTTCGTTTTGTTTCCCGTATTTCGGTGTTCTTTCGTTCTTTTCTTCTTTTATTTCCTCCTTCGTTGCAGCTTGAGAAGAGATTGCGAAAGTACCTCGTTGAAAGAGTTGTTAATCACCTGTTCGTGTATCGGACTCGGCCATCTAAATTTTGGGAATTTTCTCGTACTCCGTTCGAATTATCTTCGTCTGATTATCTTCGAGACCGAGATCTTGTCTTGATTCTTGCTGGTTTTGTTGACTTGAATGTTGAATATTGGATACGAGTCTGAATTTTTTTCTCCTTTTATAGCACGTAATGTAAAAACGCTATTCTCGATATTCTTCTACTTTTTTAATCGCCAGTTTCGTTGTTGGTGAAATATCAAAACTCTTTTGAGTCCTTTAACTCTTTAAATGTCGAGGCATATGTGTATGAGAGCTTGTTCAGTATTTGCCGATTTTTCATTTCAGTCTTTTCTTAAATTTTCTAGATTCTGTCATTTCACTATTTTAACTCCCACGTAACTTTCCATATTAATTCCTGTAATTTCACTTCTACCCCTCGTCATCTTCTTTCAAATACAAACATTCCAAATATCTACGAGCACTTACTCGCCCTAAAAACGCGCGAGAGTCGTCTACTTAAGAATTCCAGAAATTCTTTAAAGTACAAAAATTTCAAAATTCCAAAATGTATCGCACTTTCCCAAATTTCTCTTCCCAAACGTGAAATACCGAAAATTTTATAAATACCTGGGAAAATCTTGAAAGAAGGGGCGAGTATTTCAACGAGGATTTTCTGTTGGCGCACAGTTTGATGAAGAATCTGTTTCCAGGATCGCGGAACTTAACGTCGTGTCGTCATGCGCTCGTTTAAGCTTATTTACTTACCGAGGCGAAACAGGGCCCAGCCTCGTTTATGCCTACCTACTTCGGCACCCCTTTCAACCCCTCGCAACCCCTTGCTTCTCCACCGGTGTTGTAGCTTGCGAATCAATTTAATCGGGCCGTCGGTTGTTCCGAGAAAATCATAGGTGCCGGCCAGTTATTTAAGATACGGAGACCGCGAATCGACAGTGATTCTCAACCGGTGCCAGCTAAACACGATTTATTAACCTCTTTTTTTTTTTCGTTTTGTTTCCTCGAGGAATTTCTTTTTGAAGAAATAATTTTCTCAACGTTCGTATATGTAGAGGAATTTTTATTACGAAACATTTTCACAGACTCCGCAGGATCAATTTGTTAATTTCTTTTTCTCGTTTCGTATTTCTAGCAATCTTTTTTTTTTTTTTTTTTTTTTGCACAAATAATCTTATACGTTTGTGGAAATCTTTCCATCGTGAAATATGTTCTCGTGTTATTCTTAGGAATATTTTCTGGAAGAAATTGATACTTTTTTAGAAAATTTTCTAGGAAAGAATCTTTCACAAAATTCATCGAAATATTCATATGAAAGAGTTTCGTGCATTTCTATGGATTTTAATAGGAGAAAAATTGTTCATTGTTTCCAATTGGTACTTGGGAAATTTTTTCACGGAAATAGTAATTTTTAAACATTCTTTGATAATCTGAGAGAAAATTCTTATATTACATTGTACAGCATAGAATATTCCATATTATTTAATCAAATCTTTCACAGTACGTCATCGTCGATTTTAGTTTCTAACTGGAAATGGAAAACCTCTTTGATTGGACGTTCAAAGTTTCTTATTAGGGGCGATTAGCTTGAAAATGGGCAGATCAAGTGGATGCATGTACTCAACAAGCCTCTTCTATGTACAAGTAGACCGTAATTGAATGTCAGCGTGATCTCGCTATATACCATCGCGCAGTGCTTTTATTCCAAGCCTGAAAATACCGCATCCATGATATTGGATTTCAAAATTTTTCATCAAAAGAAACGAGGACGATTCTCTACCTTTCTGTCCTCGCCCTCCCTCTCTGAATATCTCTTGCTTAAAAATTTAAAATAACAAAATTATTAATTTGTAAATTCTCACGAAACAAAATTGTTGTCTTGTAAATTCTCACACAACAAAATTATTATCTTGTAAATTCTCACATAACAAAATTATTAACTTGTCAATTCTCACACAACAAAATTATTAACTTGTAAATTCTCACAGAAGAAAATTATTAATTTATCAATTCTCACAGAAGAAAATTATTAATTTGTCAATTCTCACACAACAAAATTATTAACTTGTAAATTCTCACAGAAAAAAATTATTAATTTGTCAATTCTCACAGAAGAAAATTATTAATTTGTCAATTCTCATGGAACAAAATTATTAATTTGTAAATTCTCACACAACAGAATTATTAACTTGTAAATTCTCACAAAACAAAATTATTAACTTGTAAATTCTCACGAAACAAAATTGTTATCTTGTAAATTCTCACAGAAGAAAATTATTAACTTGTAAATTCTCACACAATAAAATTATTAACTTGTAAATTCTCACGAAACAAAATTGTTATCTTGTAAATTCTCACAGAACAAAATTATCAACTTGTAAATTTTCATACAATAAAATTATTATCTTGTAAATTCTCGCATAACAAAATTGTTAACCTGTCAATTCTCACACAATAAAATTGTTATCTTGTAAATTCTCACAGAAGAAAATTATTAACTTGTAAATTCTCACATAACAAAATTGTTAACTTGTCAATTCTCACAGAACAAAATTATCAACTTGTAAATTCTCACACAACGAAATTATTAACTTGTAAACTCTCACACAACAAAATTATTAACTTGTCAATTCTCACAGAAGAAAATTATTAACTTGTCAATTCTCACAGAAGAAAATTATTAATTTGTAAATTCTCACACAACAAAATTGTTATCTTGTAAATTCTCACAGAAGAAAATTATTAATTTGTAAATTCTCACACAACAAAATTATTAACTTGTAAATTCTTTTCAAATGCAATTCAATCTCTGTTTAGTGCTTCAACCCCCTAAACGTGCAGATTTCCATCAACGTGGAACGTGGACGTTTTTCGCGAAAAGTCGGCCCCGGAAGCTACATTACACCAACATTACCAGCTTATTATAATTGTAACGTGTAATCGATACGCGGCTGGCACCGTCTGACAATGGCGACGAGCGGACAATACGAGAAAATACGAGTCTGCCCCGTGGGGTGGTGGCCCCGGCGACTCGTACAAAAACCTTCCTCCCTTTTCATACGATAGAACAGCCCGTTGCTCGGCGAATAAATGGCCTGATTAAGCACGCCATTTTGCCTGTAATGTAATCTTTAACCGCGCGTCGACTTCTTTCGCTGGCATTGTGCGCATCGTACGCGATGTCTCGTCGATCATTTCCAAGGATTATGCCTGGCCCTTTTGTCCGGCCGATTATTCATGTTTCAGAGGGCGCAGAATCGTAGAAGAAGACGTCGTTGATTCAACTTGTTGAACTTTAGGCTCCCTGTGAATCGTGTAATTTTCTTCTTCTCTTTCTACGTTGTACAACGTTATTTCTTTCTCGATCGTCTTTTCTTCGTGTAATTTTCTTTTCCCCTCCTTCGTCCTCGGAACGTGTTCTTCACGACGCTTATTTCTGGGATTTCTGTCGGTTTCTCTAGATGTCTAAGTTGCAGGCAATAATGATGTTCGTCGATTGACATTTTGGCTTGTTGCGAGTGAAATTTCGATCAAGTATATTTGACAAGTCCGTCGTATTCGCGAACTTATTGCCAATAACCGTGGTTTGGGAAAAAGAAGCGTTGAAGCGTGCGATTTATCTGTAATGTATCTGTGTGATCTTTCGCGAATTTTCGCTGTGTCTCTAGTTAGATCGAGTGTGAAGGCAGTCGACACGATAATATATAAAAAGTAAAATGAATTTAAACTATTTTATGCAAACACGTAGTCTCAGAACACATTCGTGTATGTTATTATTCGTGTATTCTCTTTGCACTTGAACTTTTTCTCGATTAAAGCTTGCAATAACTTTGACAATGCCCAGGAGGAGTATTTTGAGCGCAAAGGGTTGATACGTATCTACACTCGCGCTCAAAAATCTTGAAGCATGATTTTACTTGTTTCAAAATTGGAAGAATGATGATTGAAGAAATGACTACTATCTGCCACGGAACTGTCAAATTAGATAACACTTTACACGAAAAAGGATCTGTCGAGTGTCAAGTGTTCATTAGAAAAGTAATTTTTTTGTTCTTCTAAGCTTCCAAAAAATGTAAAAAAAATTGTGGATTACCTGATGAACTTCTTTCGCTATTATATATTGTACTATCAGCTTTTAAATTAAAGGCTTTAAAAGATTTCGTAGAGTTTGGAATTTCTTCGAAATTCTTAGAATTTAAAGAATTAAATGTTCTTAGAAGAATAAAAATGTCTTTTGTTTCACAAAGTTCACGAGTGAAATTTCACTGAGGACGTTGACGATCCGAGTTTGTTGGATCAGTAATAAAATCCTATGATCTTTGAACAAAAGTGTATGTGTATGCTACTATCCGCGGAATATTTCAATATTCGCAGAAGATCTTGGAATGTATCCTACTGCTACTTACCTTATGGGCAAACTGTTGGCGAGTTAATCTGTTTTATCTAGGCCCTATTTTCTCAATTATTTTTATGCGAAATATGAATTTGTACAAATATTCGCCCACCGTCTATCCGTGAGAGAAAAAAGTAGTAGTTTGCACTGTCGAGAGAAATGACTGTAGCTTCTTACTTCCTTCATCACACTCCTCGAAATTTACTCCAATTTCTTTCAAGCTGAGGGACAGAATGAATCTGACTGTCCATTGATTTAATTGATCCATTGTATCCGTACAAAGCGTTCAAATTTCTCGACAATATCCACTCGTTCGAAAACGAAATAAAAAAAGAGGAAGAAGAAAAAAAGAGAACGAAAGAAATTCCTCCCTCCTCCCAAAAAAAAAAAAAAAAAAAAAGAAAACGATATTAGGAAGAAAGTACGGAAATGGTGTGGAAATCGAAGAAGTTCGTTCAAACAGGAGCAAAACCACGGTGAAGTCGGGAAGTTGCCGATAAACTGCAGGCACTCGCCGGTTTTCTTTTTTTTTTTTTCGCGACAGAAAAAGAGTTCATTGTTGCGGAGGGTTTCAAACAATGCCCGATACAATGGCCGACAGTGTCGTCGATCGTGCGAGCTCCAACGCTATTTTTCTTTCTTCCATTATATCCTTTTCTCCGACGCCGACAATACTTTCTAACGAATCGCCCTTCGTTTTAATATAGGAAATAACGGACTTTTCGACGAGCCATTTCGCCAGAAACGATTTTTCACATTATTTTCCAGTTCACCAGAGTGTAGCAACTGTACACGTTACTTCGCCTTCTCTCTCTCTCTCTCTCTCTCTGGTTTCCTCCGCTTCGAAAATTCAGTGGACCCTCCTTTTTTGTCTTCTGTCATTTCAATCTCACTTTTTCCACCTGCCCCTTCCTTTCTAACGATTTGCTGTTGCACAATAAAAGATATTCTATGCAGGAGATAATAAATATATTAAATCTTTATACGTTGCAGATAAATTAATAAAAAAAAAAATAGTTATATCGCAGAAAGATTCTGATTATTGATTCAATTGAATTTTTGAACATTAGATTTCGTTATTGTCGGAGGAAAAATATTTTTCGCATTGGCGAGATAGTCGATATCTTTTTCTAATTATTCACGAATGAGGTACAGGTACATCGAAGTATCATAGTGAGTTCAGATATCATGCAACATTTATTACGTTTTCTTCTTATTGGACGTAGATATGTTAATTAGTAATAAAAAAAAAAAAAAAAAAAATTAATTCTTCAAACAAATGAACGTGGACAAATATGTCTTTTCATTTATTAATAAATTATTCATCAGGCATTTTTTTTTTTTTTAAAGATTCTTTAAATCTTTTCGTCAAAACGATGAAACAATTCTCGTTAAAACAACGCATGAATATCAAAGACTTAACTGTGAAAAATGAATGTGACACCGTGTTATGCCCGATGTTTAAAAAGCGATACGTAATGCTTCATTCTTCTCCGACGACATACGAAAATGATCGACACCTTTTCACAGAGTGTCGTGAATGTATGCCGTTGACGTTTCTAGCTCGATCTCTCGACAGCTATTTTTCCTACTTCCTTTCTCATCCCCGTTGTTCGTGATCGCCTTTGAGAAGAACGCGCAACAGTCGTAAAAAATCATCGCCACGGGTGTCCATGTCTCTCGTAGTGCCTTAAAAGGGATTTACAGGTGTGGGTCAGTCGTGGAAGGGACTTCGCAGGCTTATTCGGTTTCGGCCACTTCGCCCCATGCACAAAGTGCATGCAAATTTTCTAAAGGGGACCCGGGTACCGCCCGGTTTTATTTCGACTCGTTTGTTAGACTCGATTCCTCGGGCTTGTTCGATTCGTACTCGCTTGGACATGCGACGAAACGTATTAGATCGATGGGTTGACTGTTGGATTGGAGTTTAGGAATTCCCATAACAGACAGTTCGCACGCTTCGACGATACATTTCAGCCTGAGCGTAGATAAGTGCTTAGCCTTGAAGTCTGTGGATTTTCTTCGCTTTTCCTTCTTCGAGGGACAAGTTTTCACGAATTGAAGTTCAGCAAAGATTTAGTATCGTTCGAATTTAATGGATTTCCTTATGGCAAAGAGTCAATTTCTTTCCAATTGGAATTTAGCGAGGATTTATCATTCGAGTTCGATGATGAATTTGTTGGATGAGCTTCAAGGATAAAATGCGCGTGGGATACAGAATCGTTTACTTTGCACGAGGCAGATTTCTAAATTTCAAGGCTTGAGAGATGGACTCTGAGGAAACAATTTTTTTAATTTCTAGATATATTTGCTTACACGTGTCTAGTGTCCCTCGAAAGAAATAAAAAGAAAGATATTTAAAATTTTAAAGTCGACATAAATAAAACTGAAAATCTCCTATCGCGCAAAAAGTAAAATAAAGGCTCCGATTCTCAACCAACTTTAATCCATTTTTCTCGGAATCACATATCAAAATTCACAGAGGACTGATGATGACAGAGCACAGAAGAAGGAGGTAATCCTTCCGACGTGATATTTGAAGAGAAAAGTCATTTCAAGAATCTCGAAACTGACTACCAAAATTCGATACTAGAATGACAAATTAAGAATCTCAAAATTTGCCAATGAAAAGGAGCTGATAGCAAGAAGGAATCGTTCCAAGGTGAAACACATTGAAGCCATCGAAAAAGCGAGTTTAGTTGCCATCACGTTCGTTACGTCCAAAGGAAGGAAAATAAAATAATAACATGTCGAATAAAAGAGAGAGAAGAACGTGAAAAAGGGGAGAGATGGGAGGAAGAAAGATCGAAGTGTAAAGATCGGATGAAAATTGTTTGTTGCGGAGGACCAAAGCGAGACCAAAGAAGCAGAGGTGGAAGAAGAGACGTTAAAGAAGAAGAGGAAGAAGAAGTGGCGGCGGTGGCGAACGGAAAGAGGAGAGGAAAAGGAGAACCGTTGGGAACGGGCGTGCACGCTGCTCGCGCATTGGTGCACCGACATGTACGATGTGTGCAGAGTCGCCATGTTGAATACCCCCACTTCCGTTCCACGTGTCGTACACCTACACACGTGTTGGGAACGTGATACCGGTCGCAATATCATCCGTACACGGTAGGGGCGAGAAATCGGCCTCCGCCATGGGGGCTAGCCATGGTTCGTTTCATGGTCTTGCAGTGGCGTCCTCTCGCTCCTAAAACCCGGAAACATTACGTTCTAAGAGGGTGAAACGTTCTCCTAGAAGTTCAGAGTGTTCCAATTGGTTCGAGTTTACTCGTCAATCTGTTTGCGGCAAGCAGTAACTGGTGGTGTTACGATGTTGGTATATGATATCGTATCGAGTTTTGTATAATTGATAAAATTTGACGAAGTTTGACAAACTTGTACCATAGTTTTCTTCGAGTCTCAATGAGTTAAGGGTACGTATATACAGTGAACAGGTCGCGACTAGTCGATTGAAAATGATAATAAAAAAAAAATGTATCGTGGCGAAACGGTATTATAGCATTTGTTTTGCCTAGTTTTGCCACCCTTGTTTGCACCCTTAATTCATCAAGGACCAACAGCTCGTCAAGAAGCGATCAAAGAATGTTCAAGTTTCGTGGAATTTTGGAAAATTTCGGAGCAAATGGAAGAAATGCCAGTAGGCAGAATATCAAACGAATCCTTGGAATCATAATTTCGCGAATTAACTGAAAGAAGCCGGAAGAGTGTTGAATGATTAGCGTGAGTTTGATATTTATTTGACTTGAGACACTTATCTTATCAAGTTTCTAAATTCGTTGTCTTGTGTCGAGTGTCCAAGTCCATTTGATTCGAGTTATTAAAATTCAATGTAGGCCAAAGCCATTTTATGAAACTTTTAGCTTATCACAATAAACTTAATTTAAAGCACGTAACTCATAATTAAACTCAGTAAATATTTAATAAACGTAATTTAAAATGTAGTGCGATATTAGTGTGCTTTGGAGGATTTTTAACTCTTCGTACTCGATTTGTTTTCAATGTTATGGCACAATCCACTTGTATTTATTTCGAGATTAAATTAGATAAATTAATCTACAGCGGTAAAGTTCAATATCTCTTATTTATTTATTTATTATTATCATTGTATAATTTTTTTAAAGTGTCACCTCCAGCGTGAGATACGAGTTCAAAGGGTTGAATTCCCATATTTAAGATATTTCTTTTTAGATCTTGAACATTTTTGACATTTCGAACGACTTTAATTCTCGAAATTTGCAGCATTTCATGCGTCAAACGAGCATGTGTGTACTTTCGAGCATGTGTGAACGTACGACAAACTCGCTTTAACATAATCGCCTTAATAAATTGAATCGCCCTGATACGTTCAAACTACCAATCATACGTTCCACATCATTGGTTGAAACACGCGTTATTAAAGCCTTACTTCCTTGAAAATGTAGAGCCACAAAATAACACAGTATGTAGAATTCTACGTGTCAAGCATGGAAGTGATAATGGACAACTAAATTGTACTTGACAGGCAGTCGAACTGGCAAATTTTCTCGAGTCCACTTACTTACGTTAGCAAACGAGAAGCGACAATTTCGTAACGATAGGATCGTTCGTGGAAAATGGAGGAAGTGTATCGAGCTGATTTTTTTTTTTTTTGTATCAAACTTCACGGTGTAGATACATAATGAATGATTATACGCGAGTTAAACCAGAGAATTACAAAGTATTCAAAGTAAACAGGTTCGACTGCTTATGTTTCGCGATGCAGCGACACGAGGGAGATCAATATTCTGGCACAGGAAACTAATCGAGCGATCATTTGCATTGCAAATTCAGTGTCGATTCAGAAAACGAGTGTTCGAACATCCGAAGATCTCTCTCTCTCGTTAATTGTGCAGATAAATGTTGAGAGAAACTAAAATTACGAGTCATCAAAATTCAATTCTAAACACTTTGTTTTCAAAAGGAGAATGAAAGGATACGGGTTGAAAGGAAAATTGATTAACAAATTGTAAATGGTATTAAAAATGCAAACATCTGAAAGCAAATGATATCTTTGGCAATTTTTCTTTGAAAATTATAAACGAGAAGTAGGTTTGTTAACGGGTCTACATAAGCATAATTTTTATTTTTAGTTACGATAATTATAGTATAACATAATATATTAATATAATATATAAATTATATATTTTTATTTTTGATCACGATTAAATAAATTATCAATAAATGTCACGACACAAAACATCGGCGCTTATACTTCCATGAAAAATGGCGAACAATCGAAATGTCCGAAAGTTTCTAAAAAAAAAAAAAAAAATAGGACTCGACGATAAAAAACTGAATAGTTACAACTTTTTGACAAAGTCATTCGAAGTGATGAAAATCTGGTATCGGCGAAATTGCGCAAAGAATCGCGCGGTTTCACGGTTTCGACTGGTCGATTTCTCGCCCGCGAGTTTCAACATCGGCCCGTTGTGTCGACTCGATCGTTAGGTAGAACGGAACGCGATCTAAACACAGACATTAACCAGGATACGTCACTTGGGCCTCTCGGGTTTCGCGGGCTCAGGTCGAAGAAAGTGCCACCGTACACGCTCTGACACCTTAATTGCGCGATTACGTTCATAACTCTCGTGCACCGTGATCCGTTCCAGTAATTACCTCGCTTCGAATCGATTACAGTTGATCTGGAAAGCTGGATATTGTGGATACCTCGATCTTGTTCCATCGCGGCTGATAATAACGAAAAATGTCTTTCAAATTTTGCCACTTTGTTGGTAAATTAATTACGACTTCTTTGAATTCAACTAATCTTTCAATTAAAATTAAAATTGATGTACTTAATGTCGATCGCCTCTCTTCACTTTTGTAGACATTCATCTTGCAGTATTGAATTGGGAATATCTCTTTATGAGGGAATTTGGTAATTGAACGTAGATTTGTGGAAAATGATGATAAAATTGAGGCATTCACTGTCCTTGGCCTTGTATTTAGAAGTTAATAGTTGGTTACTAGGTAAAGGAATTAATTAATTCTTGCAAAAGATGTGAGGGCTTGTCTATCCTACTTGAACTGGTATTTATTTAGTATCTGACCCATGTAGCAAATTGTGATCCATGATTTCCGATACTGCTCCTTTAGGGTTGAAGAAAAATTGTCGCTATTTGTGTCTTCAACATAATGTAATTTGTTTCTTGAGAAATGAATAACTTATCAAAAAGTGATTTATTCCTGTTTCTACTTTAATAAAGGAGTTTCGTACATGAAATAAAAGTGGAGGAAATTTGAAACTTTACTCAAAAAGGAAGAAATTCCTCGTAGAATCCAAAAAAAGAGCATGAGCTTGTAGGGTTCGAACAAAATGTCACAGATGAAGGATGAGAACTAAAGGACGTCTACAAGAATATCAAGTATATTGTACGTAAAATAGAATTTGACATTCTGAAGGGAAAAATTTGTCCACAAATTTTAGAAAAACACGAGCGTTGAAGGATTCAAGCAAAATATAACAGATAAGGGTAAAAATACACATCTCGTGCATAAAATAAGATCGGAAAACTCTTTTAACTCTGCTCAAAAAGGAAGAAATTGATCGGAGATATGATCGAATAATTAAAAGGTTCGAGAAAAGCATCACAGATAAGAGAGACATCTACAAAAAAGTCACACGAGCTGAAGCAAAAACGAGACGTACACGTTTCGTTCTTGGACGCGCGTAGAAGCTGCAAAACGCGATAGCGAGGACTTCGTCCGAAGTCGAGGAAAACGTCGGAAAGAAATACAATCTGGCACGAAGAATCTCGCGAGGGCAGAAGCTTAATTCAACCTGCTGGTAGCTCGTTTAACATCACTTTCCCCCCACCGTAATCCTCGCCTGGACTTATTACCTTGTACCTACGCGGCATACTAGTGGAGAACAGTGTACGAAGTCACGTCGAGAAAGATACTCTCTCCCCTACGTTTTTCGCGAGATTTTCCCTCGGCGTCGCGTCGTCTTCGGGCCTACCGTGTATGAAAACCAAAACCGTCTCGAAGACGGACGAACGAACGACCGGGAAGAGAGGAAAAAAAGCCTCGGGTGAACGATATCGAGTGAAAAGATAGTAGGGGCAACGAAGCGGCTGATGGATAAGGAGTGGGGGGACTTGCGTGCGACGGTGGGAGGGGAGAGCACGGGAAGAGGAGGAGGGGGAGAAGGAGAAGGAGGGGTGGGGAGACGTAGGGGTTCCAGACGTATTAATTAAACGACTCATTTTCATCGCACGACAAAAACGTGAGTTTAACGCCCATCGGCGACTAATGCGTCGCCCCACTGCACCCCGTACGTTGCTCGTGGAATAAGGGTAGCGTGAATGGTGCCGAGCGGCAAGTTTCTACCTCGAAGAACGGTCCAATCGTGTCGAGGCTGGTATACGCCTAGCGTGGCTGTTCGTACCTCGAAGTACCGCCCAGTTTTGGTTGATTCTTTACCCCCACCGTGTGTGAAAATGCAGGATGGTAGGGATGGAAAACGGCTGTGGCATAGTCCCCCCACCACCATCCAAGAGCGCCTCGTTTAGCCTGTAATTTGCTCAAACACTAGCAAGCTCTCGTGCCAGAAACATCCGTCAGGGAGCCTCGTGGTCCGCTGGAGCTCTTGAGATACGCTCGTTCGGGCCACAGTTGTGCTCGTTTTTTTTTTTCTTCCCCGGGACAACCCAGTGCCCAGTGTTCCCGTTCGACCGGAGTAAACTTGGTGTGCCCACGGGCTGAAGCATCGATGGAGAGGCGCACGGTCTCCCGGGGATGTCAGCAGTGTGTGCCGGCCGTGTGAGCTAAACGCTTCGGTGTGTCGGAGCATCAGCTTTGCATCACGTTGTGGGTGACGTTTCATTGTCTCGCGAGATTTCATCGTGGACTGGATCTGCTGGATGATTCCTCCGGGTGACGCTGCACGAGTCCGAGTTGTGAACCAGTGATGACTCTGACATGGTGGGATCTGTAACAGTGTCGCGAATTTCGTAAACGATCCAAGTGGCACATTAACCGGAGGATACTCTGTATCCTCTGTCGTTGCGACGAGGCAGAAATTAACGAATCGGACAATGTACCCCTTAACAAGAGGAACCGGACGATAATTAATCATCGAGGAACACTCTCGAGAGACGAGGGAGAAAGAGAGAGAAAGAGAGAGACAGAGCGTATAACTTACATCGGAACAGAGTCCCAAGATAGGGGAGTTACCAGTGCGCCGAAAAGTGTGTCCAAAGTGTTCTCGAGGAGTAACCCGTGGTTGGACGTTTGGCAGGCAAGCGTTCTCGGTCTGGTGAGGCAGCCGGGACCGGGGCGGGTGCAGGCATGCGGCGGACCTGATTCGATCGAGCTACCTGGAGTCCTCGCGTGTTGCAGAAGTGGCCAGTCCATCAGCCAGGCGTACGATAATCGTACGATGATGCCGCTCGCGCCGACGCCAATCGTACCGGTGCCCTCGAAGCCGAAGATCGGCTTCAGCATCGACTCGATCGTCGGCGGTGGTGGACAGGGCCGCGAGGATCGTCTGGATCGACTGGAACGAGTGGAGATCGAGAGGGACGATGGTAGCCCGATGGACGTTGTCGAAGGTTCGTCCTCGCCTCGAAATCGTCGCGTCACCACGAGATCGCCCGGCGCTCACTCGGAAGGTTCCGATCGGCCCGTGTCGCGTAGCTCATCCGTCGAGTCGTATCCCAATTCTCGGAGGACGCCGTCGCATCCTGGCAGCCACCATCATCATCACGGCAACCACCACGGCCATCATCATCACTTGTCCGCCGCGACTCACCTAGATTTCGGTAGAACAACGGTCCATAATCACAGCGGCGGTTCGACGCCCAACAACAGCCCCAGCCCACCTCACAGGATATCTCACGGCGACTCTCCCGTCGGCACGCACCCTCAACCACCGCCTGGTGTCGTCAGACCGAGTCCCAATTACCTCGCGCCACCGCCTGGCACGGCCACCGCTGCCGCCGTTGCTGCCGAGCAGTTGAAATCTCTGTACGGGCTGCCAGGACACGGGCCAACCGGGCCGCAAACCGGCCAGAACGAGTACCACACTCAACAGCAGTTGGCGTTGGCTGCGAATTTGGCCGCTGCGCAGCATTTTCAAGCGGCGAATCTCGCGGTGGCCCTTCAGGCGCATCATGGCGCGTCGCCCCATGGACCACCGCACGGACCTTATCCCCATGGTGGCGCGCCCGGTGGACCTCATCCACCGCCGCATCCTCATCAACCACCCAGGGACAGCTATCCGCTCTATCCTTGGCTGCTGTCCAGGCACGGAAGGATCTTCCCTCACAGATTTCCTGGAGGTACGTGTCCTCGAAACTTGTCCTTGCACCTTTTGTTTTTTTTTTTTTTTTAGCCTTCAGTTTCGAGTTTGATTTTCATAGGTATTAGACTCGATGGGTTGTTTCAATTTCGATCGTAGAGATTTGCAGGGATTCTTTTTCGGTGAATTGAAATCTGTTGCATTTCCGAGACGATGGAAGTCAAGACACGGTTTCCGGTTTCAGTTTTTCGTTTCCGCGAAGGAGGATGTTCACGTTTCTTTGCATTTGCGTGAATCCTCGCGTACGTGCGTGTGCATCGCTTCTTATCGGTTCATAGCGACGTACGAAACGAACCGAAACTTAACCCAAATCTACGATTCACGTTCCAAAAGTTTGGGCCGAAAATATAAACAAGCTTCGAGTCATTCCACGGTTCGGCAAATCGGTCCTAAGTTTTACCAAACGATCTCAGACTGCCTCTCTTATGCCAGGAGTCATCGTATAGTCCCAGATTTTTAGACTATTTCTTATTCCTTTCCAAAGCCAGGGCCCTGATAGTTGATACGAAGAGGTAATGAGAATGTACCACGAACCTTGTCTGTGCTATTTGTGGCGGGGCAAATTACAAACCGCGACCGTCGTACCCACGTACGGGCTATGCCCGTAATATTTGCGTTTGGCCCGAATGCAAGACTACGAGTCTCACACGTGGTTGTATATTATCGCGTAAATACACTTTCAAATGGTAAATTTATAAATCTCACAATTTCCTAGTAATTATCAGCCGTCGTAGCAAAGTTATCTCGAAGTTATCGAAATTTGTCACACGAAATGATATACTTCAATTTCTGCACGAGTCGGTTAGTTTTCTCAGGGAATTGACGCGACAAATCGGTAATTGGTGTACGAAGTTATTTCGTAGGACCGATAGATCTAAAACGTCCCCTCCTCTCTTTGACAATATAAATTTTCAACGTTTGGCCGCCTTTGCATTCGAGTCAGTCCGAGTTTATAATTCATTTCTTAATTACACGATGGCAGATTAGATGAATACGATTTGCACGAAATGTTTCAACGTTTTTACGCCAAACGTGGCGTTGGAGCAAATAAAAGAAAAAAAAAAAAAAAACAAATCAAACGGTCAATACCGATGTGCACACGTACATTAGGAAAATGATTACAGTCTCGGTATCTTAACTTCCTCTTCGTTTGAATTTTCATTAAAATACCACGCAACGATACGATCGATTCACCGGTCAAGATACTATCTTTATATTCGTAGAACTTGCGTACAGTTCAACGAGTTTCTCGGATTTTTATCAAGCAGCTGTAATACAACTGTTTCTCTCTGGCCCAACAGATAGAAAGTCGTTCTTCGTCAAAGCGTTATTCAACGGTTCATTAATCTCCCGACTTTTCCAACTTCGTGAGAGCAACGGTAGCTCCTTTATAACGACGTTTGACGAATTGGAAGCAATTTCTTGTCAAAGTGTTTTTACCTGTTTATTCAATAGATCGCATTAATTCGTTTAACTCCGTAGTAACGATGCTATCGCGCTTTTAGTAATGCCTCTAATACGTACAATACGTGTATGTATGTACGAACCTATCGATTCATCGAAATCTCGACAGTATGCTAGACAGAAGGACGATTTTATTTCGCTGTAAGTTCCATTAATAAACTTCAATGTCCTGCTCGTTAGTCTCGATGATAAAAAAAAAAAAAAAAAAGAGAAAAAGAGAGAGAAAGAGGAGTTTATCTACGCCATTAAATTGTTCTGGTTTATGTTTACTTTGCAAGACACACGCGAAAAATTCTCCGAATATCTCTTGGCTGGATTAACAAGTGAAGTTTGCAATAGGGTCTTGATTCTCTTGTGTGCGGCTTTGGATGTGTTTATGTTCTGGGAATAGAAATTTACGTGTTCTACTATAAATTTATGTAAAACGTAACACGTTTGAAAGGAGAATCGTTCTGCTTGAGCGAACGTTTTCATTGTAGTTGATAATTGTGTCGTAATTATCAAATGTGGTGCTTCAAGTGTCTCTAATTTTGAATTACTGTTTTGTCCAATCGTAGAAGTCGATAAGTATGCAGTTGCGTTGGATTTGTAATCCTAATCCAAGGAAATTTCATTTCAGGTATCGTGTTAAACATTGTATTAAATATTAAATGAAATGTTACAATATTCTGTTATTGCAACATATAGTTTGCCAAATGTTTTATTTTTCCAAATGTAGTGTCGGTAATATTTCAGAATTAATATATCCCACTATTCAACAATCATTCAGCGTCTTTCATTCTTTCAAAGAAAAGAGAAGAAAATCTCTCTAATACATACCGAAATACATATCTAATACATACCACGTACATATCATTATAATCCAAATAATAATAATTAAAACAAATTGATCTACACAGTCACGGTTCGATAACACATACATGCTTTAATACGTGCCAAAATATTCTACGTACAAATTATTACAATTTAAATAATAGTAATAAAAACAAATAAATCTATACAGTCACGTTTTTGTCTAAACGAAAGTCAGTATTAATTTCGATAACACGTACATGCTCTAATACGTACCAAAATATTCTACGTACAAGTCGTTACAATTTAAGCGATAACAATTGGAACAAATAGATCAATACGATCACGCCTTTGAACAGGAATCAATACTGATATCTCAAACATACAAATATACAAAAAATATACCTGCTCCTTTTGCAGCAATTGTAAAAGAAACGAGAAAATCTAGAAGAAATTCAGTCAGAATCGATGGATCTAATTTAGTCCTGGCGATGTTCCTTATTTACCCCAGTAGGTACCATTCTCTTAATTTAGATGTGAACGATATCAGCGATAAACGAGAACAGGACGATTAAAGCATGGTCGACTGTGCAGATAACCGAGATTCGCGAGTTAACTCGTCATTTTCCAAGTTAATAAACCTTGCCGCCACTTCTTTCTTTCTTTCTTTCTTTCTTTCTTTCATTTTTGTTCTCCTCTGTTTTTACTCTTTTATAGCGACCGGTTCCATCCGCGAGTGATTATCGATTCGGTGTATCGAAGTCGATCGTGGTTGTACGAAGGAACGCGATAATTAACGAGTTGGTAAATAAGAACGAAAGCGCGATCGCGCCTCTCCCGTTCGTGAAAGAAACGGTTACGCAAAGATTTCGTAACGGGGATTTTGTAACGTTGTTGTGCATGTGTATTCCCTTATCTCGAGTTATACGAGCGAGGGGTTCAAAACAACGTGGGTTCACGTAATTGATACATCGGAGAGTGATGACCAGACCCCGGGACCAATTGTGAATTATTCCACGATACCATATCGCAACCCTGAGATAACATTTCCATCCAGTCATTTACGATAACGGATAGTGAATGGAGGAGAAGAGAAGCGACAGCGATATTTTTATCAGGGATGATTGCAGTTGACGTCTTTGTGGGGATCGAACCTCATCGAAACTCATTTCAGACGATAGTTTTATTTTGGAGTATCATTTTTGGTTGGTTTTGCTGTTAAGAAGATGAGACGTGGAGGATTGCGAGAATGATTGAATCAGGGAAGTTGAGGGACTTTTAAAATGGGTTCTGCTTGAAATCGTGGAAAATTTTTTTAGAAGAATGTTCATGCATTGCACGTCCCGATGTGAACGGATAAATAAATATCGTTGAGAGATAAAAGTTTCAGGCGGAGTGGAGCTTACAATATAGAAAAATAAAAATTTTCGCTGTCATGGAAACAGATAATTCATCGATACTGTAAAATACTTTCAATATTTGTAGCTTATGTTGACACTGAATGCTATTCAGTGAGCAGTATAACTCGAATATAAAAGTGGATGTTTGATTGATTAAATGTTTTAAAATAACTTTTATGGAACTTTTATTAGACAGATTCTAAAAT
The DNA here is from genome assembly GCA_036937485.2 of Tetragonisca angustula. Taxonomy (NCBI): domain Eukaryota; kingdom Metazoa; phylum Arthropoda; class Insecta; order Hymenoptera; family Apidae; genus Tetragonisca; species Tetragonisca angustula. Next base: position 354,030 of record JAWNGG020000187.1, read on the forward strand.
ATCTATTCCACGACGACACTTCTTTCTGTAAAACAAAAACAGATATCTTTTTATAGGAAATATATAAATTCGAACAGAATTTTTTTTAAACACGAAAAGAATTTTCGAAAGATTGAATCGTCATTGGTTTTTGAAATATATAATAATTATTCTGTTGAGAAAGAAAAATAGATAGTTTTGTTGCAGGATGAAGTATAAGTAACATCAAAATATAGTTGCCAATTATGCGATTTTTAATGCAAAAGTTGTTTTAAATATTTTTATTAAAAAGGAAATAAAATTTTGTCGAATTTTACTTCACTTCCAAAGATGAAGATGGATGGTAGTTATTAATATTAAACCAACTATTAATGGAACAAAGCGAGTACTTTAATATCCTTAATGTGAGAGAAATTAGTGTTCTCAATGTATCTAGAGAGTCACTAGGCTTACTACTAGTAGAATAATTAATATTTTTAATTCGAAGATAAAAAGTAAAATAAATAAAATATATCCGATAAATAAAATCTGCGAAAGACACTGAAATATCGAATAATAATGCACAACCGAATCCTATCACAGAGCAAATTTTAATTGGAGGAGGGGGGGGGGGAGGGAAGAAGATTCCTCGGAAGTGTAAAAATACATTTTCCCTGATAAAGTTGATGATGTGCGTGCATATATACGTATTCTCATTATCGTGGCACAACACGCATACTTCCACTCCGACAGATGTTACGCGACAGTTCGCCCATTTATCTCCAACCGATTACCGACTACCTGTAACTGGAATCTAATTAGCCGAGGTAACGCAAAACAGGTAGCTGTGCATTGTACGATGAACGATACCGTTTGACAACTTCGTCAATTCTTCCTGTCTTTCGCGCATTCACGCTGATTTTCAGGTGAAAGATACGGGATTTTATGGCTCGTCGCGGCTCGCTCATCTCGGTTTATTTCATCCGCGATTAATGATCTCGTACAACACGCAACATACGCGTTAGAAATGAGAATTTTTTATCGGAATATTCATATATTTTTATTGATCGAAGAGTTAATAGTTACAAGCGGTGCGACTTAATTCTAATTTCGAAAGTTTTCACTCTGTTTCGCGCAGATGCAATTTCAAAATGAAATTTTCAAATTTTGAAAAGAGGAAACGAGCAATTGTCGGTTAGTCTTGAAACGAACAGCAATAATTTACGTATTGCGAATGTCTGTGTATTAACTAGCTCGACTTTTCTTGATTGATCACGGTGACAAATTAAAGGGGACGGGGAGATGATCGTTGGAAAATCTCGATGGACGATTTATGGCTGTGCTTGGACGTTTATACGCGAGACGATTTACATACAAGACGTCTAACGCGCCAGATATAGGGAGGATTATTATGAAGCGTGTCAGCGATGATGAATGTAAAAGTAGCGTTTTTTTTTTTTTTCTTACTTGTAGTAGATATAATTTCAAAAATATTTTGTTCCATTTCGTACGAACCTTGTTTTATTTTCATAAATTTAATGCAGTCGTGGAGAATTAATTCGGATGTAAACAATATTTGTTGAAGATCAGGGTATTCGGGGTAGATTTTCGTTGTTTGATTAAAAGTTTAATGAAAGTTTAATTGGATATTTTATTACGCGACAGAGTTAATTGATTTTTAGTGTTAGCTTCTTCTCGGGAAAAAGTTTTGTTGCGAGCTGCGATTTAGATACTAGGAACACATATGTATCCAACATAAAAGCTAGTATTAATTTATGAGATCAAAGATTCTTCGACTTCAATTACTCGCGACAATTTAATGTTCTTTCTCTGCTACAATGATCGCGCTTCCAGCACATAAACTTGACGGACTTGGCAATTAAAAAAAAAATTTAATGCTAGCAATAACACCCGATCGTTCGAAGCATTCGATCTTGAGCTGTACGACAATAAGTGCCTCTCAATCGTAATATTCATGCCAAAAATGTCCAGTCTCGCGTTTAATCTTGAATTCAAAATCTAGATACCAAACTAAGAATCTCGAAAATCGTATAACAATTTGAAACACTGTCATCAGTCAGTTTCAAATGTTTAATCTTTGCTTCATACTTATTAGCACATAATTTTATCAATAGAATGCCTTTCTACCAAGTTCCGCGTTTCACTTTCGTAATTTCAAATTTTCTTAATCGTATGAAACTACTATATTAAATAATAGGAAATTTAATGTACTTGGATCTAATTAATCGTTATATAAATATATAATAGAGCATGTGAATACTCTTTATAGCTATTGAATGTCATTCCACTGAAGGATTGCTCCGATTATTCCCCACGAAGAGTTAGATATACTCGTTACCCATCCATAATTACAAATGACGCGCCAGTTGATTAAAAAGCCTGATTTAAACATAGTTTCCTCCCCCCCCCTGCATCAAAATAATTCCTCAGAAGTAGTAATTATGCATTGCTTAATGAACAGGCGCGATCGTCGCACGTCATAGGTATTCGAATCCTCGTAAATTCCTTTATACTCCTCTAACTTTCGTTCGTTTTCTTTATTTCCCCTCTCGTTCCATCCAGAATCCGTAATTTAGATATTACGCTAGTGACATTTTTCTTCCTCGAAACACAGCCGTGTTATTTCGCATAATCCACGTCATACGTTATTCCCTTCCCTCTGGGGTTCATTATTATCCACTGTCGTTCAATCACACGATCAAACATTTTTTTCCCTTTGAATTACATTCCCGTGGTTGTCGTGGTTCTTGCGTCCAGCCTGTTCGTCGTTTCGCTCAGAGATTAATCGCTCAATCGAAAAATACGCTTCTTGCCACGAATCTCCATCGGAAAATCAGTCTTCCCTCCGTCTTTCTCCCTTTTTCTCCTGTATTTTTTCCCCTCTTCTTCTACTTCTTCTTCCATCGCCACGTGTGCAGAAAAACGTCGCCCCGTTCCGAGCTCCGTACGTGTTGCAGTTCGTTGGTTATACCTAATCGGGTGGCAATCAGGCGACATGAGGCCTGGAAGGTAACATACGAGGTCAGGTCCGTCGGCTGGAACAGGGAGAAAACAAAAAAAGGCCAGGAAAAGGCGAAACGTCCCCGTCGATAGAAACGGACTATCGACGATTACCATAAATTTACCGTGATCCATCGGCATCGTATACGGCTGTTTTATCCCCCGATACAGAGAGGAAACTAGTTCCGCGCGCGGAAAAAATGGTCGCCGTACTGCGAGTAGTCGTACGGTGGTTCGCCAGTGCCCCTAGGGACTTTTTCTAGTTGCTTTCCTGGCGAACCGACGCACTAGGTGGTGTTCTAGATTAATTCGAATTCAGTTTCCTTGGAAGGACACGGGGCACTTCCTGTTTCGGTACGGAGTTTTGAATGTTAACATCTTTTCGTAATTGAGGTGGATTTCAACCCCATAATTGGCGAGGTGAGAGTAGACACGTTGGCTCTCCGAAGATATTTTAACAATTAATCTGAGGTCTGAGTTTGGAAATTGTAATTGCATGCCTCGGTGTAATCGAAGATTAGCGTTATTGGACGCTCGTTCGGTGTTTTGACAGCTAAGTGTGCCAATGTTATTCGAGAGCGAAGAGTATGTTAATATTTGTAACATTTGGGGTACATCATGGTGGTTAGTTGAGATTAATTGTAGCTGGTTTTAGGATTTTCTGGGCAAGAAATCTAGTTACCTATATAATCTTCAACTGTTTTTGTCGATCCTCTGATTTCTCAAATTTCAAACGATCAGTTACGAGAACTGTTGATCACTGAAAAATTTCGATATAGTGTTCCTGACAGGGAAAATCGAAGAACAAGAATAGGAACTGAAATAAATTACTAGACACGTATTAGGTCATTCTGCTCGATATTGATATTTTTTATTAAAACACTTCGAAAGTATTACATATTTATATATTAATGCAATACGATAAAATACTATATATATATATATATTTTATATTTTTATATAAACCAATTGTTCGTAATTTTGGTACCTTTATTACAATTTTGTAATAATGGACTCTGTGTTTATACAACACTTTATTTATTTTATTTTTCCATCGTATTCCTCTTACTTTATTAATAAAGAGCAACATATGAAACATTATTCAACTGTTATCAAACTGGCTACATCTCCTCACCGAACTGGCCGACTTGCGGCGTGAAAGCTAGCTTGTTGAGCGACGAGAAGATTTTTCTACCAAGATCGATATTAACGTCATCGTTCGTTGTTTCCCAAGCAACCTAAACGAGATCCTGTTAGTGTGCAATTTGACGAGGTGGCTCCGAGTAAACCGCTTTAGGATTCAGACACTTATCGTATGGCACGCCTCAGGCGACATCTCAGTCAATGATTCGATGATGAAGTGGCATCCTGATGCGTTGTATTACTCGGTTAGGGTTGTTCGTTGCTTTTTGGTCAATTTTCTCTCATCAGCACGTTACTCCGGGCAGTGTTCTCGGAATGGAGGAGACGTGGACTCGCGTTACCATTCGATTACTGTTATTTCTCAGAGTACTTGAGCCGGCCGGATAGACTACCATTTTCAACGTGACTATTCCAACTCGAACGAGGCCTTAGCTCTCGTGCTTATCTAATAGCTCGCTTTGGGATACCGAGTATCGTGCATATCTACGTAGAAAGTCGCGCAGGAATTCTCAGAGATCCCCCGTTGGAACACTCGATTAATTTCACTTTGTAATTATTCGATTAGAGTAAAGTGGATATTATTTTGTAGAGGAGGAAATTTAAGTGGAATGAGAAGTACGGCTTATCGGCGATATTAACTTTGTTAACGTAAATGAACGTAATAAAAATATAGTATTTTTAACGACATTAAGATTCTTTCGTCCCTCGTTTTTCTTTTTTTATTCTATTAATTCTTTCATGTTTTGTAAGTTACCCGAAACGGCTGGGTGTTCGAATCACGTTTATCTCGTTGCATTCTGTCCATATATATATTATTCTGTCTAGGTACATTTTGACGAATAAGTGTCGAGTAGTTTAGTCTTCTCTTTCATCGCGTTCCATGAATTATCCATTGGTGAAATTTTTATTGTTGGTGAAAACTGTTCAACGGGGGACGAGTGTCAGTGTTCTGTTTGCGTTTTATGAATAAACCGCGGAAATTTTGTATGTTTATCAGGAATCTAAACGTACTAAAATTGCATTACAGATAATATAGAAGATATATATTATTTATTTATTTGTTATAATCCTTGCCTAGGCGGCTTAGGATGGCTTCTGGTTTACAGTGTGCATCTCTTTACATCTTTCTTTCTCATTTTCTAACTCTATAACTAATTCTCATTGTCTACATCTTATGGAACTAATTTATCCTGTGCTCTATCGTATAATCTTATAGCCATATGATCTAGCCTTATACACTTTGGCGCCCTTATAAATCTTGCAGTCTTCTTGTACGAACTAAAAGTAAAAAAGTAAAAAACAAAAAATCTCTACTATCTGACAGAAGACACACACACACACACACACACACACACACACACACACACACACACACACACACACACATATATAGAAAATTGGAAATAAAATATTTACTAGATAAAACTGTAATAGTTTCCATTCCTTTAGTCGTATCTATAAAAGTATGCAAATCCGCGGTCAATGAATTATTCAGAAAGTATCGTCTGTGCTCAGATTATCTTACCTTCATATTTTTCAATTGTATTTCACGAGGAGAACAAATATTCGATAATCAACCGCGAATATGCAGTTCGCGTAATTTCAATAATTACGAACGATTCTTTTAATATCCTTTTTGATTAACGAATGCTCTTTTTCCAATCAATAAAAAGCGCCATAGTACAAATAGATATAGTTGTTAACGGTGTTAATATTAACGACGTTAATTCGTTCCGTTTCTTTATGCAAATTCTCGGTGGCAAAAAGAAAAAAAGAAGAAACCAAAAAAAAAAAAAAATCTACGACAATCGTGATATGTTGCGTTTTATGGATCGTTTTTTTTATTGGAACGTATCTGTCTTAAATGACGTGTTTCTTGGTTTTATTATTTTTTTTTCTTCTTCTACCGACTCTTAAATACTGTAATTCACGGTGATTAATGTAATCGTTGTTTCGTTGTTCGCCGCTTGCTCGCGCATTAGGAATTAGGACGTAGGAACGAGACTATAAAAACGTAAAATATTGTCGAATCTGTGCTGTGATTTTGTTGGCCTACGTATTTATTACGATCCATTGCTTCGTTGGTGTATTATAATCAAACTCCGTTACGGAAGAAAAACTAAGAGCGCCGATAACAGAGTGTCCAGATAACAGAAATTCTATGGTATATCTCATAGTTTGGATTTCTCTGAATTCGATAACGTATTATACCTAATGTTCCGTTCTAATTAGACTTTATCGTGGAGAAGGAACATGACGAATGTTTTATCGTAGAATTCTGGCTGAGAAAAAGCATGTGGTAATGAAATATTAAAATAGTTGTAATATAGATGATGGAACGTTCTGTTCGAGGTTCTTAGATATTTGATCGTTAAAATGGTTATAATATTAATGGCTTGGATACTGTTATAATTTTGCAAAAAGAAACTTGGGCTCGTTTTAAAGCCCAACGCCTCTACTTATAAAATTATTCAGTTTGTTCTAAACTGTCTTTATATTACGTAACGGGGTTGAGTAAGTCATAATACTTTTCGTCTCGGAAATATAAATTGCCGTAGTATGTAAAAATATTGGAAAATTTTTTTCATGGCTGAATCTGCAGTGGATTTGAAGATTGAAACCCTCCCTTTGTAACAACCTTCAAAAACTCGACATGCGATCTTTTCGTTCGTCATTTTCGTTTGATATTCAAAGTTCAATAAATCGGCGGGAAAAAATTTTATGTATTTGTTAAAGTATATTTATAAAGAGCTTGTATTTATTAAAAACGAATGTGGTAAATAGTCGACTGACAAGAGGGGACATTAGGTGTTTCAGATTAATTTTTAGTGAAGCATTTGGTCGAGACGTATTATATTTCACTACATTTCTACATTTCGTATAATTATTATTTGCTTTTCAAGTGCTTTTATTGTGCTAATCATTGTGCTTTTTACGATTGCAAAAAAACGAGGGGAAGGCTCTGTCGTATTGGGGACATAGAAGGGACATAGAATCGAGGGACATATATGTATCCAACATAAAAGCTAGTATTAATTTACTCGAAACTCAAATGGAGAATTTTTCAAACCATCGAAAGCTACTGAATTTTAATTATGGATCATTGCGCTACGTGTTTGCCGTATTCTTCTAGGCCAGTCATCACTCGGTCTACGAGCCGGCACGCCACGATTTTTTAACGACGTCTGCCAACGAACAGTTGCAATACTAATTACCTCTAATACGCGGTTACGCAAACGAAATGGACGTGATAGCGGAATTGAATCCCCGCCTGTTGGTCTACCGTCGACACCGCTTACGGAGAATTAATATTACGAAAGGGAATTGCGTTTGCAGTTAAGTCACGAGCAATTACCATTAAGACCGTTCTGAGTAATTACCCTTTTGTTAAGTGAAACATGTGACCCGTGGAACGGCACGATTCCGCCGTGCGGGTTTTCGTTACTGGAAACGTTCGTTCGAATCGTCTCGACCGGTTCCCCGCGTTTTGCTTGGAAATGCAAATTTTACGACGCCGCGCGTCCACTGAGAAGAAGAGCTTCCGTCCACGGTGTGGAGATTTCTCGGAAAATTGATCCACGAACGAGCCACGGTGACGGATCGGCTGGCAGGGATCCCTATTCGCATGCAAATGAGCCGCTAATGAAGAAGGAAGATTAAAATTGAATAAATATATTGAAACTGACGAAAAGAAAGAAAATGATTAGAATCGTCGTCAGTCGTGCGTGTTTGAATGTTTCGACTATTTTTTGTATTTATTAATGTTTTGACTATCTTTCGTACGGCGTTTCTTCTCGTTTTCGGATTTTTTTTTTGAATTGGCTCTAGGAACAATTGCTTTTATTGTCTCTATTTTTTTCTTCTTTTTTTTTTTTGAGAAACGTTAATTGTAGCTTAGGTGGTGAGCAGAATAGGTATGAAGAGGTTTGGAGAATAAGTATGAAGAGGTTTGGAGAATAGGTATGAAGAGGTTTGGAGAATAACTATGAAGAGATTTGGAGAATAGGTATGAAGAGGTTTGGAGAAATTTTTGAAACATTGAAATTGTTACAACTTTGCTGCATATTTCTATTGCCTGTTACTTTTCAGAAGACCTCAATTATGGGTAGATAGAAAGGCTAGGTTTGAAAAAGGATTAATAATATTTATTTAATTTATTACATTAATTTATTTGGATCAATACGATACGAAGATTTCTGACACTCCATCCCCCAGGCGGTGCGAGTGAATGGGGATTTAAAAGAGGTCCCGGTGAAACTCGCGTTAGATAGAGCAATAGTCGTGCTCAAACCTGCAATAGAAATCATGCACGCGTTCCCGTGTGTCGTGGTTTGGCGTATCGCTTCACGGCTACAATGGCGTGTTAATCAGCGCTTATTAAAGGGACGTTTATCCTCGTGACGTTCGCACTGTGGGGTGTCCGTTGGCAACAATGGCGTCCGGTAGCCCTCCCGTCACCCATTTTTTTCGAATCTTGAGCTCACGTGCGTCCAACGTGTTTCCACGTGTTTGCCTCCGCCACTTTTGTCTCCATTCTTTTCCCCCCTTTTTTCTCTTTTTCGTTTTTTTCTTCCTAAGCGAACCATCGTTTTGAACCGATTGAAAAACGCCTCCGTCTGTCGTTGATTTTTCAGGTTTCGTCGACAATGATATTTCTCTCTCTCTCTCTCTCTCTTCCTCTCCCTCTCTGCTTCCCCTTCTTCTTCGTTCGTTCCATTGTGAATCGGATTGACGTCTTCATTGACCGAATCGTCACGGTCGATCGCTGATCGCGATCCGATCAGAGATCTACCGTACAAATTGAACAATCGGATGATCTGATTCTTTCTTTTTCTTTTTGCAGGACTGTTTCTTTTTTGACTGGTATTATTTGATTGGTAGCGTGTTACTACTGGTTGCGTTTCATAGCGGTGATGAAGCAAGAGTGGTGTACTTCTTTCTTTAATTCGAAAGAAGTACCCTTTTGCTTTAATGAATGGAAATGGACCTTTAGTATATTTAACCATAAACAATATTTAAATAATTGTATTTACAATATACTTGATATAAATACATTTTCCTTCATTATCTGTTTAATGAACAATTCATATACATACATAGTGGCTCACGAAAGTATTCGAACGTTTATTTTAGAAAAATTTTTATAACATGTCGCATGGAACATTTTAAAATTTCACCAACATTGCAACGAGATGCGTTTATCACGATTTGTACAATTTGTGAGCAATCGAGAAAGACGTAAAGATATTTAATGTAAACATATATCTAGGAAAAGAATTAATATACCTACATAAATTTTAAATACGCTTTACTAACATGACGAATAAATTCATCAATACAATTAACAAATAGGGGTTTCACTTCTAGGTCCATCGTCTGCAAGTATAATATTTAACCTCTTGGAACGCTTTATTCATTTGTCGATGTTAAATTTCATTTCTATCAATTTCACAGACAATACAAATTTTATTTCCATAAATTTCATTTCTACAAATTTCATTTCTATAAATTTTATTCAACTGCAGTATTCATACGGGCGTGGGAGATGTATGTACGCGACGACGGAAAAAGTTCCATTTTAAAATTTTAGTTGAAGCGTACGCTCCGGTGTATTAACTACCCATAAAACGAGGATGGTCGAGTATGGTGCGTACTTACGGCCGTGCTCGGTACGTGCGCTTGCAATACCTGCAAAAATTAACGAAAGAAGCAACGCTGACGCGGGTGAAGTGATTCCCACATGTGAAATGTACCACTAATTACTGGCGTAGCAATTAGAGGCGTTCGTTACGAATAGTGTCGTTCGTGTATATGTATGCAAATGGCACGACATCTTCAATCCCGTGCACGTTGAAAAATCGTCGCCGATATCCGGTATCGGTGGACGATTGCTCGTGTCAACCAGCCAGCGAATATCGTGTAATTAAATAGTAATCGCTCATTACCGTGGCTCTGTGGTTTCTTGCGTTCAGTAACTCGCACACGCGAGTTATAATGTAATGCAGCATATTTGTAACCGGTTTCGATGGAATCGGAATTAATACGCGGATAATGAAAGACTAGAAGCGCCCATTACTTAGAATCTGGAAGAAATTTCCTGAATATTTTCACTTAACGAGTGTATCGTTAGACCATTTGTTTGGCCATCGGCGATATTTTATTTTAACAGGAGTCGAGAATCAACGCGATGATTAATCGCTGTGGGGAAGTGTAGGCGTGCGTTTGAGAACTCGTCTCGCTCGAATTGCAAACAATTTTACGTGTAACAATTTAATCGCTCAAAGTTAAAAGTTCAGCTGGTTTAATGTTGCGTTCGCACGGTTATGCGTAAGGTGGAACTATGAGTTGTTACAATTGGCAATCAAATTGTCGCGGAATGAAATTTTAGAGGAATTTTTTTCTTCCTCGAGGAACTCTCGTTTAAAAAATTAAAAAATTTCGACGTCTTAGAAAAACTTTACCCAAGGAACTTAATGGCACCAATGGTACCTGCGAGTGTATTCGAATTTGTAATTACGTTGCATTACGTTTGCGTGGTCTAGGCAATTTTTATGATCGTAAGTGTACAAAAATATTTACGTTTCGCTCAACACGCAGGCAATAAAAATTCTCTATGATAAGTGTTCGAATTTCTTTTCGCGAGCCAACGTTCATTCGGTCATGTATCGCGATTGTTCGTCCGTGAATTTACATAATTACGAAGGCGGCTGGTTACATATGCGACAGCTGATTTGCATACTTAATTCCGTAATTGGCGCGTCTTAATTGTTTAACCAACTGTGTAATCCAAACGGAGGATATATATCGTCGGTGAATGAGCCTCCACTGACGCGAATGGTCCACGACGACGCGATTATCCTCGAAAAATACGTCGTCTGCCCACCTCGAAATCGATCGAGTCGTCCTTTCTCGACACCAAAAAAGATCGTTTCGCAATGATTTCTCGTATTATTAAAATTAACGAGACGTTTTTTTTTTTTTTCGTGTGTGCACATCTTTTATCTTTCACCATGTTACGTCGCAGACACGTACTCACGTATGTGTGCTTGATTTGCAACTTTCTTTGGATGGAAATTGTCAAATACGTGTTTTTAGAGATCGTGCAGCGTTTCCTAGAAAGATTCGTCGACGTCTGAGTGATAATTTTTTATTCCTGTGATCTTCGATACGTCTACGTGTCTGTGGATTATGGATGGAAATTGTTTCCAAGCTTCGAAAATCTCCGTTTCTTCCGCAATATCTTATATTTCATTTAATACCTCATCTATATTTTTGTCTATATTAAATAGCTACATATCTAAATTTTTGTCTCTATTAAATATACATGGTTATTCTTACTCTTTCTTCTTCTTTCTTCAGTAATTACTCAGCCTATGTTAATTAATTTCAATCTTAAAGTCGACACACTTGTCCACAGTAAATAGAAGTTTTTAAATAGAGACTGGCCTTTTTGGCATAAATCGTCCTTTTATCACGGATAACAAACGTAAGTTCGTTCGAATTTATATTATATCAAAACTCCCTCTTCATCAATTCTTTCACTCTAACGTCCAGAGTACAGAAATCTTTTCTACACCGTCTTTCCTCTCAAAATTCCTCCTTCAGTATCATTTCTACCCTTCACAAATTCCAAGAACAAATTCTGTCATCCGTGTTCACCTTTCGTGCATTCTCCGCTATTTGAACGTCCTCTTAAACGTCTTCCTTATTTCTCTCAACCGTTTCACAGAAACACCACCGTTTTGCGTAGTGAACTCTGATTCCTCGACAAGACCATCCATCTCGTTTCACGTCGCTCCTCGAGAACGTTCAAAATCCTTTGCCGTCCATTTCTCCTTCATTCGATCGCCGTTTCCCCGGAGCCGACTCTTTCCTCGTGTTGCGTCGTTAGCGGATCTCTAGGTGCTTCCTAGACGTCGCCCACGGGCGTCCCGGGTCTCCGCCGGTTCTCCGGCAACCGGGGCGAAGGAAAGGGACAAGGAGGGAGGGTTTCTCGTGGACGAGGGCGAAGGGGAAACGGCGAGGAGAAGCTAGACGGCCTGTAATTACGGGAAGCTTGACTGTGCGCAGCTGAGCCGCCCAGAGCGACTTGAAATTACTCAAAAATAAGACCAAATCGCGAACGTATCAAATTATAACCCCGACTTTTCTTTTCTTTTTATTTTTTTTTCCTCTTACCCCCTTCTATGTCTCTCTCTCTCTCTCTCTCTCTCTCTCTCTCTCTCTCTCTCTCTCTCTCTCTCTCTCTGTTTCTCTCTTTCTTGGCTCTCGTTCTTTTTTCCCTCCCCGTTGATCGCTAGAGCTCTCTCTAACGTTTCCAACCGAGCGACGCGCAAACGTCGACCTCGACGCTAATGCGTTTTTAATTGTTGCTAACGCGACCGTAAACGGGCTCGATGCAAATGTTGCCGGAATACGTCACTCTACGAGTGGGATTTTCGTTTCGTGGGGGGATTCGTTCATACGGCTGCAGGTGTACGATTGTAGGGTGAAAGTAGGATAACGCGAGGAATGAAGGGCTTTGGGGGAGGGGGGCGGTACGTATAGTTTGCGAATTTTGGGAAGGGAGCAGCAGCGTGTCGCGATTTTTGTATTTAGGTATGACGACTTTTTGGATCTTATTTATTTATTTTAGTGGCGAAGAAGAACTTGGAAATGGTATAGTTTTATGAATATTTTCAGGTGGACTTAGTTGAACGGATAATTTTGTGAATTTTGGAGTGAAAAAGAAGTAATGCGTCGTTATTTTTTTTTTTTTATCAGAAGTATCTTGATGATCTCTGTAATTGTTTACGTGCTTTTTGGATATTTTATTTATTGCAAGAATAAATTATTAAGGAATGGAAAGATTCAGGGAGAGGATAGTTGGCGAATTTTGAGGCGAAAAGACTGTTAACACTTGATTCTGAAGTTTCGAGTTTACATTCATCGCGTATTCTCTTGGATATCTTGTTCATTAAGTTTAGTTTCAATCATTTTTATTTTAAATCTTGTTTTATTCGTTTATTTTATTTTGTTTTATTTATTTCATGAAATCTTCTTTGCAACTTATTTCTTATCTAGTTTCGTTAAATGCCATCGACGAGAATGAATAACAAACAGAAATATTAAACAAGAAAATTCTCGTAATAATATCATGTAGAAGTTTTATGGACTAACTGTTTCGACTATACACTTTTCTGTGTATCTAAATGAATATTAACATTTGCATGAAAAAAACTTTCTATCCTGTAATTGAATCCTAAGTCAACGATAAAAAGCACTTGGACATTGCTATCAAATGCAGTCACGAAGGTTCATCGTAAATCGCTTTCGAAGGAGGTTAAAACCACAATTTTCTTATAACTCTGCAAGAGCAAGAAACTGTACATTAAATGTCATTATTATATAGTTAACCGTATGGAGGTACTGCTATCGTCCATAAGACACTGGTCGTTTAATATTTAATAAGAAAGAAGAAAAGAAAAAGAATGAACATCGTGCTGCTATAATTAGAAATTGAAGCTGACACTTGTTAATCATTTTTATTAGAAAAATTGTAATGCCACCTTTGACAAATAGTTCTCGATCGAGCACACAGTACTTGAATTAAAAAATTTTGAAATCTCGTTCAATATCTATTCGATATAATTATTATTCAATATTTATTCTTATTCAATATAAAATATTGCTACACTCTTGTTTGAAACATATGGAAAAACAGATTTAGCGATTGAATTTTCTTACGTGACAGATTTCAATGTTTTTAAATTTTTACACGTGAAAATGTTTTCGAATGCATTTAATTTCGTCTTCGTAGATAAATTTTTGATTTTGTAATTTTGTCGGTCATTTCGACTCATTATTGATAATTCTCATTGTTCCTGTATCTCGAATTTTTGTAATTGTCGACAGATAAATTCCTGTACACAAGATTCAGTTCGAGATGTATCTACAATATCACTTTTCACGCGATCATCAGCTTCATCAGCAGTTTTGAAATACAAAATGCATCATTGAAATGCATAATATTTTCTCGATTATCACTGTATTTATGATTGTTCTTTTGCGTCACCATCCGAATACTAAACTCTAATTCCAAATTGATAAATTAATTTTTTACTGATTTCACATAGATTTCCGAAAACAGTGTAAAGTTGAAACGCACCACCTCTATTGAAATTCTCTGCTTGATCTATTCACTTTTTCGAGAAACGAGAAACGAGAAAATATTATGATATGATTTATAATTATGATAATACAAATGGATATTATAATGTAATAATTTATAAGTAAATATGATATGATCGGGACGGTTTTGAGATTCAGAAAGTAATTAATTAATATCAAGTTCGATCTGTTTTTCTTTCGTCTTCGAATTGATCGTCGATTGATCATGGGATAAATATGGGATAAATCGCCCGTTCACATCGGTAGGGGGTGACGTTTCTGGAAATTAGAATCACGACGAAGACATTAAACGTTTCTATTCATCTGTGAAACAACTTTTCACACAACAATCACGTTAATGATCCGTCAAGATGTTATCAAATAATAGCCGCAATTATTAAAAGATTACCGAACAGCGACTCGCGTGGATTTCGCATTAATCGGCGCGTTTTAATGCGACGGGAGCCTTCGTGATCGTTATTGCCCGGTTGTATAGCTTCTTACCGCGAGCGAATAATTAACGAGCTGGTAATAGCGGCTTTAAGTATACCGAGAACATTTTTCATCGTTCGTTGCGATTCTTCGAAACTTTGAAAAGAGAAAAAAAAAAAAATTATCGAATACTGTAATTTCACAGAGGAAAAAATATCGAGTTACGGCGAATATCTAAATTTCAGAGAACTTAAATGTAATTGAGAAACGTTCAACTCTGACATTCGATTTTTCTTAACTTTATTTTAGTTTTATTTTACTCTTCTTTTTTTTACTAGTATTATTTATTGCCGACTTTAATATTTGCGAAGTTTATTCTAATTGTAGTTCCGAAAAGAAAAGAGGATGATACGTTTTAATTTATGTATTTATTTTTTTTTGCGTTTACGATATTCTAAGCAAGTTGTAGTTTTCTTTCCCTCTTTTCTTTTTATTTCTTCAGGGAAGGAAATTGAAATTTGGAGTAAAATCGAGTTTTCAAGTAAATGAAAGCAATGAAGTATAATATTTCTGGAATTTTCTTTCCAATTGTTATTTTTAAATTATTGTTTTTTATATTCTTTTTAATTTGTTCCTCATTGTTTTCAAATTATTTTGTATTCAATGAAAATATCATTCACAAAAACATTCAAATACCAGGATAATTTTGAGCACTTGAGTCTTATAAGTACCTATTCATATATTATTATTATTACTTTATATTTATAATTATATTTATATTTTTTATTATCTTATATTTATAATTGTAATATAAATATAAATACACATATAATTTATAACATATATATATATATTAAGCAACAAATATACAACAGTAGCTTAACCGTGCTAAAAAGAAAAATATCAATTCCACAAATAAATCCAAGAAAAAATTCCACGAAATAGTTTCACTATTTTCGTTTACGTAAAAATTGTCCAAAGTTCACTCCCCAAAATCAACCTCCCTTCCTCGAAGAGGTAAAGAAGAAAAGAAGAAGAAGAAGAAGAAGAAGAAGAAGAAGAAAATCGATATAAGTTTACGAAACACGGTTAGAGCTTCGTAAACGAGAAAGTCGTCCGTCGATTTCAGTGATCGATCGGAATAATCGATTGCGGTAATTGCGACACGTGTTCGAGCGCTATTCATAAGAGAAATAAAAAGCCAGCTAAAGCTGATTCAGTTCACGGGCTGTCGATCGATCGGACGGGGAGAGTTACATTGCCATGCAAACGCATGAAATGTTAACTGGGTCTTTAAGTCGCACGCACGTTGCACGTTTCACGATCGAGAAGGTCGAGACAAGAAGAGAATCCGCTTTAATGGCCACATCACGTATGCACGCGCCGCTCGCTTAAGTAAGACGCGTTTTTCACGTGCTCTCGCGATCGGTTGCTTCTCTCGTTTCAACGCGCATCCTTGATACATCTTTCGCCTTGGTCGTCTGCGAAACAATGCTAGCTGCGTGATCGAACGATGATTGGTTGGTCGTTTGATAGCTTCTCTCGCCGATCGATCGCATTACTTTGAAAAGTTTGTCCATTCCGTGTGCACTTTTATCGCATTTTTATTTCTCTATTCACTTTATGGCGCCAATGTTTATTTATTATGCACGAAGGCTTGATTCGTCGCAGTTTGCCGCAGCCGTTACATAAGGTGGTATCGAATTTTGCCAAAGTAATAAAGGTCGAAGCAATCAATTAGACGGATAGAAATTTTGTTTAATTTGCAACGAAGTATCTTTTACAGAGCCGAGTGATTTTTCTTTTTGTTACGACCTTATTACGATCGTGGAGTTTTTCAAATCTCGCACTCAAATTAACGAACGAGAAGGATTTATGACATTCGGAGAAAATGTTTAACACGAAACTTAATCAGAAAGTCGAAAGAGACTACTAATGAAAATTTTTTCACATTT
Organism: Tetragonisca angustula; assembly: GCA_036937485.2. Taxonomy (NCBI): domain Eukaryota; kingdom Metazoa; phylum Arthropoda; class Insecta; order Hymenoptera; family Apidae; genus Tetragonisca; species Tetragonisca angustula. The sequence continues at coordinate 370,688 of JAWNGG020000187.1, forward strand.
TTTTGTTTGAACTTGAAATAGTTTTCAATTTTACAGAAATACTTCTTTGATAATAAATTTTATTTATCGGTAGTCGTTAGTAATAATTTTCAAACAAAAGGGATTAGAAGTAATTATGATCGAACCGTACGATATTAATCATGTGCGTAAAATCCAGAACGAAACCTGGATGAATTGGAAAGGAACTAAAACACAAAGACGTAACAAATAAAATAAGATAAGAAACGCACAAACAAATAATGAACAAAATAAAATAAGTATATATACTAAAAACCTTGAAACTGCAGAAGAATTAAAATTAAAGTCACGTCTATAAAAATCGAGAATGAAGACCAACGAATCGAGTCGAGAGAAACGTAAAAATGTAAAAGTATAAATAACATGATAAACACGACGAATAGACTGAAATAAGGCTGTAATGAAAATGTTCGAACTGCCATAAAAGTGTTGAGGTTAAAGTCGCGAAATTATAATGGAACCGTACGACGATATTAATCACGCCTGCATGATCCTACATAAGAGTGGAAGCTGATGAAACGAAAAAAAAAAAAAAGAAAAGGGTAAGAGGAATAGAATCGAATTCGATCGAGGTCGGAAGGTAGCCCGGGATAGCCGCGAGTACGCTAGTCGAGAGAATCGAGCGATTTATCGTTGAAGCTTTCCGGGCAAAGTATCCCCGGCCGACTTCCGGCAGACGTGGGTATCGGTCGATCGACATGACTCTTTCGAGGTGGAATACTCAATTACCCGAGCGGACTTCTAGGTAGCCAGCGGCTCGTGCAGTTCGTGTTCATTTTTTTTTCTTCTTCTTTTTTTTCTCCTCTCTTTCTCCCTTCGTTTCTTTTCGTTTTCTTTCTCTCGTCTCGCGCTCGTCGCTCTCTCACCGACTTTTCACGAGCGGTCCGGGCTCGCGTGCGTATCGTTTGCGACGACGCTCGGGCATCGTCGATGACGACGTCGTTTAAAAATTGATTGCCGCCAGATAAATTACCCGTGTGCGACGTGTCTGTTTATTGCCAATCGGGAGTGTTTCTCGCTCGTTTTTAATTTACGTTTGGAAATTTATCGATTATGTTTAGAGAAATCGAAGCTATATCTTCGTTAACTAAATTTTCGGTCGGTGCTGTGTAGAGAAGATAAAGTTATAAACGTGAACTATTATAGAAAGGCATGTGACATTACATTTAATTTATCGCAGGCATCCACCTAAGTGTAGAACATTTCTGACAATTCCTTTTACTGATTCATCTTCTTAATAAACGTACTGAACGATTGGAACTTTCATTTGAATTTGCACCAGTGTACCTAATTTGCGATCGAGGCTACAAACTGAGAAATCGAAATTCTCTTTGAATCAAATTTCCTAAATTCTAAAATGTCTGTCCTTTGCATTATGCGTAGCTTGTCAAATTCTTTTCCAATGAAGATAAAATTCGAGAAATCTACGTGACTCGAATTAACTAACAAATTTGGTTCAAATTTCCACTTGAAGGAAAGGTGAGGGGAAATCGCGACACTGGCTAATTCGCGAGTTTCTTGCGTGTGTTTCAGGCCCGGATATACCAGGATTTCTTCTACAACCGTTTAGGAAGCCGAAGAGAATAAGGACGGCCTTCAGTCCCAGCCAGTTGCTCAAGCTGGAGCACGCGTTCGAGAAAAATCACTACGTGGTCGGTGCGGAGAGGAAGCAGCTGGCGCAGGCGCTCTCGTTGACGGAAACGCAGGTAACATCCTCCACCTACCCCATAGGATCAACCCTTTACGCTCGATGTCTTTATCCAACGACAGTATCGATTCTATATCAATTTGATGGTCATTCGAATCGTTACTGATATTTGGCTAGTCACATTGTAATTAGTGAGGACTTTAGAATCTTGTGAGGTTTGCACGAAAATGTTCGATTCCTCAACTCTTTCGAGGCCCAATTTTTTTTCTCGATCCAATTCAGACCATTCAGAATATTCAATATAAATCACTTGTGATTACTATCTGAGGGTTAACATTAATTCTCAGCTTGTTCGAATTAAATTTCCACGGAGAAGGTTATCACTCATCGCGCGTATCTCTCGTTACGAAACCCTTCAGCTTCGTTGGACAAACGAGAGAGAATCGTCTGATAAAGGGAAGAGGGAAATATTCGAATTTGATGGATTTCGTCTAATTTCACGGAGCGTGGTCTCGATCAGATCGGATGTCACACAATTAAGTTTGATCGGCAATTAGTTAACGGGGTAGAAATGGAACAAGAGAGAGAGAGAGAGAAAAGAAAGAAAATGAAAAATCACGTCAGCGGTTAGGATCCGTTACGGTCGAACCACGCGTCGTGGCTAATTACCCAACAATTAGAACGATAATTACAACGCGGTCGGATGCAAGGGTGCGAAGCAGTTCAACCGGCATCAAATTACCTTGTTTAATGAGAACGGCTATTCAATTATCGGGAACGTAGACAAAATTCCACGGCTATCTCACGCACTGCATCTAAAGCCGCGTTTGCAGTGTCACTGGTGTGACTGTGAATTAACGTTCGTTAGATTATGACCTATTTGATCGGTGATAATTAACGTTCTTGAAGGTTCACGTTTAATTCTGGGAAAATTTTGTTAAATAATTTTCTGTTGTAGCTGTCTGAAACAATTTGTCCTACAAAGCGTTCTTGTTTAACGATTATCTGTTAGGATTGTTCTTTGATACTAACTAATTTCCCCGTAGTTTATGTTTGAATATATAGTTTTCATAAACAAATATCCAGGAAAAATGTATCAGCAGTTGGAAAAACTATCACAAAATTGTAAAAGATGCGGGTTTTTTTAAATAGATTGTTTAAGCATATAATTTTTTTTTTGTAAAATGGTATACACCATTAAATTCGTCGTTAGAAAACATATAATTTCATCAGTTTGCACAAAAACTGTGTCCTCAGTAATCTCCGTGATATTTGACGAAATAAATTTTGGGGGTAGTTTACACCCTTTCAGCATAGAAGATTATCGACAAAAAAAGAAATACGTGTCAAATATTTTTTTAAAAATTACGTTCAAGCCAAATTCCATCAAAATTGGTGATTGACGCTTTGTTCCACAATCAGTGAAATCGGAGGAATACAGATAATTGTGAATTTAATGCAAGAAGCAATTTTTAAATAATTAACAAGAAAAGCAACTACGTCAATCATGAAACGAGAGTCAAATGAACGAAAGAAATAAACAAAGTCAAATTTTTAAACCGGTCATTTGATTGGTACGGGTAGTGTTAATTAGAGAGTTAAGCAAAATTTGACCAATATTTGAAACTTGGTGCAGGGTATATTAAAAAAAAAAAAAAAATGTAAAGATCTCTTTTTCGCTTGTCGAACATTTTCTTAAATAAAGTTTCACTAATTCGCTGACTCGTAAAACTTGTGTGACGCGAGGAAATTGGGGGGAAATTAAGATCCTCCTTAATTGATCCGACGCAACGGCAAATTAATCGAAAACGAGATTTCACACTCAAGTATCCACTCGGGCACCCGAAATTCAGACCTCCTCTGCAAAAACTTCATCTATAATACCGCCGGAGCGAGACGCAAACTATCCCCAACAAGGGCCCATAAATCTTCGGCGTTCGTTTCCACCGTAGGATCGCGTTCGATCCTATCTCGCCGCATAACCTCTCTACTTAAATCAATCTTCACCTTGCAACCTACCATGCACACTCTTCACATAGCTACGAAACCGATCTGACACCGGTTTCCAAGGCTGGTTTCGCAAATCAGCGCTCATCACACCCCATAATTCCCAAAGTATCTCTACATCTGGCCTGGATCTCCCGGCTCTTTCGGCCAGTTTTCACGCATCCGGAGGAACACGGTGTTGCTTCCCTTAATTTCGTTCCCTTAATAGGCGAGACGTTCGAAATAGCGGCAACAGGCTCCAGTAACGAGAGGTTTGATATGCTAATAGTCGGATTGAGGGGTGGCGACTTTCTGCTCTCTTTGTTTGTTTGTGTGTGTGTGTGTGTGTGTGTGTGTGTGTGTGTGCAGGCGCGCATAAAGCGGTGCGCCCTGTTGGACGATCCAGATGCATTACGTGCATATATCACGGAGAATACGTGGCGTTACGTATTCCATGGGCGTAGCATGGTTCAAAAAAGGAATGGGGGAAGCGCGAAGGGAAGCGTAGCGGGGTGGTATTGTGAATTAAGCTGGGAGAATGGAGGAGCGCGGTTCGACGCCATCTTGGTGTCGCGGTGGAAACAGGCGTTCGCGCTTCGGCTTCGTCCCCTCGTTTTCTCGTTGCCAGCGATTTAGATTTCGTCCAACAGAGACGGCTCATCGAACAAAACATTCGTCCGATACAAAATTTTCTAGCAGAGAGAATTTGTATTTTGCAAAAAAAAAAAAATTTGCATTTCTGGGGAGATTTGTTCAATTTGGGGTAAGTTTGCGTATCCTCTGAGCAATTATTCAATGAGATAAATTTGCAGCCTGCTGTTTTAATAGAGTAAAGTAAGAGTAATGAAATATTTTGTGGGCGAGACAGAGCTTAGGTTTACGTTTTATTTCATTTGCAGAAATTCGGATTTTCTACGATTACGTAAATGCAACAACAGTTTCGTATAACTGATTTTCCTTTCTCATTTCTTTCGAAATGATGAATTCCAGAGTACACCTATCGTGGACTTAGAGTTCATGCGATCTTTTGAAATGAAAAAAAAAAAAAATTCAAGGCCGTAATTATGCAAAGCAGGGATGAAGAAGGCTGATCGCGTCGTTAAAGCTATGCTCGGTATGCAATTAACCGAGAACGATGCAAGTTCAAGTAGCACTTACAATTAGTGACCCTTTAAACATCGCGTAGACGATTGCGTGTTACGCGTTTCTTAACTCGCCGGTTCTTCAACCCGCGCTCGTTAATTAAACTTATTATGCAAGCTTGCTATTTATCCGAGATGAGTAAAGCAAACATTTAAATCAGTTTCATACGCCATTACCAGACGATCGAACTTCTCTAAACGACAAAATAATACCGTATCGAGCCTCGTAGTTTCTCCCTGTAGAAAATTTATTCTCTTATTTCTCTCTCGAGTAACAATTAATGGCGATTGATGTGTGCTTTGCGTAACGATTATCCACGTTTGCACGATACGATGTGTTGAACATTAATTGCTGATTGTATTTCATTATCTGATTCATCTCGTGATGGAAAATAATACTGTAGAGCTGCGAATGAAAAAGTCAGATTGTAGGATTGCATGTTTTACTTAGGGGGGGGGGGGGAAAGATAATCTATTATCGTCGGCTGTATCGTTTTAGGTATCATCTGGTTTCTTGAAAAAAATGTAAAACTTTATCAAAATGGAAAAGATTTGAACCGTCCTTGTAAATTACAAATGTACAGTGAGTCAAGAAAATATCAGCACGCTCTCTTTCTTGGTGAATATTTTTATGTCCTCTCGAATAGATAACATTTGAAATATTTCTTCTTTAAAAATTATACGAATCTACGGAATCTTTTGGCAAAGATCGTTTCGGGTCATTATGACTGTGAATTCTCAGATAAAGGTGCAATGGCATTGAATTAAAAACAACGCGCATTACACTATTTCAACTATCTTCAGCAACCAGAACAGATCTAAATTACAATCTGTATTAATTCAGAATACGGCCCAAGTTGAACAGAATAGGCTGATAATTAAAGAGGACAGAGACCTGCATGATACAAATTCCTCAAAAGAGGAGTCGCGTGCACGCGCGCACGTGAGCGCGTCAAGCAGCTTGTTTTCGCTCTTGTTAAGATTCATAAAGCTGGAGTATGCGTTACACGCGACCTCGGGTCCCTCATTATGATCCCTAATTGCGTATGATTAAGCCTTGTAAATTAGCTGAACGACTGAACGAATCGTTGACTCGCGTTTTCATTGTGCCAGCAGATGAAAATTTTCACCGTTAGTGCGACACGAGAATCTCGACGATCGACGGACAATTTGGCAGGACAATGGCGATGACTTTCATTTGCGAAACATCGATGATCTAATTTAGCAATTCGGGCGTGAATGTTCGTTAACGTTCTTGATTATTTCCTCGATCGATTTTTAGAGAGAGAGTTGACGCGGAAACAGATTCGATGAAGAGGATCGTTAGGGGCCAATTTTATGGCCACCTTATGATTAACGATTGAAAATTTAGCTGATTGCGTTTTAGTGATTACGCGATGACAGCATGATCCCAATGAGAGATGGATAGATCGAATGTGAAAGAGATGGAGTAGAGAAAGAGTCTTAATTGGGGGACATCGGTTTTTAAATATTATATGGTAAAGAGTCACGAAATAGGAATGCATGTGTGAATCATGGAGGAAATGCAGCGTATCTGGAGTGTAGTTCGATTGAAGATGAATGAAAAATTAAAGTGAACGGAAAAACTACGTAATTTGTATTATATTCTGTATATTGTATATATTATATAATACATTATATAATATAATATGAATATGATATTGTATAATTATAATATAATATATACAATAACTGTAATATAATATGTCATATATAGTATATATAATGATTATAATATAATGTGTAATGTATAATATATATAATAATTATAACATAATATGTTCAAATTCATCATAATACGATAAAAATCACGTTACAATCGTCAATAAGATTTCCACTGAAAAAACGTTCTCTATATTATACAATCTCATCTTTTTCATTCACGATCAATTTAAATTTCCAACTACGTAGCCTGTGATTCTTGATAAAAATTCCAAATTGATTTATTACGATGTTCATCATTTTATTGTTGCTCGCAACTTCTCTGGATACGATTTTTATACCTCAGTTGTAGTTGCGTTGGAAGTGAATTTTGTTACGACAGAGCTGTACGTGCGCAAACGACTTGTACGACGCGATTCGTTCCGCAAGATCGATGGCTCAATTGAAACCCTGCGTTTTCATTCACCGTTTTCTCTTGTTCGTCATCGGTTGAAATTACAAAGAAAGTAGAGAAATTAATTGTTGGACCTGCACGCGGAGAAGGTTCGTCCTTTTGGGGGATGGAAACGCATCGTTCACTGTATCCGTCGCTGACGAGCTTTCGCGTGGCAATTAGCGTGCCGACACTCCCGTTAAGCAATTAAAAATGAACGAGAGAGTTGTTTCTGTAGATGGCGCGTGAACATGGAGAATCGAACAGATGAAGAGATAGCAAGCGAGTCGAGCAGGTGAACAGTTCGCTCTCTCTCTCTTGTTTCCACTCGTGTTCGATCGTGTCATTAAACGGTTGTGAAATTCGACGTTCGGCGTGTAATTGAGAAATTGGATGATAGCTTATATATTTCATTTCACTTGCAACGACACTGGTTGTAAATGGCTTGAGTTTTAACACGTGGCTGGTATCGCGTACGATATTCGCTGTTGATTAGAGTCGATTAAAGTCTAAAGTTGATTGTTGTCTTTGTTGAAGAATTCTGGCAGAATTTTTCTTTTTTTCGCTTCATCTTCGCGTTTTTTTTACATTGACAAACTTGTGACAATCGATTCGCAATGAACTAGTACTGTGCGTAAAAAACACAGATATACCTATTGTGTGCAAACATTTCCTTTCCACAGTCACTCTATAAATACACTGTACGTGAAAATGACAAATGCAAGCTTGACGTACTATCACGTTCCCCATCTGTTGCAAATGGATTAATTAACGACGATCAGAATTTTAAAGACGAAAGATCCGATTGGCCAAAAATCGATCGAAAGTCACTACTAATCAATTTCCGTGTGAAAGAAAAGAAAAGAAATGATAAACGAATCGGGGACAAGCTGCAAAGAAACGACGAATCACAATACGAATTACCGAAGGATTAGATCTCCCGCAGCTGTGTTTCAATCGTAGAAAAAGCGTCGAAGGAAGAGCGTAGCAGGATTAATGACGCGAATCATTTTCCATTCCGAGCTTCTAAAATTGATACCACGCTGACGACTTTAATTGATTGCGAGGCCGCCGGAAGCCGATTAATCTCCAACCATTCTCCGGATCAACGTTCCGCGTCGATGATTAATGCCGATATCGGCCACAATGTTGATGATTCGAGCTCCGCGGAGTCACGACCGACCGACGTGTGCGTTTTCGTGCGTGTATCAAGCAACAAGCGTTAACTTTCTCTAATAAATCCACACACACACACACACACACACACACACACACACACGCCGAATAAACGTCGTTGAGATCGATGACGATGCTCGCGAAGCGAAAAACAACGAGGCCTCGAAAATAGAGAAGATGCGGATGATTAATTATTCGTTGCAACGTAATGAACATTCCATCGATTCGAAGAAATCGCGATTTAGCCGCGATACCTTTTTAATCGGTAGCTCGCGCTTGCACCGGAAGTGCGGCCGTTGGAGTAAATACTTTCACGGTGTATTTCGCGGAAGTTCACGGACCATTTCGTCGCGTTGTAAAGTGTGCAAATGATACCGCTTTTTTCGAAAGTTGATTCACAGAGAAAGCGAATTAAAATTAGTTTGACTTGAACATTCTGTTTCTTCGATTGACGGACATTCGAGATTCGAGACTTTCGATTCTTCGATCCTGAGAAATACGAATCTTGCAGTTCTTTGCAATTGTTCCTATTGCTTTCCGTGATGCTACAGAATTTTATCGATTTTCAATTTCAAACGATACTTTATTGAAATTTCTAAAATTTTGTTTGTTGTATTGAAAGCTTTTCGAATTCGGTTCCGCTATAATTCATACAAATTTCAGCGTTTCAGTGGATTGACATCGTTGTATTTTTAAATATTTCTTATGGGATTGATAATTTCAATGATTAAATCGATAAATTAAATCATGACCATTTTCAAGTACAATTAATCGAGAAACGAGAAAGAAGAAGTGAAAAAATTTTCGTTACTGGGGAATGGAATTGTAAAAATCACCCGGTGTGCAAGTACCAATGTGCAAATCATAATTCGTTGATGTAAGCGACGTATGTTAACGAGATCGATCGACTTTCGATGATCTACGCGGAACCAAAGAGCAAAAGTCGACTTCCGATCTCGCTTCTAGCGTTCTGCAACGAAGGACGTAACGAAAGTGAATTGCGAATAGTATTTTCGTGATGACATTTTGTAAATGTCGAGTCGAGCAGTTTCAATATATTTTATTTCTTCTTTTTTACCTGTGCGAATCCTCCAAGCGTTGTCGTAGAAGATAGTTTGAGAATGATTTGAACTTCTTAATCGACACTTTTGTAATATAAGTGAACGTCCATTTTTAAATTTTATTCCTAGTAATTATTGCAATGCTAGTAATTTGAAAACGTTTCGTTTCAAATATTTCAATGGATTTTCGTCGGAAAAGCGGATTTTTAAGAGTTACGAGCTAAAAAAACACGCGAGTTTCAGCGTAAGTTTAACTTTTAACGCCGCAAACGAACGAGTAGAGTCGAGTATCGTTCGCCCGACTCGGAGATATTTCGTTGCAATCATCGTGACTCGCGCATCTCGGGTTTACGATCTCGAGTCATTAAACCATCGGTAGACGAGCGACGCAAGATCTGCGCTTCCATGCATCAGAACGGGCGATCTTTCCGCGAAGGAACGATCGGTATCGCCTCGCGCGCTTATAAACCTCGAAACCAGCTCGCACGGGGACACAGCAGCAGGAGAAACGTCGGAAGATCGACACTGAACCCGATAATTAACAGCGTGAAATGAATCGAGATCGATCTTGCCTGTTTGCGTGCCAAGTTAACGAGCATAAGAGAAGAGCTAACAAGCGAGCAGGCCCATCTTTCGTTTACATCTTGAAGAATCGTCGATGAATTTCTGTCGTTCCAACTCGGACAACGTACGCGAGTGCGGTACGATTATTTGCGATTAATAGCAGCGCGCGAATATGAAGACGAAAGATCGACGGGAGAAACAAAACTGCGGAGAGTTTTCGAAAAGGGGCGCTATCTCGAACCGTTGAACGTCAGCGGGTTAACACCTACGATTAGTAACAGCTTGTAACGTATTAATAGATCAGCGAGCAGATTATGTTGTGCGGGGAGAAATGAAAAATAAGAAGAGGGATAAGTAATCGCAGAAACAGAAGTACGGCGAATAAGGAGGAGATCTCGAAGAGAACAGATGAAGAGAGAGAGAGAGATCGATTATTTTACGCACGAAACGGCCTGGTGCTTTTTCATAGCCGAGTTGCGCGATGGCAGTTGTAATTAACGATGTATTTGGTTTGTTAAGCAGAAAAGAAGGTCAGCAGTAAATCAGGCATTTGTCGTCGCGGTGTATGTACGTTGTATATGTATATATATGTACCTGTTCTGGAGTTTACGAAATAATCGGTTCAGCGTGGTAACGCCGGCTTAAGGCGGGTCCGTAAATCATCCAGTTAATTGCCGCTTATCAGCGTAACGACAGAAACGTCTTTTCGCGGCTGCAGAGCGGCCAAGAGAGCGAAGGACAATGAAAGAGGGCCGTAATCGAATTTACTCCTCTTTATACCACTTGTTCGTTACCTGAAATTCTTTCGACAGAAGAGATGAATTAATATAACTGGCTAAAATGTTGGTTCAACTCGTGAGATATTAATAGCTGTTTGTTTTCGTTACCTCGTGTCGGTCTTCGCAGATTACAGATTACTTGGGGCGAAATTGGCTCGTTGGAAGGATGTGTCCTTTGATACTTTATCGATCGTTTTTTGTCCGTAACGAACGAAGTATTTATTGTTTTGAATAAAAATAGAATGGATAAGCGAGTTTCCATTTTAAGCGAGGAATGAACAAACAAGGGGCCGAATGTTGAATAACGAATGAAGAAACGAATTGAAATTAAATAAAGAAGAAATGATTATATACAAATGATAAACGTGTATATTCACAAATGTGTACATCCGGAAGAAATAAAAATTATATTTCGAATGAATATTTAATGGTTAAATGGAAATTGAAATCGAATAATGAACGAATCGATGAAGAATTGAAACAAAAAGAAGAGAAGAAAAAACACGCGAACGAACGTACGAACAGAATGTGGAATGTGGAATATAGAATATCCACAATAGTAAAATATAAAATGTACAATAAAACGTATAAATAGAAGATTGGAGTTAAATCATAAACGAACGAGTGAACAAATAAATAATATATATATTGAAGTCAAATAATTTGGCAATTGAACAAGTAGGAGGTAGTCAAACATTTCTATAAAGTACAAATTTATCAGTACGAACATTGATGTTTGTTTGTACTGTGCAACAATATTGTTAAAATAAACAAAATAAAATAAAAGTTTGAAATAAAATAAATAAAATTAAGTTAAAATGAAATAAAATAAAATAAAGTACTTGGCTTTCGTTTTCACTAAAATTACAAATTACAAATTACAAATGCCGCCTCTTCGTCACAGCAGTCTCTTTAATCACTCGAAACGAGTGGAATAGCAATTGAACGAATACTAAAAAGAAGAAAGAAAAAAAAAATTTATTTACACAATGCTCACAGCAGCGAGGAGGACGTTCCCGTTGCGGGTGCGCCCTAATAAACGAGAGCGTCTGCGCGCTGGACCGAAATCAAAATAAACGCCGCACGGCCATATATTTCTCGGCGCGAAATACGCGGCGATATTCACTGCAACGTTATTAGCATGCTGGACTGTATATTACCGCGCAATTTGCATCGGGTTTCAGTTGGCCAGGAACGCGGCCCCGCGTCGTTAACAACCTTATAATCTCGCGCGCGCACCATCGCGCATCCTCTCGTTCCCCCGTTTTTTCGTCGCTTCGCCTTAACCTGGCGTAATGCCGGGTCCGCATGGACGCGAGAACATTGTCGGGTGGTCGCCGCAGGCGTTTCTCCTCGTCGTGACCCTGCACGTTCATCGCCAAGTGGGTTCCAGATCCTCCAGATCTCTCTCGATGCCTAATCGAATTCGGCGGTCGTCGAACAGTGGTGTAAATTGGAGATGATGGCAGGTTATACTCGTTTCTGGGTGTCTCAGGACTAAAGATTTGCCTTTGTCCGCTACGTTTTAGTCATCCTACTTGCGTTCGAAGTTATCGTATAATAATTGTAATAATTTTATGTCGAGGAGACATCAGCGTTGCATGTAGCAGTAATTTGATAGTGGGAGTCTTCAGTTTGCAATTTTTTTTTTTTTTATTCGGACCGATAATAACGTAACTGATAAATTTATAAAAAACGTTTTTTCAAATTCGCCTTGGTTTAAGACGATTATAAACGCGACGCGATAATACGCAAATTGACTCGTATAATAATAATAAAAGATTCCAGAACTTTAATCGTAATTTTTCCATTATCTCGGAATATCTGATTCTGTCCCAGTCAATAAAACGCGCGTCACGCGTTTCACTGCCGTGTGTACCGGTCACGATTCGTCGAGCAGCCTATGAATTTGTCATTTATTCCGTGCAACAGCTTCACATTGTTGCTAATTGGACGTCATTAAACTGCTAGGAACGACAACGTCGTCCTTGTCAGGTGGCGTCGCCGCGATTATTTGTAAAAATTATACCGACGTTCGTGGCACATGGTCAGCGATGTTCAGCAAGCGTCGACGAGGCACCAAGTTGAGAGAGACAATGTCGCAACGATCGATGTGCGGCGAACTGGTTGAATGTAAAACAGCGGTTAGACAGGAAACAATGAAATATCAGCGTTCATGTTGATATTGATTCGCAGGTCGGTCACGTAGAAGGTAGTGGATCAAACTGAGAGAAAAACGAATCTAATTGATCAAAGCGTCGGGCGTGCGTGCGCTCGGGTTCATCAGTAACCCAGGAAAGTACACACTTGTTGCCGCGTTTGAATTGCGTGGTCATTTGCAATTCAATCTTTACCGGCGCAGCTCGCCTCTGCCTCGTTCTTATAATATCTTACAAATACTTGGGCAAATTAATTCCAAGTTCAAATTACCGGTGCCATAAAAATGTAAATAGCGAACGTTTTAGTTACGATCGCGGGATTCTTATCGAGCCCGCGGCGTCGATCTCTCTCCCGCCCAATTATCGTGCGTCAGGTTAGGGACCCCTAGGTTTAAGGGCGGCCTTGGCGCCACTGCAGTCAACGACGCGTGAAAGTCCCTAGACGACGCGTCGAGACTTCACGCTGCCACTTTTTGCTTCGAACGTTTGAACAGATGTTGAAAAGCGGGGATGGAAATTTCTCCGCAAAAACGAAGATTTAATAATCGCACGATCTTCGATCTGTAACTCAGTTGTGTTGTCTCAATTCTAATGAGAAAGATTACGAACATGCTATTGTAAATCTAGGGAATCGAATGATTTTATTTCTCTTTTCATTTTCACGTACGGCAGATGGAATGATATATTCTAACGTCTTCTAGATTTCAATTATTTTATTTAACGACAACGATCGAATTGACCAGTTGAATTTTCTAAAGAGAGACGCGTGACAAGATAAAAGAACAGTCTGTTTCAGCGTTAATGAATTCCATTAAAAGAAACTTTAGTACATTTTGACATTGAGAAAAGAGACATCTGTCTGATAACAAATTTCCCAGGAATACGTACAATCGATGTCAATCATTCTTCAGTTTTTTCATTAACAAACTCCGATACGCATTTGAATTTAGGGTTAATCCAAAATTCAGTTCAACTTGAGACGCTCGAGAGAGGTTAACTATTTTCCTAGTGAAAGAGCAAACTTGCACGCTACTTGCGCAGTTTCACTGTCGTCGAGCGTCCGCTGACGCTACTGAAATCGTTCAGAAAGCGTTTCATTAATGAATTCAGTCGGAACGTATCCACCGGCGGCGCATATTCGGTGGCGTTAATCTGAAATATAATTAGCGAAGGAGATCGATGGACGGGGTGGTAGCGCGCGGCGATTCGGTCGCATAATTGCGCCAGGAAGAGGAGGCCACGTTCACATACAATATCAGGGGATGACAGCGCATTCGCAATGCTTTATTCTTAGTCCAGCGACGACACGCCTCATTATGCATAGAGAATCCGCACGCGGCCTGCATAATATGCAAAACCTCTTCCATTATCGTCCACGAGGCGAACGTAACGCATAACCAGCGAGAGGGTAAAGGCGCGCTTGTATTCGCCGGGAATAATAGCCGCTTGATATTATATCGGTAGCCGCTGCCGCACCGTTCTTCTCCCTCTCTCTCTCTCTCTCTTTCTCTCTCTGCTCGTCCCTTTCCGTTTAGTGATTTTCATTCTCGGCAAGCAGGAACGCGGAATTTCGAGAATCAAACGGTACAAGAGTGATTCATCGAGCCGTGTCGGGCGCGTACGTCTTCCGCGAACGAATTGACACAAACTTGGTTGCAGCGTTCATTCCCTCGTCCTCTGGCATGGATTTCGGACGAGATATGACATTATATACACGGTGTCATGTAAACTGGTGGTGATTCTACGTGAAAAACTGAATAAAATTTTTTCATACGAAGCCTTGTTTCCGAGGGGAAAAAAAAGTACCCGTGCACTTGATCAAGTTCCAACTCGACGGATTTCTCACTATTATCTCCACTGACGTTTGTAATCATTCCCAATGTTCGTACGCGAAGGCACAGAATGTCTACTTTTCGCCAATTTTTTTTTTTTTTTTTTTTTATTCTGAAAATTGTTGGAAGCGATGTCCACGTTGTTGCGTGCATAATCTTCTTATTAAATTTCTACGAACATTTTCCAATGTGTTATTCTGTAGTTTCAACGTTGCGAACGTTATAATAACTTTTTCTTTTAGTTGCTCAACGTTCGCTGTGTCGCTAGAATGCACCATAGATTTCACATGAACCCGTAAGTAAAAATCCAGCGGAGATCGATTCTTCCATTGCCGATCCAGTATTGGTAGTTTTAAAAAACTTCTCGCTTCACGACTGAAATACGATGGTGCTCCATGTTGTTGGTAAATTAAATTTCAAGAGAAATGTCTTCCAATAATTGAGTTGAATCAAGTGCACGCCTACTCGATAAACAGTCAAAGCCATTTTTCTCGGAAACAAAGCTTCGTATGAAAAAATTTTATTCTATATTTTTTATTCAGTTTTCCATGTAGAATCACCACCTTTCCACCAGTTACATGACACCCTGTATATACACACACAGAGTGTCACCAAAACGAGGCGAAAACGTACGTTGCGATTTCTCGAATCTTCGTCGTCTAATTCAGTATAAATAAAACAAGAAGAAAGAATTTTTCCATCGAGTTTTAAGAAGAATGGTTTCGAGATCCATTATGAATTCAGTGTCGTTGGGAAAATTTATAGCATTCTCGAGAAGGGAAGTGAGTCTAGATTCTAAAAACATCTTAAAGCAAAAGAAAGGAATGACGTAGTTTCGAAAGTGAAGGTTTTGAAACGAATCCAGATTTGTCGTCGTACGATTTTGCTTCACGAAATTGTAACAGTTTAACTATCTAGTGGCCGAATATTAATGCGAGTGACTAATGCGCTATCGAGACTAGTACGAGCACATAAACTCGTACATCGCGGTTCCCTGTAGTCCGCCGGTCGTTTTACGAGCCGCTTATCGTCCCGCCGTAAAAACGATATTATGCTAAATAGATAGTGACGAAGGTGCCTGTCTTGTTTCTACACTCGGCGAGTAACGCCTCTTTCAGAAGGGAGCCATGGACAATGGGTAATTAGAGAGGCGAAATTTGCGTGAAGAAATCTCTTGTTTCTTGCATTCACGCTCGTTCACATACAGTATCCTTTAATACTTTGTACATGCAGCATATATGCGATAGAAAAAGAAGAATCTTTAATTAATCTCATTGTCAGTGATATTTAGATATATCTGTGGTGACATTTACATATGTTTATAGCGATACCAATTGAATTTTTGTTCATTGAAAAAGGGAAGCAATGGAAATTTCTATGTTTTCTTCTTCTTCGATGGGTTTTGATTAATTTCTTTGGAGGATCCTTGGTCAAAGTAACAGAAGATCTTAGAACTCCGTTACATTTGAATTAGAATTTCATCTCTCGAGGCACTACGTCCTCTGGTGATACAAAATCTTCCAGATTTTCCATTCTCAGAACTCGAGGAATCGAAACTTTAACGCTCGTAAATATTTAATAACTTTTTACAAGACACAATAAAATTTACTAAACTTTCGTATATCTTTCCCATATGTACACCTACGGTTGAGAGAAAATTCATCGAAATCCACCAACGCAGTCTTCCAACACATGTACATTTGTTATAACTTGAAAAAAAAAAAAAAAAAATTCCTCTCGAAAGAAAGTCCATCTACGTCGCGGTTAAAATGCAAGAAAGGAAAAGAGAAAAAAAGGGGAGGGGGAAAGAAATTCCTCTCGGAAGGAAATTCGCGAAAGTTGGCAACAAACGATCGGCGAAGCTCAAAGGCCGATGAAAAGGAAGCGAAACGCGAACGATATTCCCGATTCGAACGATCGGCGTAAACGATAGGCGCGGTGCAGCAGCGAGGTAAACCGATTCCTCTCTTTCAAACTCGCTCCTCATCCCTTTTGGTCGCGAGGAACGAACGACGGGGAGAGGACGTTGGTTTTCTCGTCACGATTCTGGCATGTCACTGTCGTGTGTCGTCGACTTCGTGTGCATACTGTCGGCCTCCGCTCGCTAGGAAGCTCTCCCTCCGATTCGAGATCGCTCGAAGAAATCGTTACACTTTAGGGACCGGGCTACGCTTGCTCCGCGAGACGAGAATGGGAGTCTTTCTTCTCGCATCTTTGCTAGTTCCATTCCAGCAACGCTCTGTTTGGAAATTGTGTCGACAGCTTTGTTCAGAATGCTTTACATTGTCCTTTTGTTTGAGGATTGAGAATTTTTTTTTCACTTATCTTGTATCGATTGAATGATTGATTATCTTTTACACGTCGTTCCATCGATTTTTATTTGTAATACTTGAAGGAAGATTTATTTTCTTTAGCAGTCGTTGCCTTCACTTGGAATCTGTTTGGAAATTGTCGATGGCTTTGTTACAAAATGCTTCGTATTACCTATCTCTTTGTATGTAACGTTTAAATGACGGTGCAAGGCTCATTTTCTTTGGCAATTATTGTCCTTTATGCAAAAAGTATATACTTGGAATTTTACGATTGATTACATTTTATAAATATATTGTTCTATCGATAATTTTTTATTTGGAAATTGTGTCGACAGCTTTGTTCAGAATGCTTTACATTGTCCTTTTGTTTGAGGATTGAGAATTTTTTTTTCACTTATCTTGTATCGATTGAATGATTGATTATCTTTTACACGTCGTTCCATCGATTTTTATTTGTAATACTTGAAGGAAGATTTATTTTCTTTCGCAGTCGTTGCCTTCACTTGGAATCTGTTTGGAAATTGTCGATGGCTTTGTTACAAAATGCTTCGTATTACCTATCTCTTTGTATGTAACGTTTAAATGACGGTGCAAGGCTCATTTTCTTTGGCAATTATTGTCCTTTATGCAAAAAGTATATACTTGGAATTTTACGATTGATTACATTTTATAAATATATTGTTCTATCGATAATTTTTTATTTGGAAATTGTGTCGACAGCTTTGTTCAGAATGCTTTACATTGTCCTTTTGTTTGAGGATTGAGAATTTTTTTTTCACTTATCTTGTATCGATTGAATGATTGATTATCTTTTACACGTCGTTCCATCGATTTTTATTTGTAATACTTGAAGGAAGATGTAAGATTTATTTTCTTTCGCAGTCGTTGCCTTCACTTGGAATCTGTTTGGAAATTGTCGATGGCTTTGTTACAAAATGCTTCGTATTACCTATCTCTTTGTATGTAGCGTTTAAATGACGGTGCAAGGCTCATTTTCTTTGGCAATTATTGTCCTTTATGCAAAAAGTATATACTTGGAATTTTACGATTGATTACATTTTATAAATATATTGTTCTATCGATAATTTTTTATTTGATCAAAGGAAAAAAGATTTCATTCGTGCGAAGATTATCGTCACTACTTTCTACAAAGCTTCACTTACAAATCATTAAAAATTCCTCTGTTGTCGTAATTGATCACGGCAAACATAGGTTCCATCTCTCGATCTCGTCTACACACACGGTTCACATCCAATATCTTTTTAGCAACGTTTCAAGACAAACAAAAAATCAATCGCCAGGGGATAAAACAATGATTGCTGTTTGATATTTACCATTGACCAAACTTGAAGGATCTGTATTTGATCAATCTTGCACCCTCTCCGTGGTATTGATTCGACGTCTCCGCCCTGGTACGCGTCGCAACCTGGTATCGTTAATCCACGCAGGTGTCGCGCCGCTCTTTGAAAACGTGACGTTAACAAAATATCATTCCCTTTTTTAATCCTGCTGAAAATCCGCCGGGGAAAAAAATCGCCGAACCGTTGGTAAATACGAGATACCAGCCGGAAACTGGTGTGTGTTCGATGAAATTGGCGGCCTTGCCTGGCCAATATAGTCGCCAATTTCGTCTGGAACCGTACGTACGCGTGTCTCTCTATAATCGCGATATATTTGATTTTGATATCTTTCGGGAAAGGTTGGAAAATTTTTCTACTGCTAAATTAAGTATTTAAATTATTATTATTATTTTTTTTTGGTTAATAGAAAAAATTTCGGTTTTAAGACTTAGAACTACCAAAATGGTCATCAAAATGGCCAATTTATAATTTTTGTTAGAAATTTTATAGATATCAAACAGCGTATTTTTAAAGAAGTTTGTGTAATTTATTATATTTATTAATTTATTTTAAAATTTTTCTGTTTTTTTTTTTTTTATTTTTTCTTTAAACGTTTTTAATGGAAATTTTGCGCTTCAATCACCGATAGCTCTGGTGTTAATGATCTTTAAGTGGCGAAGTAATGCGAAACATATAAGGTGGCTCGAGTTCGTTTCGATATCGCTGAATGTGTTTAATGTGAATATGTTGAACTGAGATTTTCCTGATGGTGTTATTCTTTACATTTTTCGATGAAACTGATATAATATCAATTTTATATGATGAATGATATTATAACGAGAATGGATTTTAGAATCAATTAATTTTTAATCAGTAAAAAGTTGAGCCTTGGGTAAATATAATTATCTATTCAATTTGATCTATCTGTACAATCCCAAGCTGACGTCTAGAATTCAATCTACCTAGCTATATAAAATTTCATTGATCCGCTGATCTTCAAGAATCTTTAATTTACGTTCAATTTCACAGAATTCGCTCGAAACATTCTCAATATCCCACTTCCTCCTCGCCATCATCTCCTCTCCTTCCAAACACCGTCATCAATTTCACGCTTTTTAACCTCTCGCAACGCACAAAGTAACAAAACCGAGCGAGAGCAAAACATTATTATACACACATGCAGTGTGTGTACGAGATGCTCGTGTTCTGCGTCATTGTAACGTTTTCCATCGATCTCTCACGCGATCCTCCACGAGCAGAACCATCTCGTTTGCCGACAAACGACAATCAAAGAAAAAAAAGAAAACGAAGAGCCGTTCGTTGCACGCAGATGAAGGCGCATCCGGCGAAATTGCCACCCCTTGAGCGTCCAGATCACGCTCAATTTCGTCCTAACAAAACATGCGTGCGGCTCGCTGGTGTGTGGTATGTGCCACCACGGACAATTGAAAAATAATATCGCCGGGTTTATTTAGCCGTGGCGCAGCGGTGGCGATCCACGGCGGGGCGTGGATTCGTCGCGACGCGTCCACGGGATTAAAAATAATGTTTCGAGCGTGACTGGCCAGGCCCTAGGGGATTACGGGACGCTATGAACATCCGCCATTGGCCGGTCGACCCGCGGATTTCATTCGACAGAGGGGAGGGAAAAACGATACGCTTGTTTTTCTTTCGTACCTTCAACACGAATGGACCGCCAGGGAGAATCGCGTCCGTTTAATTCCTCTCGTTTGATCGTCGGCTTATGTCAGAAGGATCATTTCCTTTCGACGGCGAAGACACTTTTCTTTTCTCCTCTTTTGGAATTACTCGGATACTTGGGGCGGATCATTGAAAGTTCAGTCGTTTAGAGTTCGGGTTTTTAAACGCCTGCGCCGGCGACTGGTTCGCGGACCGTAACGAGTGACCCGAACCGTATACAATAATTCGTCGCTTTATTTTTCTATTGAACTCGTCGGTGTGATATCACTGGGTGAGTAATTACCAAGAGGTAATAAACTTGTCATTTGTTTCGCCTGGGTTACATTTAAATATGTGACTTGAAACTGAGAAATCGTTGCAATTTGGGACAGAAAGTTCTCGACGTGCGTGGCACGTCATTCTAACTTAAGAGGTTAATTTTCTGCGTGTGTCGATTTTAGATGTGCA
This sequence comes from Tetragonisca angustula, assembly GCA_036937485.2. Taxonomy (NCBI): domain Eukaryota; kingdom Metazoa; phylum Arthropoda; class Insecta; order Hymenoptera; family Apidae; genus Tetragonisca; species Tetragonisca angustula. The sequence continues at coordinate 390,969 of JAWNGG020000187.1, forward strand.
ATTTTTGGAGCAAATTGGTGTCTCAATAACGCCGTGTAACTTTGAAATCACTATTCATTCGAATTTCATTCTTGGCCACACACCTGGCGAAACAAATCAAATTTTGTTCTGTTGCCTCTTATTTGCGATGTGAATTTCTGCTTGATGCATCAGAGTAACTGTTTTTTCTTTTTTTTTTCTTTTTTTTTTGTTACTTTGTATTTAGAAGATTGATATTTGCTGGTTTCAATTTTTTTTTTCACAGGAATTAGATTATTTGATACGAATCAATAATTATTACGTATAGTACATGTAATGAAACATAAGTGTTCCTTCAGTGTATCGGTTCGTTTTTTGAAAATTTCGAATACTGTGTTTCTGATTGATTTGCGATTTATTATTCTGCCTAAGCTATTCGAAGCAAAATGATAACATTTGCAAAAATACCTAGAATTTTCAAGAATGATAAAGTTTCAGAAATTTTCACAGAGTGTCGAAGAAATTTCAGCGAATTTGTCGGAGCTTTGTTCTGCAAATCCCGACAAAGTGGTGTCGAACTTTAATTACAATAAAACGACTGAGCGGCTTAATTTCTATTAAGAAACGTCCAATTTCCACGGTAGACAGTGAAAAGAGCCGATAATTATGTTTAACAGCGGACGTAAAGGTCTTCGAATAGATTAGGCCTTCGAAAGTTTCGATTTCCCCGTGTTCTTCTTTTCCTCCTTTTTGTAGGACAATTTCGTAACGAGATCGACTGGACGTGATCGTATAATAATTAGAATACCAATTATCAGATGGGTTTGATCGAAACCCATTTTATCGCGTTTCGTGACAGAGATCGTTTACCTTCCTTTCGCATTTCTTTCTTCTGCGATTTTAATTTTAAAGGACGAGGATGTTGAAGGAGAATTAGAACAGCTTGGAATACAGTCCATTTAAAATCATTGCAGCGAGGTATCCTGTAATGAATTAATTGCTTGTAAAGTCTTGTACGAATATTTACACTTTCTCAATGTATAAATTAAATAAATAAATAAATAAATATATATGTATAACATAATATAAAGAACGTATATATCATAAGTTTAATTTGTATATTCAAATTTTGTACATTGCATAAATTTATAGCTTATATTTATAAATATTTACAAATCAAGTTTATTCGTATTTATGAATATATAATTAAAGTTATTTAAATTATATTTATAACGTTTTGATATAATGAGAAAAACTGTTCTCATAGGACGCTTAATCATCTTGTAATTTTTATCAAAAAAATCCGATCCAGTTACTACCTTAACAACCTAAACAACCTGTCGTCCTACCAAAGTCGCCGATTCTCCTCGAAATCTCCAGTTTCTCTTCAGACCCTTCCAAAAACAGCATCGCCGAGGGAAACGAGCGACCGCTCGATGCGGATAACCGATCTTCGCGGTCTTCGAAGCGCTTCGATCGATCGAATTACCACGTGGATTACGGTTAATATCGATCCAGCAGGATCGCGCGATCCAGCATCCTCGGCGTGTTGGATAACGAGGCCGTGCACGCGTACGCCATGTGGAAAAGCGTAATTGAAGCTGCTGTTGCCGGTTACACGGGCTAAGTGACAGGTGAACACCTTATACGCGAATGGAGGCAAAGGTTCGATGCGACGGCGTCGGTGTTCGCTTTGGCGCAGGTGTGCGTCACGGCGAGTCACCATGCGAGAAGTCGAAACGGGTTAGGAACGTCCTCTGCGCTCGCCGGGAAAGGATTCGCGGCCAGCGCCGACTGTCTGACCATATTTGCGTTTCGGAAATTTCGCTGATTGATGGCGACAAGCCGACGGGCTTAATTGGCGTCCTGCGGATCCTCCGATTGGGGCGAGACCGTGCCGGATTGGGCGGTCACCTCCGTTTAGAAGCGAGTGGCGGCTCGTTGGATCGAGCTCGTTCTTCCTTCACGCGTCGCCAAACTTCTTCACAGTCTCGAGATCTGGCTTTTGGTCAGACTTCTGGCTAAGTCGCGTCTTGAAAGTTTCGCAAGCTGAAGCGGGGGTCCAGTTAAGGTCCAGTTTTCAACGACTTGAACAATTCTCAGTTTGTATTTGTCCCACTTGTTTGGGGGTTAGTGAGATACAATTCGAACAATTGGCTTTTGCTCTTCGAGTTCAGGATTCAATTCTCTTTTGAACTGTAGATGGAATTAAATTGGGTTCAGTCGCATCGAGGTGTGATCGCGCTGATATTTAGAAGTTTGGATTTTGAAGAGTTATGGGTTTGGGAAAATGTTTGAATAAAATCGGAGTTTTCGAAAAGAAAAAGAAAAACAGACACTGAACGTTTTAATTGAAGGAATAATAACGTAAGTTCGGAGTCGCTATAGAAGTTTAATTCAATTCGCGAATCAACAATGAAAGACAAGACAAGGAAAACGCACTCTCAACTCCCAGCTGCAATTGTACTCTTCCAATCGAAACAATATCCTCCGTTCACAGTTTCGTATATCTCGAAACACAATAATCCAAGTCGTCTCACTTCTCGAATCCCTTCTTCTATTATCTTGCCCCTCACCCTCCAGCCGGCGTAACACGAACAATTAGCCGAGGAATTAATGGCCGAACGAAAGTAGGTATCCACGCACGACGATGGTACGAACGGGAAGGAAATTTCCGACGAGTGTGACTGGATGAAGAAAGCGAAAAAGAGAGAGGGGAGGATAGGATAGCCGGGGGTTGTCTGTGTACCCAGGGGAACTTTTCGAGGATTGTGGCACTTAACGGATGATTAAGAGGGCAAATAGAGAGTCGCAGCCCCCGTTGGTTAGCAGTAGTATCATCCCCTAACGTTTGAACGCTCCCTGCAGGACTGTGTCGTACGTTTAATCGAGTTACCCCCATTTCGTAATCACCCTACAGTCCCCGAGGGTTGCCATGGCGACCGCGGGCGGTCCTGAAAGCCGATTGGCGGATCTTCACGCAAGCGGAAACCCCGGCCACCCCCTTGTTACCCGTAGATACGTGGCCTATTCCCCAGGATCAAGCTCGAACGCTTTCGAAAACCAACCCCCTTTTACTCCAACCCCTTGTGCCGGCTGGATTTACACTCGGTTTAACCTGACGCTCTTTCTCCTTCCACCCCTCTCTCTCTCTCTCTCTCTCTCTGTTGCACCCCTTCCCTCCCCCGTGTTCCCTGCGTTATACTCGCCCAACCACCCCCGTCGAGCCGCTCCATCGACGCCAGTATTTTACGGAGGCGCGTTGTAAAAATCGCATAAAAGCTTCCAACAGCTTGGACGATTTATATCGGCACGATTTTCTTCCCTGCGATTTTATTCCCGGCGAGTTTATCATTCGTTGTACGGGGGATCGGGATATTCGTTTGAAGTCTTGGATTTTTCGGATGGAATTTACATTTTCAAGAGAGGGAAGGCTGGAGAGAGAAGTGAAACGAGAAGATCCTTCTTCTTCTGTTTTTTTTTTTTTTTTTTTTTTTTTTTTTTTTTTTTTTTTTTTTTTTTTTTTTTATGAAAGTGAATTATAGAAATCTTATATTGCTGAGGGAAATGAATGTGTGTTCTAGAATTGCGTGTTCAGTATAAATTTTATTTATTCACGCACAGAATGGCAATTTGTTTGCCATTGTAGCGCTTCCGTTTATCCAGTTAGTTTAGTCAGTTTTGGAAGTATATAATATTACAAAGTACAATGTTGACGCGATTCTTTCTTCCTATCTTTTTCTTTTTTTGTTTTTAATTCTTCAGCAAATTAAGCAAGTGGGATTTTTTTGTAAATAATTTTGTAAGATTGTAGTAAAATTAGAGATGAAATTCGTAGAAAAATGAGTAAGTAGCTAGTAAGTCTGCTAATTTTTACGTTCAGGATTACTTTGGTTACTGAAGAGTGCGATGTTTAGAACAGAAATAAACAATTTTTCGAGAATATTGACATCGCGGCGGTTATGTAGTCTTTAACTATATAAAACTGCGTTGTGTTTAAAACTTGAGCGTTAAATGACATTCTATCCTTAGTGTGTTTAGGTCCTTTGATTGGGCTTAATAAACTCAATTTATTAGCGGTAATTGAATTAATTGATGGTGACTTGATAGAACTAAAGTCGCACGTTCGAAAGGGACGAGGCTGTTCGTAGAATTTCTACTTCATCGAAGAAAATTTTTATCATTATTTACTGCGACTGAAAATGTTTATGTCAAATTTGTAAATATTTTAAATATTATGAATCGACCGAATAGGCCACAGATTCGTTAATTTAAAGAGAATATTGAACAAATCCTGCATCTACAATTTCGTCGTATCGAAACAATTGATCTCTGTCAAAACAGAATCACCAAACTCGAAACAAATTCAAATTCCAATATTATACTACGTCAAAACTCTGCTTTAATCCGAGAATAACTCCCCAAGTCCGTTCACCCTCGTTCTCCTAAACTCCGCCTAAACACTATCGAGCGAACGCTATTCTATCGATATCACATTATTTCCATTTGCAGTGCCGTATCCACCCCTTTGCCAGATCATTTCGATACTCTTCTCGTTCGACGTTGAACAGGGACTAATCCGGGTCTTGTCAAAACCACGTTCGATCGTATGTTAGACAAACATCCCTCACATCTCCCCCTCCCTTTCCCCCATTTCTCGTCCATCCAGCGGCCAACGTGACAATGCTGATTTCACGCGTAGATAATTCGAAAATGGAGCCCTTTTCAACCCTTCTCGCGCGAGCAGGAAGCAGTAACAGGACAATGTGTATCTAACAGTCAATTCGGGGACAATGCACGTTCTCTCCGGTTCGTCGCAGCAGTCGTTTTCATCCCTTCTCTATCCCCCCTCCCCCCGCTTTTTCTTTCTCTCCTCGACCAAAGGGGTTCCGCGTCAACGACACGGGCCATTGTAACCGGATACACCCTGTTTAAGGGGTGGCTCCTTGATACACTTGGGGTGGATTATAACTAGTTGCCACTTAATTTGCCGAGGCTCGAGGGGTCGACAGCCCTTCCAATGGTTGGCGTTGCCTCGAGAACGTTGAGATCGATTGGACGACGCGGAACCGAGTGTCGAATCGTTTATACTTCGGTATGATCTCTGATGTATAACGACGGGTGGAAGAAAATTTCACCCTTCGGGGACATCCGATGACTCTTTTCATAGTTATCTCGAAGGAAAATGTGAACGTGAATAATTTAACATCGTGCTTTGAAGCATTTGTCTTAACAGTCTGCGGCAACAACGATTTGCAATTTTAAAAATAGGCGAGGTCACCCGACGAAATGTGGACACCCGTAGATTAAAAAGGTTTTGTCCTCTTGAGACCAACACAGCAAATTCAGTTAAAATAGAGATTAGAATCACTCTACACAAATCATCGTGCAATAATAAATTACACTTATTACCGAGGTACACAATTTCATACGCGTTCATATAAATTATATATTGTTATACACGTTAATGTAAATTGCACAATTACTAAAGTACCAAAAAAAAAAAAAAAAAAAAAAAGAAATAGTTGAAGTTACATATTTTTACGAATGAAATGTAAAAAAAATCAGTGGATATTATCAAAAAAATTAGTATATAAAATCCTGAGTATATTTTGAGTATATCGAATTACGAGTATATTATATATATTTTATATATACATAATACTGATACTATTTTATATATTTTTTTTTATATTACTGTATTATAATATATAATACTACACTATACTGTTACATATTATATATTACACTACATCATAGTATATTACTTCCTGCTGCAAAATATTTTACGTTTACTTTCACCGACACTGGCAAAATTCGTAAAAATTGCAGAACAGAATCGTGCAAACCTGTTCCCAATGTAATTCATAATATAAAGTTTATACTTGCGAGTTTAAAAGGTGAAACTAAATCCCACGTCCCGCCAATTTCTTCCAAGTTAAGAATATGCTGTTTACCGTACGAATTGAGAGGCCTGTTAAATTATATTCGCCTAACAAGGCCGCGCGTTAGTTCAACATCACGTTATTCCACCACGATAGAAACTATGATTTAAATTAACGGAGAGTGATTATTGCTCGTTGCAGGTGAAGGTCTGGTTCCAGAACCGACGGACCAAGCACAAGCGAATGCAGCAAGAGGAGGAGGCGAAGGCGCAGCAGCAGTCAGGGGGCGGCGGTGGTGGAGGCGGTGGCGGTGGTGGCGGTGGTGGCAACGCGAACAACAATTCCAACAATAAGAACACTCATCACGTGAGCAAATGGCAACAGGAGACCGGTGATTATCATCACGAGGAGGAGGAGGAAGAGGAGCACATCGATCCGGAGGCGGAGGAGTGCTCCAGCGGCTCGGAGGCGTAGCTAGACGTTCTCTGCCTGGATTAAGGTGCCAGGAATTGCGTACGAAATTCAACGCACGTGTTAAACCGTGATTTCGAGTGGCGAGAGAACGACGAAACCAAGCGAGGAAACCTTGGGATCAGAAATTTCTCAGGTTCCAAGTCCGTTTGGGATCAGGTGAAAGGTGAGAGAAGGCTCAAGATACGCTGGGACAGAGAGTGAATAGAGAGGAATTATTGAGGCGAGAGTTTCGTCGCGAGCCATCCAAAGAAAGGTGTGAAGTGCGGAGAAGTTTCCAGTTTGGAGAAATTGGGACGATGACGGTCGGTTCCGTGGGAGGAACTCCGGCGAGATTGCAAAGGACGATGAAGCAAGTGGTGCGCGAAAGATGAGAGGCGAGACGTTTTATTATCGAGTTGTGCGCGTGCAACGACAGTTTTTCGTCGAGAGTAACGCGTAACAGAGGCAGATATTATCCGCCAGTCGACGGATACCCAGGAGACGGAATTATCAGAAATTCCACAGGATATAAACAGAAGCGGAAGGAAACGTGGCGTCGTAGGCGAAAACGAAGGCGAGGAGAGTGACTGAGGCTAGGAGCCAAGGAATCGCCCAAAGATTCGCAACAGCGAGCTGAAAACGGGACAAGACGGCGCGAACAAGGCAAATGACACGATTAAATTCACACGTAGAGTTGTGACAAGAGCTATACACGTAGACGACGGAAGATACTACGGATCTCCCTGCTGGCAAGACTGACGTAGCTATCCAGTGTCCGTGTTCCCGTGTTCTCTTTTCGACGAGAAACTCGGCTGGTCAAGAGCTCGGCGGAGCTTTGCTCTTCCGTGGACGATCGATGGAACTGCACGATGAAATTGACTTTCGAACGCCACGCTCTCGTTCCACGGAAGCTGGATAATGGTGGCATTGTTTCCTCGGGACTTTGGTCGTGGTCCCAAATGGATTGATTTCCGGCGGAAGAACGTCTGAGAGAACACGCTCGATCCTTCGAACTTCCCTTCCCCCGTCCTCCTCCTCTTCTCTCGATGGAACCGCGCGGCGGCGATATCAATTTCGTTTCGCCCCCTTTCCTCGGCGTGTTTTCATACACCGTGGTTCCTCGATCGATCGTTCCTCGCGAGAACGAAACGGGGTTCCTCTGGAGGAGCTTACTCGATCGGCGACAAGGGGGATTGGATTTTTACGAGTCCTAAATAGACAGATTTCGTCGTGTTCGCACGCATCTTGCCATAGATCGACCGACGGCGAGGCAGCCAGCTCTCGTGTATGTACATAAATAAGATAAATATCGAGAAGAATCGTAGACTGCGATCCGTGGCGGATCGAACGGATACTCGGCGTCTCGCGTTAAAAGGAAAAAAAAAAAAAGAAAAAATAACGACCGGTCTTTTATTCGAGACGGGAGAACGCGTGTCTGTATGTATGCGTAACGTGCGTTAGCGAATGTGTCCTCTGTAAGCGTGTGCGCGTGTGTCTGTAAATAATTCGTTCAGTGAAAAGCACGGTCGGATCGCTTTCCCAGGAAAAACGATCGGTAATGGACGAGACGCAAATAGAGAGTCACGGAAACAAAGGGGGAACGAGTGCTTGTTAACTCTTTAAGGACCAACGTCGTGTTCATGCAACATTTGGCCAATTTTCAAATGGCGGAATTTCGTTCGTACAAATGTAAATTTGTTGCGGAGAAAGTAGTATAACCGGTGTCTATTGATTTTTCCGCCTCTCGGCCGGTGATACTTCGTTCGTGTAACAGAAGGTTTTTGCGAATTTCCTTCTCGGCACGTTGTCGTTGGAAAATTTCACGCTTTGTGAATTTTCAACTTCTTAACAGGTGCCGCACATACTTAAGGAAATAGAAGAAAAGAAAATCAGTAGATCTAATCAGCAAGGGTATAATTTGGTTCGAACAAATTACCGTATAAATCGTATGATTGGTTTTACAAGTTTTCTTGCTTGATTATTTATTTTCGACGACATTTTCTCCTTTTACATGGATCTTTCGATCTTTAACGAAATTTGAAAGTATTCATGTATCTATTTACAACAATGTGATCGACTGATGACTATCTTTTTTTATTTTTTTTTTTAACAGAGAGGAGCCTTTCTCGTACGTTACGAAACAACGTTGCATTTACGCGAATTTTAATTTTTCACACTGTTTGGTACTTAACGGGTTAACATCGCGCGAACACGGGCCTGCACATACGAAACACGTTAAAATGCATTTACTACTTTCTGTGCATAATGTATCTTTCTTTCGTAAAAACACCTCAGTTTCAGTCTAACGTCATTGTAACGTTTTCTACCTGCAAATGAAATAGATTGTTAGAGAGTTACAATTAAAAATTGTTCCTTAAATCGACGTGACAGCTTGAAGATAAGAAAAGTAACTTGAAGATCGAGGCAGGATCCTTTGCGCAATTGACTTAGTCAGTGAAACAGATTGATTTATAACCAGGCACTTACATCGACGTGCGCATCGTAACATATTTCGGTACGTGTAAGCCGTGTGAAGAAGAAACGGGAGAAAATGAAGGAAAAAAGAAAAATGAGAGTGCCAAACTTCGTATCCTTTTTAGATGAGTGAAGAATCCAGTGTAAACTCGAATTGTAACTTGCGAATTGTATTTAAACGTCGTTGTCCCACGAGCGACCAGTATTTCCCTTTATCGAATCGATGTCCGAGATGTACTGACGATTTAAATTATTATATCGATTATATTTTACGGGACAGTCGAGCGTGATAGTCTAAAAAAAAAAAAAAAAACAAACAAAAAAAAAAAAGAAAGAAAGATCGATCACGAGAAATCTTCGTCTCTTCTTCTACTTTTTTTCTATCCTTCTCTTTTCTTTGCGATCAAAAAATTAAACGAAACACGTACTTTTAAAATAAGAGTGTAATATTTTACGATATCTGACAATTGGAAATACGTCTCTGTTCAACTTTTAAATTGAAAATTTTAGCAAAACATTGGAAATTACATTTTACAATTTTTGATATAATTTGAAAATATTTCTCTTCTTAAACTTTTGAAATTGAAAATAACACAATTCTCGACGATTGCAAAATATTTCTCTTTTCTTTTCTCACGGTTGAGAATGCAAGAAAATTATTTTCTTTCGATATTAGAATCAAGCCGGACGAGATTCTTCGAACAGACTGCGAGATAAATCGCTGGAAAGTTTTTTCCAGATCGTGAGATTTCTCGGCGAACGATCGACTTTGCATGCTCGGCCGCTTCGTTTTTTGTAAATACGTTGTACATAAAAGAATTGTGATTTTACTCGACGTGCAAAAGGCGTAGGATTGTACGGTCATACGGATGATTCAGTTCGTGTTCTAACGATATAGCGAAATAAATTATATCATCTCTTCACGACAACACGTGTGTGCGTTTCATTGACCAGCCAGCCTTTCAATCGGACAAGTTGGAAGAACTGTTACAAGAGGAAAGGAATCTGATGTTCTTCAATGTCCTTCGATTGAAAAATCTACAATCATCGCACATCCCCCCCCCCTGAATAATTTTTTCCAGCCACCTATATTATAATTTATCTCCTCCAAAAATTCTTCTACTGCTCTTACTGAGGAATCAGTAAGATCCTTCATCAATTTTTTGACATTCTACAGAAAATTTGAAAGAGGAATCCACATTGATACTTGTACCTCTTCCTGGACAATTGAAAAGGAATCTCCATTGAAAAAATAACCGATAATCCTTCTCCGAAAATCCTCTTATTGAAAAATCTAATTGCATCGAGAAGTGGAATCCAATTGACTGAATTTCTACGCTTTTTGTTTATATTTTTCGAAATTGTTAAAAATTGAAAAAATGTTCGTTCGTCAATCCCAAGTCAATAGTAAGTGTTGCACTAAAGATACGTACCATGTTTCACGGTAATCGGTTGGTTAGATTCCGAGATACATCTTGCACACCGTTTCTAAAACCCTAGTTTCGAGAAAAACGCGTTTAAGGTCTCAGAACGTATCCTTAACTTTTTACTTTTTTTACTTATATATCGCGGCTCACAGTTCTTACAATTCACAGATAAATCGAATCCAAGTCCCCTAATGTTCGATTCACCAAAAATATTAATATTTGAATCGCGCGATTTACACTTTGCAATACTGCTTAAAGTTGTAAAGCAGCGATACAAATTCAGTTATTCAGGTATTCCGCGGATTTATTATTATTACCCCAAAATCAGTCGTTTTAAAGGCTAGGACCTCTTGTATCTTATTTCCAAGACTTCAAACTACTATTTAAAACAAAAAACGAAAAAGAAATCGACGTTTTGAAAATTTCACACCGACCCCTTAAGAAGCCAAGTCTACACACGTTCCACGTCTTCTGTGCAATTGACTTTCTCAATTCGAAAAGAGATCGACAACGTGCTCCGTCGAAATTCAATAATCTCCAATGCGTGAGCTCGAGGGGAAGCTGAAAGGAAGATGGAATCGTGGTTCTCGAGAAATCGTTTCCACGGAAGCGTCGTTTCTGCATCGTTCGCAGGCTCGATCCTTGTCGATAATCGCTTTATAATCGTCGTTTGGAGGACGAATAATTACGCGAGCGGCCGGCTGCCCCGTAATTAACAAAGTCTGCCCGAAACGGCGGATATGCACAGGCGAACCATTACAAAGAGTCATTATTTTTGCTGGGATTGCCGCCTCTGCACGGGGCCGCGAGTTTCGTGAACTTCACCGGTAGCCTCTAACCTGCATTTATCGGTTGACAATATAATGGCGGCCACGTCTTCGCTCTTGTTCGCCCCAAGTAAACTCACACACCGTGTTATGTCGGGGTGGTGAAGCGTTTTTGAGATTTTTTTAAATGTTCCCTCTCTTTGTATAATTTCAACTAGTTGTGATATCTTTTTTGGGAAGGATAGAAGAATATCGTTAACATTCTTGAATGTTCTTATACTTTTATATTGGATTGCAATAACTTTTGGTTGAATCTTTGGCCGATTTTGGTGTGACGAAATATTTTCTAGATTTTTAAATATTCGCTCCTTACGATCTTGGATTTTTCGTAACTTCGTTGATTACTTCTCTGAACAATCTTGGAACGAAGAAAATACTTTATTTTACGATTCTTTCTCTTTGGATGATTTTGGAGTAGTATGACGATTTTATTGATTTTTTTTTCTTTAGAGGTTTTTAAACATGTACTAGGAGGCACTGTGGTGTGTAAAAATTTCTTTTTTATATTTTTGAATGTTCCTTTCCTTTTTTGCACGATTATAGATATTAGGCGAGAGAATAGAGACAGGTATTTCTTTTAAACAGGTAATAAAAAATAGTACCAATTTAGGAATTTTTGTGGAATCTTAATTCTGTTACGTTATTTACAGTAATTTCTAGCTAATTAATTTTTCCTGTCGTTAAAAAAAATTTCTTAAACTTGAACGAAAAAAATACAATAGAATTACTATCGATATCAACGACTTTTTCGACTTTTTCGCAATTAAATCCAATTATTCGTCTTAAATCCCGGATTAAGCTAATCTCCAGAATCATTCCTCAACCTCTGGCATTCTCAAATTTCAATTCCCCTCGATCGTTACGATAAAATAGAAAATGACACGACAAGCAGAAAGAGGACGAAAATCGACTGATAAAAATAAACTGAACTCTAATCTCCGTTATTACTCGTTTCACGAAACATACGTGCTTTGTGATCAATGAAAAATAATCAAAAATAGAATAACGAGCGTTGCTAAACACGGAATTACCATCAAGTATTAATCGTTACTCTGATTATGGGAGTTACTATGAACGGTGGGGGTTAATGAACGGCGTTAATTGGAACGTTGACGACGAACCGATAATTAAGTCCGGCGAGGCACAGGACGTCGATCGCCAATTAATAGATCTCGTAGTTCTACCGCTTGTCGACAGCTCGCAAGCCCGTTTTCAGGGTAGAACGTCGCCACTCTCGACAGGCTCATTAATATTCGTGCGAGGCAGCTCGTTCTTAATCTAAATGATTACGCGGTGATCTGGCAATTAGCGCGTCGCTCGGTTTCGATCGATCCTTTTTATATCGTCGGGATTAAAATCGCGTCTCTCGGTTCTATGTTTTTTTTTTCTCTTTTTCTTTTTACCTTGTTCCAAACATAAAGTTATACATATATAGATAACATGATCGGCCATGGTTGAAAGTTGTTTCGTGGATGATCGTTTAACGTTCTCTCTCTCGTGAGTTTGCAATTTCTTTTTTTCTGGTGGTAATTCGCGCAGTAATTTACTAAATGATAACAGTATCAGTAAATTACAGTTACATCGCAGGTCACAGTTTGTGGATTCTTCCCTCAGGATTTTGCAACTTTTTGTTAAATGATTGGAAGACTTGTAATTTGTAAAATGTTACTTGTTTGTTAATGTCGTACGAAAGTAATATTGCGTGGCATAATTAACAATAGATAGTACAATAGATAGTTCTGTAACATTGAAAAATCGATCCACAAGCTTATACATAATGAACGAAATCAAATCTAAATTTGTTACATTTAGTTTATATATAAAATTATATAGTAGGCTTGGATTTCATTTCGTTTATCCAAATTCTCCGCATTAGTTGGGAAATAATTTTTAATCACGATATTTGATATTTTTGATATTTCAGTGCGATACGATCAGTATGTGAGATTTACCAACTTTAATTTTGAGTTGGAGAGCATCTTTATTCTCTCTAAAAATTGCCTCGTGACAAACGTAGACGATAGAACTTATGGTCGTGTCACCGTAACTCGCCAAGAATTCACCTTGCGAACGTAAACGAACGCCAATGAAAGCCAGTGTCTCGCCGCGACCATTCTTCGAGATCGTCAATTATCACCATTATACCGGGGCAGCCTCGGAAAATATCCGAATCACCTTCATCTCGAGTCAGTAGAACACTTGGTGCAATAATACCATCACCGTTCTCGGCGTGTGTAACGACATCTTCTCTTAACGAGCTCTACCGGCGGGTCTATCGCCGAAAACGAGAGGAGGACGAGCGACGAGTGAAGAAATAAAGACAGAAAGGAGGAAGAGAAGGGGAGGAGAAAGAGACAGAGAGTTTTGCGATGGAGGGGGCTCGTCGAGGGCCGCGAGTTCAGAAACTGCTAATTATGTAAATTGCCGGTGTTGCAAATTACCCTCACAGTTTGCGTTCATTCTGCACACAATCCACACGGTCCCTGCACACCTCGCACGGAATCCATCCACTCGGATACTGTTACTTCCTTCGAGAAACAGAGTCTTCCCTGGTATCGCGCCGCAGAGTAGTAAAAGTAAAGAACGGAACGGAGGAATAAGAATAAAAATAAGAAGCAAGGAGCAGAGAAGTGAGAGGACGTTGAGGTCCCTTTCGGTAGGGATGGCATCAAGTCCAATCTCTGCTTATAAATGTACATTTTATTGTCGCTCGAGACGCGTATTTTGCACTTTATGCCAGTCGTGTTCGATATCTATGTTTCGTCTCGTCGATTCTCGAGTACTGCTTGAACGTGAAAATGTTCCACCGACGAGTACACTTGTTCGTTTTTTCATTCGAGAAAATGCGAAAATGTATGCCTGCGGCGTGTTCATTTTAACACGGTGAAGTTCAACTATCTCTATACATTTAGTCAAGTAGAAGTTCAATGTACAGTATAGGTATGTATTTCGTCATGTTTAATCGGTGCATTTTATTCAACTTGCAAATTTAACGTGTATGACATATTCATACAATGTATATAATTATATAATATACTCGTATTCATTATATAACGTATTCATACGTGGCCCGCGAGTTTGCAATTTCAACATTCGATTGCCGCGTGTGGAATAACAGACACGCTTCGTTTAAATCAAGAACCTCTGACAACATTCATCTCTAAGTGCCTGAACTGAGAAGATGTATTATTAATTGTCAATTATTTTTCATTATTGTTGACTTCTATATCAATTATTATAAAATAAAAAAACAACAACAACAATATAACAGGGAAAATCTGTAAAACGTTCATGTCACAAATTACAATTAGATTGGATTACGTTTAATTGCTTGGAGGTATCGTTTTTATTTGCCAAAGTACTCGTTCAATGGTTCGAACTCGACGATTAAAGAACCTGCTTGTGAGGTACTCGATCCCATCCCTCGTGGCAGAACCCTGGAACGCCGATCGTTCGTCACAACCGGTATTCAACGACACGCCACCATCCAGGTACAATGTTTAACCCTGCATGAAAAAATATCCCTGCAAAGCTCGACGGATATTTTCATTGCCGCGATGACACTCGTGAGAGAATCGACCAGTTCGATCCAGCGATTCGCCGATCGATCGGCTGTAAGGATGGCCGAGGTCCACGATGATTGGGCGTTGCCACAGGATCAAACGATAAGTGATGGATAGAGGATTGGGTTTCACCTTGGATTTTTACGTTTCTTTAACACTGTCCGAGATTTGGCTTGGTTAGAAGTGGTGAAAGTCTAATGAGAAGGAAAGTGGAGTTTGAGGGAATTTTTACGGAGCTTGTGAGATTGTTTTCCCATGAAGATTTCAACGTAGAATCTGTGAATTTTGGTTTCTGCGGTGTATTGTCACTCGACTGCGAATTTTTGTGAAAATTCGTGGGAAAACAGTAGGAAAGAAGCAAAGTTATTTGAGAGAATTTTGAAGAATTAATGTTAGTTGATTTTTTTTTTAAATTTTGATTTTTCTTGAGATTTTATTATTATGTATTTTAATATTATTGCTATGTTATAACTAGACTACGAATTTTTATGCGAAATTATCACACGTGTACTTCATATTGGAAGATCCAGGACTATATTTTAGATGTTTTATACATCTCTTTTTTTATATTACACGTATTTTGTGCAATTTTGTAAAAATTATTTAAAATTTCCTATAGACGCATGAAAATTTGTAGTTTACCATAACTACAAATTTTCTATCATTCGATGGTTTGTACAACTCGGTTAGATTGAAGGAACGGAGGTAGTAGAAAAAAATGTGTGTTTAGTGGATTTAATGAATTTTGAAATTTTGTTGATCTGTCCATCTTTTCAGATAAAGACTCCGATTGTTCGACGAGCCCAATAAAATCCCGCGATTCTGGCTGATCAATAATCCTGGCATTGCAACGGTGTACGATTAGTTTTCTTTTGAGAACTCGTTGGTAACAAGAGAGAACAGAAGCTATGGAAACTGGTTAATATCGCGAGGTAGTTGCAACGGAACACGTTGAATCGACATGATTGAGTGGAATAACGTATTATTAGCTCAGTTTCAGTGGTGTGGAATTCCTTCGAGCAACGAGAATCGTAGAAACTAGCGGCGCTAACGTGTACCTGTTGAAATCGATATCGTTTAATGGCCCTCCGATGCTGAATGATCATTCGGATAAGTAGAATACCGTGGAAACAATGTTTCGCAATTCTTCGATTCGAACCTGAGATTTGCAGAAATATGTATAATTCATTTTACGAGTAATCTCGAAGGACAAACTTTACAATTTTCTCGAAGAAAGCAACAGTTTTTGAATGAGAAATCCATCTATTTGTTGTTCGTAAGAAATTCAAATTTGTACTTTAGTAACCTGTAATTATACTTTAGTGAGTCGCGTAAAAAGCTGTTTAAAGATCACTCTCGCTTTTCGGAAATTTTGGAAACGATATTCACAGTGAAATACGACGGTAACGAATGTTAATATTAACAAACGCTTGCTCCTTCCCTTGGTCTTCTATGCACAATAAATTCGTCTTTCTAGAGTGAAACGTTCCAAGCTAATAATAATATTCGTCAGAGTAACTCGTCTGAATTCCCGTGAAACTGTATTTACCCCCAATAAATTATGCCCAAATCCTTCAGAAATGGTTCGAAAACCACAGTGTCCACCGAGTGTCCCGCAACAACGGCGGACACGTCAATTGCTTGGCCAAAATTACACGCGTGTCTCCGCCACGTCGGTCACCGAGGGCCATTAACGTATATCGTTCCTTTGGTTTCGTCCTTGCTCTTCTAATTACGGGACTCGCGTTCGTGCGGCACGTGAAAACGTCACGTAACGCTTTTAACGAAAGAAAAAAAAAAGAGACAAAGAAAAAGTGTGTGTGTGAGAGAGAGAGAGATTGTGTTCCGATTGCCCCGTGCACGTCACGCGGACGCTGGTATTAAGACGAGCCTACAACCGCGAGCGACGCGAAATCGTCAATTACCCGAGAAACACTTCCTGAACGAGCTGCGTGCCCCAACTTTTTCATCCTCCGCCCCGGCCACTTATCCTCATTAATTTACGCGCTCGTCCTCACGCTCTTTTGGCTACGTGCCTCCGAAACCGCGGATCTTCTTAGTTGGTTTTGGGGTGTTTTTTTTTTTTTTTTTCACCTTGTTCAAAACGTAAAGTTACTGGATAGAACGTGATCGGCCATGGTTGAAAGTTTCGTGGATGATCGTAAAGGACTCGGTAATTTGTCAAATGATAAAGCGCAAGCTTTACGTTTAACGTTCTCTCTCTCGTGAGTTTGCAATTCTTGGTGGTTCGCGCAGTAATTTACTAAATGACAGCAGTATTAGTAAATTACAGTTACATCGCGAGTCACAGTTTATGGATTCTTACCTCAGGATTTTGCAACTTTTTGTTAAATAATTGGAAGACTTGTAATTTGTAAAATGTTACTTGTTTATTAATGTTGTACGAAAGTAATATTGCGTGGCATAATTAACAATAGATAGTACATTAGGTAGTTCTGTAACATTAAAAAATCGATCCACAAGTTTATACATAATGAACGAAATAAAATCTCTTTCTATCACTCGTGTTTCTAGAAATCGCTAAGAAATTGTCTCTCTTGCTCTTTTCTTTTTTTTTTTTTTTTTTGACTCGTACGAAGGATAACGGAGGAGCGGATCAACTCCATAAATCGAAGCGTAAAAACTATACCAACAGAGGCATACAGCGTATCTGCATTTCTTTAAATTTCAGTCAGTTTACAGTGTTTTAACTCTCTGATTAATTTAGCAGTTTCAATTATCTTTCGTCATCTCTCACGATTCCGATCCAATATTCACAACTTCGAGTCGAAACGAAAGCATCAGTTCTTCCTCTTAATCTCGATCGATCACGTTCGAAGACTTCAAAACCCATTCAACTTTCCAACCAATCGATCAACAATTTTCGAAGAAATCAAATTTCTTAGTTTTTCAATGTTTTAATTTTTCAATTTTTTTTTTTATCGAAAAATCGTCGAATAGGGTAAGAATTCGGTTGACACTTTGGCGCGAATCGAAACGCACGGCCCGATAAAGTGGACCGTGCACACGAACAAATCGTTTAATCTGAGCCAGGGCTCGATCGAGGTAATGACGGCCATAAACTGCAGCCACAGAGGAGAAGAGAGAGAGAGAGAGAGAGTGAGAGAGGGGCCAAGGTTTCTGGTGCCGAGTAGAATTGGGCCTGACAGGCGAAATGGGCCTCGTGGTCCCGGGCCACGTATACCTGGCTCTTCTTTTCCTTCGTCTTCTTCTTCTTCTACTTCTACTTCTTCATCCTCTTCTTCCTCTTACTATAGCTCGTTGCATGGTCGATGCGTGTCTCTCTAGATCGTTTCTCTTTCTCTTGTTTCTCGACGGACGTGCAACTCGGATGCCACAAGTCTGCGATCCCAGGTGGAGGATCCGGTTCCAGGAATCGAGCGTGTAAAACATCGGTTAAAGGCGTGCTTTCCAAGCGGGAATCGATGGGAAAACAATGGGCCGACAGCTCCTAAAGTGTCTGACAAATGTTCCGCGCGCGTGTTCCCCATCGCGTTCCCCGACATTGCGGATTTTTTTCACATTGAAATTTTCGCTGGCGCGCGATTGTTTATGAATCTTTTTGACGCGTTTTGGTGGAGTTTCACGGATACACGGTAGGATAGGATTGCGGTATGTTTGAGAAGATTGATTGGAATTTGAGAATTTTAGGCAATAGAATTTAGAGAATTTAGAGAATTTAGAGATTTGTTTGGACGTGAGAGATTTGGAAGTAGAGAATGTTTTGGCAAAGTTTTATGAATGATATATAGGAGAATAGAGTTGAGGTATGTTTGAGAAGGTTGATTGGAATTTGAGAATTTTAGGCAATAGAATTTAGAGAATTTAGAGAATTTAGAGATTTGTTTAGATGTGAGAGATTTGGAAGTAGAGAATGTTTTGGCAAAGTTTTATGAATGATATGTAGGAGAATAGAGTTGAGGTATGTTTGAGAAGGTTGATTGGAATTTGAGAATTTTAGGCAATAGAATTTAGAAAATTTAGAAAATTTAGAGATTTGTTTAGATGTGAGAGATTTGGAAGTAGAGAATGTTTTGGCAAAGTTTTATGAATGATATGTAGGAGAATGGGGTTGAGGTATGTTTGAGAAGATTGATTGGAATTTGAGAATTTTAGGCAATAGAATTTAGAGAATTTAGAGAATTTAGAAATTTGTTTGGACGTAAGAGATTTGGAAGTAGAGAATGTTTTGGCAAAGTTTTATGAATGATATATAGGAGAATAGAGTTGAGGTATGTTTGAGAAGGTTGATTGGAATTTGAGAATTTTAGGCAATAGAATTTAGAGAATTTAGAGAATTTAGAGATTTGTTTAGATGTGAGAGATTTGGAAGTAGAGAATGTTTTGGCAAAGTTTTATGAATGATATGTAGGAGAATAGAGTTGAGGTATGTTTGAGAAGGTTGATTGGAATTTGAGAATTTTAGGCAATAGAATTTAGAAAATTTAGAAAATTTAGAGATTTGTTTAGATGTGAGAGATTTGGAAGTAGAGAATGTTTTGGCAAAGTTTTATGAATGATATGTAGGAGAATGGGGTTGAGGTATGTTTGAGAAGATTGATTGGAATTTGAGAATTTTAGGCAATAGAATTTAGAGAATTTAGAGAATTTAGAAATTTGTTTGGACGTAAGAGATTTGGAAGTAGAGGATGTTTTGGCAAAGTTTTATGAATGATATGTAGGAGAATAGAGTTGAGGTATGTTTGATTGGAGTTTGAGAATTTTAGGAAATAGATTAGAGAATTTTTGGACCTCTTTTAAGACGTTTGAAAGTAGATGGCGTAGGAAGAAGATAAAATTTTGAGATTTTAGTACTGTCTTTTAATTCTCGGATTTTTAAATATCCAGATTTTTAAGTTGTTCAATTTTTGGATTTTTTTGAGTCTCAGAATCTTTTTGTGTCTCTGGATCTCTGTCTTTTAATCATTCGATCGTTGAGTCTTCGAGTCTTCGAATCTTCCAATATCCTGACCTCTCGATCTTTGGATCTTTAAATTTCGAAATCATCAAATGATCATTATAAATCGATAATAACGAATAATAATTAACGATAATAAATAATTCCAATAATCCAAAAAAGACATTTCACAAACTTCATGACTCCAGTCCATAAGCATCAAAATTGAACTTTCATTTCCTCATTCTGTCATTTTCCATTTGTCGAAGAAGAACATCCGACGTGGGACAGCATCATCCACGATCGGCGTTCCCAATTCATCCAGCCAATAAGTCACCAGCCGCGAGTCGGATCGGATGTTTGCATTTGAATAACACGTTAGCCGACACCAGCTTTTTCCACGAATGTGTGCCACGAAATAAATGGACGACCGAGACAGTGGACCACCGAGCAGAGTAGGTAAGCACGCTCGTAAAGTCGAAATTAAAGGTGGATTAAGCGACTCTGGGAACACACTGAATACCCACCGATCGATCATCGTCGTCTTCTCGAAGAATCGAATCTCTTCTCAAATTGCTGGACTCGCTCCTGTTAGATTTTGCGAGAACAAAATTGATACTGGAAGGTAAATGATAAAAAGGAAGAAGCTCAAACCATCAAGGGCCGAACGTTGAAACGCCATTACTTGCAACTATTACATTTTACTTGCAACTTTTTTTCGATGATTTTTCACATTGTCAAATCTGTTTGGAAACGACGTGGAAGTCCAAGAATTCGATTTGATTAATTTCTCTTTCGGTATTATTTCTTCTGGACAGAAATATAATTTTTAAATGTAACGAGATAAACTGATTCTTGATTCTTGAGTTGAATGAAGAAAGGGATGTTGGTTAGTCTCGTTTCTGTTTTGATCTCGTTAAATTAGAAATACAGCGATTACGATAGTGTCAAATATGTGAAATCACCGATAAACCAAGTTTACAGAATTTTCCACTAACTTTGTCATACAGTACTGCATAAAAATTTCAACAAATATGAAATTAATTGCAGTCGTTAGAAATTTGTCTTACTTCGACAAATTCTCTAGAAATGACTGTCCTGAGGTAACCAAATTTCAAATGGATATTCCCTTCAATTCCTACCTTCTGTACGGTACACTCTAGTGTCTCTAAATATATCTAAAACTAAATTTGTCTAAAATTAAAACTAAATATATATTTTTTAAACACAAACTATTATTCTACCTACAAACTGCTTTTCCAAACGATGGTTAAACCATCGGGCTTAATTTCAACATACCGTTCGATAATTTTCCAAATTATCGCACTGGCGAAAGTCATCGAGGTTCAACAAATCGGACCTTGCCAATTTACGGACTGATGAAAAATGACCAAGATGACGGGGTTTCGAAATTGCCAGGGGGCGTGCTCGCGGAAGCGGCGACTTTTCAACGGGCGTCGATCTCGTTCCCGGAAGCCGCGCAATCCGGGGGTTGTATCGGGGGTCAAGCGATCCGCTTGGATTCGTGAAACAAATCGGCGGAATGACGGTCGTTCACGGTAGGCTGAGCAACATCGAGGAAGACGTTGCTCGCGATATGATTAGAGGCGAGAACTCGCGGTTAGATCGATAGGGGAGCAACGTTAACGGCGTAGAAATCGCGGCGGCCTGCAATTTTCCTTCGCGCTTCCTGCATTCGAAGCCCCCGCCATGCAGATTCCTCCCCCTCGCCTCCGAGTCGGTGCCAAGTTGCTCAATGAAGTCGAGATCCCCTCGAGGTTTGTTTGATCCTGCTCTTTTTCTCCTGATTTTTTTTTTTTTTTTTTTTTTGGTGGTGTTTCGCTGGATTTCGGAAGGATCGGACTCCTTGAAAAGTAACTTAAACAGAAAAGAAGAAAAATTCTTGTAGTTAAAGAATTATTACTCGAGTAAGAAAGCGGACGAAAAATCTACTGCCTTTACAGTCGAGGATGACGTCCCTTGTTAAAAAAACTAAACGAACCTACTTAAACAAAAAAAAGAAGAAAAATTCTATTTCTCCTATGGTTAACGACGACTTCAGAACTCTTCAAAAAACAACTACCTACTTGGTCAGAAGAGAAAAAAAAGAAACCCCTGTACAGTTCCGACAGTCAACGAAGACTTCTCCAAAATCGTTCGAAAATCCGTTTCTCGGAGAACTGGGTTCAACAAACTCGCAGGAAACACAGCCATTCTCCATCGTGCAACAGTTTCTCTCTCTTTCTCTCTCTCTCTCTCTCTGTTTCTTTCTCTGTTACCCTCGAAGTCTGGCCATCGGAGGGATCGAAGTCACCGGGGAACACAAATTCGCGTGTCCCATCTAATACCATAAATCTGTCATCCGGCGGCGGGGGAACAAGCTCGTTTGACTCGCGCTGCTTTGTCGGTGTGGAACGCGGCGGAATTCGCAATTTAGGCTCGTCGCCGGGCCGCGCGTGTAAGAATCAGTCCAATCGAGGGGATCTCCGTGGAGGCAGCGGTCCAAGCCGCGAGAAAGAGATAATTCTTTAAGGGGGCCCGCGTTCTGCACGACGTGTATACTGTCCTTCCAGCTTTTCTCCGTCTTCGTTCGTTTCTTCCCTCCCCCATCGCGCTTCGTTTCTCGTCTCTCTTTCACCGTTGTGCTGGAACAACGTGTGTTCCAACCCGGTGGAACTGGACAACGAGCCCGACCTTCTGCCCCACGCTCTTCCTCGCACCCTCGACAATATTGTAAACAAAATGGTACCAGTATTTCATTGGTAACCCGACACCCCCTTCGCTGAACCCACACGCATCGCCTTCCGCCGCCTCCTCGTTTCTTCTTCTCATTTCTCCTTCCTCCTTCTCCTCTTGTTCCTCCTCATTTTCTCCTCTCCATTTCCTTTTTTTTTTTTTACTCTGGTCTTTGACCGACTTGTTTCTCGTTTCAGAGTAGGAGTGAACGTGGAGGTTTTTTTTCTTTTTCTTTCTTTTTGGATAAAGGGTGAGTTAGTTCTAAAGATCATCAATTTATTACTGTTGAAATGGATCGATATCGTTGTTTTACAATATCACGTGTTGAATCTATCAGTATGACGGATTCGGTTCTCGATAAAAATTTTGTTCATGTCGCCACACATCAACACATTGCGTACAGCACTAGCAACCTGCTCGCATATTTTTGGAGCAACAGGGAAACTTTGTACAATGCACACATGCACATATGCACTTGTTTGATTCACATTGATAAAACATTCTTCAATATTACTATATATTTTTTATAGTAACATTTAAGAACCTATTTATTATGTATTCTAGATTTTAACTATTATTTATTTTATATTCATGTTAACACATCGAGGACGGTATGCTCTGATAAACATGTAGCCTGTATTTTCTCGTACTTTTGAATTATTTAATATATGATTGAAACGGTTCAGGAGAACAGCGTTTCACAAGCGTATTATTTTATTAATAATTAAAATTATTAATTATTTTTCATTCTAAAATGAAAATACCTCTGGTAACGGTTCTTGGTGTGGTATGTTAGGAAACAATTTCCCTGCTTCTTGAAAAATTATATAACATTAGAATATACATAATCATACATTATATATAATATTATATAATGTAAATTATACATAATGTTGCCTGGGTCGTGTCCCCTACAACGCAAAAAATCGCCCCCCGACCGCAACAGATGAAAACTCAAAGACACGAATTCGCGTCTCTCGTCCAGAATGTGTTTTTCAAAATGTTTGAATTTTTCAACAACTTTCGAAAAGAAGACACTCTCACTTGCTGTGCTCGAATTTCGATAAGAACGGACTCACAATTATATCCTTTCAAAGCAGTTAATTTAAAATCAGACCAAAGTTACGCGAATTTGAAATTATCGATGATTTTCCATCCGTCATCAGTCATGCTCTTCGCTGTACATGGGATCGAGAGTCTTCTCTGTCTAAACCAGCTTCCGACCAGACGCGCTTGTTGAAATCAACACGACGGTGTATCGGTCATCCAGTATTTCACGCGACTTCAATTGAGTCCTAACAGCCCGACCAACAAAGTGTTCGCCGTCGTTGGCATGAGCTCTCCGAGTCATAGTAAACCGATGTGAAGAAATCCCGGTCTGATAATACTGGACTGGTTCCAAAGGTGTCTGTATACGGCTTGCCAGAAACCGATCCGCGTGCGTTTCACTTTGATCTCGGGGAAACTGGTCTCGAGGAATCACTCCGGAGTCGCTCGGTCTCTGACTGCTGTTAGTGTCGGGGTCTCTACGTGAAATTTCACTCTGGCCAAGGAAACTGGTTTCTAGGAACTTAAACACGATCGCGGAAACTGGTCTCAATTGTGAGCATTCTCTACTTCTCGCTTTTAACAATTAACCTCGTAAATAGTCCGACAACGCTCTTTCACTTTTTCTTTCTTTCTCTCTCCCCCCCGCCTCTCAATAATGAACTGGCTTTTCCAGCGCGAAAGAAACTGGATCCATTTGCAGTCTACCATTTCGAGTTTTACGTTCGATCTAATTGAACCGCCATGTACATTGAATGTTATTATAATTATAGCGATATGATTTATGCATGTTAATATTAATTGATATTAATATTATAATAATATGATTATTGGATTATTATTTTATTTAATTACATCGCCACAATTGTTATTGTGACGTGATTAACTTTCATCGTGATTTTCTCAGTTTTAACCTATCAAACGATTCGAGCACAAGGTGAATGAATCTCTGCGGTTTAAAAATCTAAGACAGTCTATATGTAAATTCAGAGTTCAACCGTCTGTGTGTAGCTATCATAAAATTCTAAGATGTTATAAAATAGAAAGTTGCTTTTACAAACGTTAACCTCTCAATCCTTACACGAATCACGGTACTAGAGATGTTAAAGATCTTGAAGATCTTGGAAAACACTATCTGTTGGAACATGTAGGATTTTATTTATATAACCGACGTATCTAAAGTGAATATAAATCGCCAGACATATACAAAGTAACAATCTATAAAATTTAATTTAAAATTAAAATTTATTTATTTTAAAATTTATTGAAAAATTTCGAAAGAAAGAAAACGAATAATATCTCTTTGGTTACAAGGGAGAGGCAACGGAAGAAAAGACTGATACAACGCCGTTATATGAGATCACAGTCTCAATATTTATCGCCTCGCCTAATCACAGTCATGTTTCCCTCCTCTGCCACCGCTCGCGTATCGAAAGCCCGAGAAAGTGATTGAAATCATGTCGAGCGATCCTCAGTTCGCAGGTAAATCGTTCGACATGTCCGTTTCCTGCAAAATGATTCCCGATCGAATTAACATGATCTTAACGGCGGCGGCCGATCCTCCGTTCGAACAGTCAAATCGTTTCTCCGACTCCGTGATTATTTCCCCTTTGGAACGAAGAAGAAAGAAGAAGAAACTAAAAAAAAGGAGGACGTTGGCGAAGAGCGTTGATCCCGCGGGAACGTTAGCACTGGCAGAAATGCAAATCCGAGGGAAATCGAGGCTGTAAGAGGTTAGCTTGGCAAACATGTGGTTAGGTTGGCCCAGGTTATGATAGGTTCGCGTGGCTGAGCCACATTAGACAGATCCACGGATCGAGATCTGGAATCGTAGAAATTCCCCGCTCCTCCGCGCCCGACACGAGAGACGATACTCGGTTATTAGGCGCGTAACGCTGTTCCAGGCCCGTGTTCCATCGTTTTCTGTACGACCGGCCGGCACGGACCTAACTCACCTCGTACACGATTCGTCTTTTCACCAGGGCATCGCATCGTCTCCGCCGTGTAATTCCACCGTTTCCTAGACAGGGGAGGAATCGTAAGAATCAGGGAAAATTGCGGGACACAATTCCATCTTACTTTCCGGATTCGAGTGCTCGCTGTTGCTGCTATTGTTCGATTCAGCAAGCTGTTCGTGCATTATACAAAGTGGAGAAGATTCTCGTGGCTGACGAGAGAAGCAGGATCGATTCAGATTAGATCATGTTGATTTTGTTGGAAAAATTGAGGAGCAGAGAAAGTTCGACATAAAGGTGTATTTGTGGAAAATTTTTGAACTTTTTTAATTGAAATATAGGTTTCGTGTTTTGCAATTGATCAGCTTGGTTGTAATCTATATAATATAATGTATGTAATTGGTTTAATGTATATTTGTGTAATTTGTACGTAATTAATATTCCCTGCGGTAGATTTCTCTTGTCTCATTCTGAAAGGCACGATGATTATCCTGAGACGATGAGAAGCTTCATTAGAAAGGACCAAATTCGTTCGAACAATTTCCAGTTTCGTGGCATCAAGTATCTTTCAAAATTAACTTCAACTCCCAATTTTGAACACCAATATTGTTATCTAGATATTATTACAATATTGGTCTTCTAATTCTCCATGCTCTCAATCTATCAAATCCAATATAAACTGACTTCATCATGATTTAATCTCACTTAATCCTCTGGAGTCTCCTGATATATATGTTACCAACAGTGATCTCTCAAAGATTGAAACTTTATAAAACTGTACAAATGCCACCGAGTTTTTCTATATCTTTATTTTCTTTAAATTCTTTTCCATCATTCGTATTTCTCTAAAATTAAACAACATTTCAAGCTCGAACGAAATTTCAAATTCAACCTCCTTAAAATATCATGGATCATTTTTCTCGTTCGTCGAGCTGAACGTACGATTGAAATGCAATAATTCGAGGATTGCAGCAGGATTGACAATGATCTTCAATTATACTCACGTGGTCGGAAAACTCGCAACTTACGAAACTCGTAAAATTATGAATCATCGATGATACCTGTCCAAAGAGTTTAGAATGAGAATACCAATAATTGACAATACCACGAAGATCGATCATCGATCAGAGTAATTACAATCGAGCAAGCGTGCGACATCGACGCTCTCGTCTCGTTTCGAGCAATTCACTGATCTTGCTGCGAGGATGAAATAATTGAAGACCGATCGCAATTTCACGAGTTTCTCCGGCAGTCTGAGCTGACTTTCGTTCGATTGCATTACGACACCGGTTTCGCTGGCTCTCTCGGATCGATGCGATAAAAATGCTGTGTGCACGCCCGGCTGCTGGACGAACCGCGTCGACGTTGATGGACTTTATGCCGACGCGTTCAACCGTCTCGTAAATTTGCATAAAGTTGGCTGGAAACGACGACCCAGGCCGCGGTTAGGCGCGTGTTTATTGGACTGGTATAAGGATTGTGAGTTATTGGGTCCGATATTACGGGGGCAATTTGCGGTAGCGTGGCTAATGCGTTTTAATTGAACTGCCGCTAATTCGCTATGTCTCTTCAGACTTAATAATTTTATTACTTGGAAATTTCTTCCATCTGTTAGTTTCTTTCTTTCTTAAATTGAAATTTCTGAAAGATTCGAGCTGAAACGAAATTAATAGAAATTGCTCCAACTCTGATTGTTCAAAAATGAAAAGCAAACGAATTCGTACGTTTGCAAAGATCTCACTCAGTTGCAAAGTATTTCTAACGCGGTGAAAATTTATTCGAAATATATGTGAACATGCATCGTTACATATTGTACGGAAATCTTCTCGCTGTAGAAGCTTTTGGCACTTTTTATGCAAAATATTTTTGAATTAAACAGAGATTTCTCGGACGTTCAAAACAATTGGAGCACCTTTGCCAAACGAGACAAACTTCTTCGCCTGTTTCTCTGAAGAAATATCACACTCAAGTGTAATATTTATTAATTATATTTTCTTCTCTATTAATCACAATCATCTTCCTGAAGATATCTACAGACATACTAGATCAAAGTACCAAGTAGTATAGAATTCACAGAAATAACAAGAACAAACTACGTGGCTAAGCTTTTCCCTTTTTATTCCGCGAACAGCCAGTTAATGATCTGTTGCAGGTAGATGCACGAGTCCTTTTTATTTCCATCGCGTAATAATTTGGCTGATGGAAATCCGCGGAGAGGAATTTTCTGTAGAATGTTGGGTGAATGTGTGTCGTAAATGAGGCGGATCACACACTGGTATCAGCGTGTTCAATGGGATACCTTGGCCAGCCAGTAGAGTGTTCAATCGATTTCCACATTCCGGCGTTGAACTTCTTCGGAGTCCGATTCGAACCGATTCCGCTTCCCCGCATACTTCAACCTCACCATGCCCGAAAAATTCCAGTCGCTTACATCGACGTAAATTTCCAGAATTAATTCTGCATTTTCCTCCCGAGCGGGTAATCTCGATAGGAGATTTCCGCGTTTTCGAATTATTATACCGTTTAAGGCTACGAATGTACGTAGTTTGCGCGTACGCTTTACGATTTACGCGGATGTAAATCTTGAGCGATCACGGGACGTCTTGTTTGAATTATATTTAGTCTCGACGTAAGTATGGATTAAATGAATATTTAAATGAGTCACTGGGAACGATAGAGTTTGAACTTAAATATTATTCTTTTAATTAAAGAATCGGAATTACATTTCATTTTTATTGTATATAATATGAATTTAATTGTATTTTCATTGTACAATGTGAAATTCGAGCCACCCAGCAGACATTTAATTCAAATTTAAGTGTTATTTTAGCAAATTTTTATTGATTTAAACGGTATAGTCAGTATAGATTTGTTCTCGTGAAGATTTCACGTGTACCTAGAGTACTACAGAAACTACAATTTCGAATCAGATTAAACCAATTTAACACGAATTTAGAATGAATCAACTTCAACACCGATTATTATCATAAATTCCATCGTTAAATCAAGAATGATCACTTGAACGCATTTTAATCGTTTGACTCATTTTAAATTCAATTCTCGTTCATAATTCCAGGAAATGATCGTTTAAGTGATGAATGTGCCCGCGTATTACCAATCAAATCCAATCTAAATTCCTAATTTCCTGCAAAAATTTCTTCAAATCTTCACCGACATCCGCTGCTCGACAATAGAAGAATAATCAGAATCGTCGAATGAGATAAAAATAATCAGAGTAATTAGAATCATTAGACAAAAATAGCCGTCCGAGTGTACACGATCGTTGGCGAAATATTAATAGCCTCCGGTTAGTGATCGATCGGCCGTTCGATCGATCAACGATCCACCAGGAGGAAGTCACGTCGAGGAGTACTTCTACGATCGCCAGACGTCTATTCACGGTAGGGAACGATATTACAATGTCGTCGCGATGATAATAACGCATTCGATCAGAAGAGATGTATCGTGGCCTGTCCGTGCATTCGCGATCGGAACACGCTCTCGCGATGCGTGCCGTATGCACGGTCACGTATCCCCCTCGAATATTTCCACGTGTTCATTATCGATCGATCGGACGCACGGGTAGTTTAGTATCCGGCCAGAAGTCACTCGAAGAGCAGTCCATCGGATTCTATTCGCCAGCGGTAATTGCGAGAAAGCCGATCGCGATAAGCCCTTTTAATAATTGGGGGCTCGATCGTCTCACAAGTGGATTCGGGTCTTTCAACTGGGGTCAAAATAACAATAACAATAATAATAACAGTCGTAAAATTTTTATTTAAAAAAAAATTATATATTATAATGTTATAAAATATATATTATAATACTATAAATATATATAATACTGTATATTAAAATTAAAATAATATTAATTATATAAATATCATAATACTGTGTATATATATATATATAATACTGTGTGTACTAAAATATATATTACAATAGTATAAAATATACTATAAGTAAATATTATGAAATATAATATATATAATATATATAATACTATGTGTACTAAAATATATATTACAATAGTATAAATTATACTATAAGTAAATATTATAATAGTATAAAATATACTATAAGTAAATAGTATAATAGTATAAATTATACTATAAATAAATATTATAATAGCATAAAATATACTATAAGTAAATATTATGAAATATAATATATATAATATATATAATACTATGTGTACTAAAATATATATTACAATAGTATAAAATATACTATAAGTAAATAGTATAATAGTATAAATTATACTATAAGTAAATATTATAATAGCATAAAATATACTATAAGTAAATATTATGAAATATAATATATATAATACTATATGTACTAAAATATATATTACAATAGTATAAAATATACTATAAGCAAATAGTATAATAGTATAAATTATACTATAAGTAAATATTATGAAATATAATATAACATAATAATTGTTGCGATGAAAAATCAATAATTTAAATTTGTCCGTTACATAAGCTGATGATACTAACCTCAAAATGCAGAGAAACTACGTACGATCAAGGAATTAAATAAATGAGTTTTGTACATGCAGTAAGAAGAGACGAGGGCGAATAAAACGAGAAAAGAAAGAAAGCAAGAAAGAAAGGAAAAAGAAATCTTTGCCTTTTCGTTCATCTCGCGGTAATAATATCCCGAACGATGAAACGCAGTGCTCGGCGATTTCTCGTAAGGGGTGAGCCTCGAATCAACGGGTGTCCCAGAAAAATCCCGCCTGCATTTGGCTGCCGTTAAAAATCGACGGATAGAAGCGCAATTCTAACGTGTATGCACGGCAACTGTTGGGTTGGCAGCGGTCTCGCTTCGATTTTACGCGAACCAGCCGCGATAACGTTCCGGCCAGTTGCAAATGGAAAACGAGAACAGGTAGAAGAAGGAAGGTGCAATCAGCTTAATGAATAGTCGCCACGCGTAATTACAGTTGCCTTCCAGGTGAATCGAGATCCTCACGAACGTACGTAAGCTTCTTCTTCCACGGATCGGAAGAGGGATTCGATGGATTCTTCGACTGTGCTATCTGATTTCTTGCGATGCGTTTTTAGAACCGAGCGCGGTTCTGTGTGCACGTTCGTTCGTCTGCTAACATCGAAACGAAATTATTCAAGTCGAAACAAGCATTCGTTTATGCTCGGTATGTTGGCTCGTACATAGGTCGTTAGAACGCTCGGTACGAGGAACATAATAACTGGGGTAACTTTGTATTTGTATTTCGCGCGTAATAGAGAGAGCTCGAATATTTGAAAATAAATTGTAGAAAAGAATTTGTAAAAATAGGAAGGAGAAGTGTTTCTTTAGCGAGATTAAATTATTAAACTCGTTAGTTTTTACTTTTACAAGTTTGTTGGAGTTTAGTTGGGCGTCTTACTTTAGCAAGTTTATTTTAATTTAATTTTAATTAAGTCAGGTTATTATATAAACTTGCTTCTTCTTTTCACTTTTACGTGTTTATTAGAATTTAGTTTTGTATCTGATTTCAGTAAGTTTATTTTCATTTAAATTATTAAATTGAACCTAATTAAACTTGCTTCTTCTTTTTATTTTGACGTGTCTATTGGACTTTGGTTTAGTATCTCATTTTTGTAACTTTATTTTAATTTCAATTGAGTTAAATTATATTAAACTTGTTAAGCTTATTTCTTCTCTTTATTAAGATTTAGTTTAATGGCTCATTTCAGTAAGTTAGTTTTATTTTGATTAATTAATTTTAAAGTTTTAATATTAAGACACATAAGTAGGCATATAAATTAGATTCCATTTTTAACGAAGCTTGGAAAGTTGAATAATTTAACTTTTGCTTTTTATTTTTACAAGTTCTTTCGTATGATTTATTTTAATTTATAATACTTTATTAATATTAGTAATTTTTCGTTCATGTAGTAGAAATTTAAGTTCAAATAAATAAATTCAATCAGCAAGAGGATATTGACTAAAATTTGGTTGAAATAAATGGAGTTTTGCTATGTTAGATATTTAGGTATTGTTTCGTTTAAGTGTAGAGATTAAATTTAGCTTGTCAGGTGAAAGGGACGTTGTCTAAGATTTTGTGATTCCCGATAAGGATTAGTTTTGTTACGTGAAAGATATTTAGATTTGAATATTTAATTTGATCGGTTTCGAATCTTCCATCCTGATGATTGAATCAATTTAAAATATTTTTTAATTTTTCAAATTTATAACATCAATTGCAACTTTCTAGATAGCTTCTAAGTGTTGAAATACAAAAATTCTCTTTCTTAACATCCATTAGATGGGATATTTCTACGTATTCTTTCCTTGATTATCTTCAAATCTACTATTTTAATTAACCAAGAGTCAGCCTTAAAAAAATTCTTTCACAGGAAAAGAAACCATCTCGAGATTTCTTAACTTCTTGGAGAGTTTATCTGGTTTTAAATATTTTGACCATCTCCGGATCTATTCTGATAATGAAAGCAATGTCCCAAAATTTTACTAGAAAAACAAATCTACCGTATCAATCGATTATAATCGAAAAAGCTAAATTGTTTCATTGAAAATTTATTGCACTCGTCAAACATCAAAAGTTAATATCCTTCCCCGATTAAATTGTCCAACAACTTCGCTCAATACGTGTCGATGTTATTCAATCTTCCAAAATCTTTTCTTTACCAAACGAAAGCGTAAGATCAAATAATAATTTATCCTAACGTTGTAAATACACCGAGTGTATGTTTAAATCTCGTAAAATTGCAAAATCTAAAACGATGACAACTGATCGGGGAAAAAGTTGCAATCAGAATGGCCCTTCGACCGGTTAGCCGAAATCAAATAGAGGATTCCAAAATGTAAAACGTTATTAAATTATTAAATTATTGTTAAATAATTAATTATTCTACTCAATCAAGTTATTATTAAAATAACTTTAATAAATACTTTAATAAATACTTTATTGTTAAATATTTTTAATAAATACTTTATCAAGTTATTATTAAAATAAATTGAAAACTTTGTAAAATTGTTATTAAAGACAATACTAACCTGAAACAAAAGATTCATTCCCAGTTGGTACGCGAAAACCATTGAATCGCCATCTGTTCCCAATCAAAAGTTGCACCAGCCTTCTCCACGCGTGCGTCAGTGTATTACCATTCACTCACTGACCACTTCAATCTCACGCTATTTACGCACACATACACAGATATATATATATATATATATATATATATATATATATATATATAAAACACATTTATAAACCGCTTTAGCTGGCTCCCCCCCGAGCTGTCCTAGAAGATATACTCGCTACCATTAACATTATTATGTGAGCGAACGCTCGTCAGTGGGGATAAGTGAACGTAGCCGGCTTATTAAATTGCTGGTGTAACATTACGATTTACAGGGCAATAAGAGAGTTATCCAACCAGTGGCTCGCGAGTACACGCGCGTTAACGTTGCGTGTCTTTCCGCTGTAGGGTGTGTGTATGCGGCGTTCCCTCTTCAAAACTTCTTTTACCCTTACCGCTTTCCTCTGGTTCCAGTTGATCGTCGGTGTCGGTCGTTGGGGTGGGCGTCGAAAAAATGTAACGAGATAGCATGACGGCCGGCAATCCCGTGGCAAGGTGGTATTGGCGAATTAATTGCGATTAATGACAGCCGTGTCTCGAGCAACAAGATAGCGGGGGTGGTTTCTAGGAAAGATGTCGCCTGCCTTTCTTCGCGAATGTTATTTACTATTATTATTATTTTGATAGCGGGAATGTTGAGCAATCGAGCCATTTTTTCTTTTCTTTTTTGGTACAAGTCCATTTGACAAGTGGTGCAAGTCACTTATTGAGGGTTTACATGAACAAGTATATTTGAACTTAATATATATATATATATATATATATAATATATATTATGTCATGGTATATAATAATATCTATATGATATAAATAATAAATATGTATATTTATATTCATTACGTCTTATATAATTTTTTTATAATTATAATATTATATTATATAATTATAATTATACATATATTTTAAATAATTTTAATATTTTATATAACATGTATATTCGAAATTTTTATTGCACGAAAGGTGTATAAACGTTTTACGGGTAAAATGTGTATAGAATTTTTGATAGAGTACATATGAGAATTTCGAATGTACGTACACGTAGCATATACAGAATTCCTAGTCGCAAACGGCGAACGCCAGTTACAAATACCAAGAAACAAACTGTTCGTCGTATCGCAAATACATGAGAGAGGAGCACCTCGCGTTCGAACGTGGAAGGGTCTCGCGTACAAAAAGAGAGGAACAAAAAGGTTAGGAAGATTCAGGCGGAGGGGCCCCCGGAGAGGTTGCAGTGACTGCAACAGCGGAGCTCGTCTAAAAGGAGTCCTAGGCGGGTTATCGGTCGGTAGAGGCCGAACAACGTAGCAATTATCAGCCATTCCTCGCAAATAGCTGATGGTTAGTGATAATTATCTGCCGAGAACGCCACGCCATTGGGGCAGCATCGCGTACGAACGATCTATATACCGGGTGCCTAGAGCGAAACAGGTCCCCCCTCCCCCTTCTTTCTTTCTTGCTTTCTTTCTGCATCGAGTCCTGCACTATCCTTTTCTCTGCTTCTTCTGGCAGGGCGTTCTGCATTTCTCGTCTCGTTCGAAATTGACAGAGTAATGTTATGATAATTTCGGTTCTTTCGTCACGAAGGGAACCGGATTATGCCGTGGAACTGTCTGGGATAAATGAGTTCCTTGATCCAATGACGGCATTTGGAGATCGTAAATTGGGAATGTTTATTTTTTTTTTTTTTATCGTTCATAAGCATTTGACTATTGCATTATATTGAAATGATTTCATTTGTAGTAATTGTTGTTATTTTCGTCATCGGTCACAGTATTTGTGTGAATGTGGGAGAGCGATAAAAATTGCTCTCAACTAATGCTCTTAACTATCAATAATCACATAGTTTTAGATAGTTTTGAATGCCAGGTAAAATCAAATATCCTTAAAATATAATTAATATAATTTAAATGTAAAGACGTTATTGTAGTTTATAGCGCAATAATACAAATTATTACTTATTAGGGTTAAATATAGAACGTCACAAGTATCAAAAATTCTTTACTCTCTTCCAAGATGATTTCTAAGTTGTTCTTCGTAACTTTTGGCAAAAGTACGTAGTGAACTTCACCTCGCGAGACTTACGACGGATATATAAAATATCGTCGTCGTAATTCAAACGGAGGATGTGGAAGATTCTCTTAAACAAACTAGTAATTCCTCGGATACGCGTTATTTCTTCAACGAGAGCTGAAACGATAATCAAGATCCGAAGAATATTTTCTCCAAACGATGAAACAACATTGTAAGGCTTTAATGCCGGCAGTTTAGCAGACATTGCGAGTAAAAGTGCGAACTGGCTCGCGTCGTGTACCGCTTAGAACTTTATTATAACCTTTAAATAGATGTAATCTCGAAGTCATTACTGTTTACCTCTCAGGTATAGCAATCAGTGTTCGAATATAATCACGTTGGAGCGTGTAATTTGCGGGGCTGGATGTTTACCGTGTTCCAGGCGTTTGCGTTATACGGTTTACTTTCTTATTTTGCAACGCGTTCGATCATGTGGTCGCCGATCGAGGCACGGCAGCAACGAAATCTACGGCCTGTCACTGTCACCAATTTTCTATTGCCATAAATTTTCGAATCTGAATCGAAACGAGAATCGTTGTGAACCGTGGCGTTAATGAGCAATCGTGTATTTGAGGCCAAGGATTTATCAGGCGATATTTGTCTGTTAATTAACTTATTGATCACATTTGTTTTTCACTATGTACACGATGTTGGAAACTACAACCTAATGGACTCGAAATCTGTTTAATTTGAACAAAATCGTTACAGATTGTGGCCCCCAGTGTCATTAATCGTAATATATATTATATATTTATATAATAAATATTATAATAACTAATATTATACATTTATATATTTATATATTATATATATATATTAATCGTATTATAGGAGTCGATACTCATTGATCAATGAACTTGTTAACTTTATTTTCCAACTATCTACTACGTAGTCTCGAAATTTTAGAACCTTCGAATCATTTTGGAGTTGATCTCGAGAAACCAGTAGTCGCCCCATTTCACAATGCAGAAGCACACGATATTAGGTCAGTCTTGTCAAAATGCGCCAGTCTTTCACTGTAGAGACCTCGAACGGAATCGACCAGTTGGAGGCAGGGCAAGGGAAACATGCAAAATGGCCAGATAAAAGGGACTGGACGACACGCTCGAGGGAGATCCCAGGGTAAACCGGGACACAGCCGGTCGTTGCCACGGCAAATAAGCTCGACGAATACGCCCGAGCAACAGTGTGTTAAGTACTGGCATTAGGGTAATAAGCGTGCAAAGAGAGCGCCGTCGGCCTATCGGCGTCTAAGCTGGCACAGAAGTAGGTACTCGCCTCCACCTACTCAGAGATCTCTTCCTCGTTCGCCCTTGTTACGTGAGATCCACGATCTCTCTCCTACCCGGTAATCCTACGTTTCGCGTAGGAACGCACAGGGGAACGTACGTACACGGTGGTTTTTCTTTTTTTGGCGAACTTCTAGATTTCTGTTGCGGTTGAAGATCGTTTATATCGACGTAGAATTGGTGGGGATTTTCTTTTTTTTTTTTTTCTCTTTGCGGAGGGATGAAAAAATCAGGATCACTTAGAATTCCCTTGTATTTTTAAAATTTTGTTATTAGTTTTATCGTCCATTAAATTGATCTCGAAATAAATTTTTATTTGGTAGTTGCGAGGAAAAGAAGGTTACTTATTTCAATGCAATTCATGTGAGTCAATTTTTATTCATTCTATCTTCGAATACCTATCTATAGTGGCAGATCGAAAAAGAAAGTTTAACTCTGAAGTAATGTTCTTGCGTCACGGACTATAGTTTAAATAATTAAAATTGAAAGGACTATTTGACTTTATTTCGTATTTAATACCGCGATAGACATTAGCAAACGAAAAAATTGTTGGATATGTTATAAAGGTGTTTTTATAAGAAATAATTTCGTTCCATTGCATACTTCTTTCTAGTTCTATTTAAATTCTATTTGTGGTCTTTCTTTTTTTGTAAATTGATGTCGTAACTTTCACAAATGCTCGCTGATAATCTCACACTCGCAGCTAGCTTAATTACCTGCCCTCCAGAGAAAAAGAAACACCTTCTTACATACTGTTCTCAATTCGACCGATATGAACGCAGCTTAAGGGGTCCTGGTTTCGGAGTTTCGCCCGCTGAAAGCGCAGATACGATCTGACGGGCTAAATTGTTTCGGATTGTTGGTTAATTGGCAGCTCGTTTTGGTCCTGCAAACTCTGGACCGGTACCAGGGGCAGATTCGGAGAGAAGGGTAGAGAGAGAAGAAGAGGAAACGCCGGTGTGCAAATGCCTCGCCCACCTACCCCATGGTGAACCAATAATCGAAGTTCGATATAGCGACTCGGCTCAGTGTTATCCAATCGTGGACCCGGTTGCCACGCAATTGACAGGTTCTCCTATGGTAGGGGATCAAGGGGTGGTTGGGGGTGCCATGACTCTATATCTACAGACGTATGTAGATATGTACATACACATCGTGACTCTACAGAAAGATATAATTTGTTTTTATTACTATACTGCTGAGACGAAGAGTTTCTAAAATTAACCCTTCGACTGTTTAAAATTACCAAAAGTCCAGAACTGAACGAGCTGGATATAACAAATTAGGAATACATTCAGTTTTAAATATATATTTATATAGTTTTTGTACATTTATTATGATGTACCGTGATACATTGTCCCCTTTGAATTTCTGATGTCGAAACCAATTACGGTGAAACTTCTCGTATCTGAACTAAACGGGGGACAAAACGTGGTTCGTCCAATGGAACCTTCGGATAAATTAAATTACGTATATCTAGACGAGACTCGAGAAAATTGTTCGCTTATTTCGATATTCAAGAACGAATATAAAAATGAATTTCAATATTCCAGAGTTTAAAAATCGTTTTTGAACGATAATTTTATTTTTTGATACAGATATATAACAAACGTTGCACATTTTTTACTTCAAACCGTTGGATGTAATCATATATATGTAAGCATGAAAGTGCGCGAAAATTCGGCGCGAAAAGTATGAATAAAATACAACATACTAGATAGTAAAGCGTCAAATGTGAAATATTCAATTTCACGCGTCAGAGGGTAAAACCTTGTAATTTACGAATAATCACCTCGGACCACCGCAGTTGTTCGCGACTTCAAATACCGTGAGCATCGTCCAATAAATTCGGAAATCGAACGAGCGCGAGGCAGCAGCGATAAAAAGCGGCGAAAAACGGGGGAATCGATCAAGCCACCGTCGATATTTTTCCCGGGCAGATAAAAACGACGGTATTTACCGAGCAGATTTATTCGAATTGTACATATATATATATATATATTTTTTTTTTTGCCCGTAAATCGTTCGGTCCTCGTGCGTGTATAAATATAAATACAGCGGTTGTGAAAAATTTTCAGTCAGAGTGAAATTTTGTTTCAGTGTAAATTATGAAAGAAGGAAAACAAAAATACACAGCACTCATCGATACGCTGAACGAACAATTTATAACGATTAATTAAATGTCGGATTTTCAATTAGAGCGACGGAGACATGCTCCCAGCCAGCGAAAAATCTCTGACGTAAGTACCATTAAAAATAATCTGTCCAACCTCCTTTAAACCAGGAGATCAGATAGATTTATTTGAATTGTATTTTGATAATTTAGAAATATCCAAACATTTATGTATGCTGGCGTATCTTTCCTGCAACATTCGTTTCACTTTAAAAGTAAAGATATGGTAAAGTTGAAAAAAAATGGAATAAAATAAAAATGAAATAAAAATTTCACGTCGGTCGCGAAAAAACGATATCTACGCACGGGTGATAAAAGTGGCATGGTGGCGAACGCTCAGGGTGCTCCGTTACATTGTAAATGGGAGTTTGTCACGCGTCATTGACCACGAGCTGGCTATGTATTATTTAACAGCGTCCAGCTGCGACGCGTCGCGTAATCAATTTCTATATGAGCTTAATTACCATTAATAACAAATCGAACCAGACGTTATTAATGAATCGATTATCGGCACGTCTGATTTCCAACGAGGCACAGTTTTTTCTTGTCCTGTTGAACGATTAAAATTCTCTCCCACTTCCACCGTATATTAACTCCCTTTATTTCATCGATGAGATTACGAAACTGCACGCAAATCGTTTCTCCGAATAGACGTGGCGGGATTTTTATCGGAATAGACACGGACGTCGTGTGGATAATCGTAAATTCGGCAGATTTTAAATAACGTCCAACAATTCTGGAAACATTTAATTCTGGTAATTCGAAAAATCATGTTCGAAATTATTTGAAACTTAATAAAATACGTAACTAGAAGCTTGCATTCTTTATTGCATTGTAAAGTTTCTGTTTCTTTGCACTTTAGTCTCGTTGTCATAAATTTTTAAGATATCCCTCAGTCACTTCCATTCAATTTAACACTTACACTTCTCGCGTATCAATTTGATATTCAATTACCTATTCACAGTTGGTTTTTGTAAAATGGCATTAAACATTTACGAGAGCAGGAAATGATAAGTTAGAATTTACAGCGTACGCGCGAGGGGATGCATTTCGTGACGTTCGTCGTTTCATTTTAAAAGGGCACTCATTCTCGCGTTAATGCCATTTAATTGCCCGATGCTATCGCGTTGAGCATGTGAATCGTGAAAATAATCGTCGATCAGATTTTATAGATATTAATAAAACGCGAATGAAAGAAGCGTGTAAAGGGGTTGATATTTCTGTTCGTGTTAATCGGTGGTCATTTTTACGGAAGCTCTTTATCGGTCGATAACTCGACTGAATAAATTGTACATTAGATTCTACGGATTTGAATGGAAAGTGAAATTCAAATGGCAGGAACACGTAAGGGGTGGTCTCCGTTTATTAGACGATCATTCATTTCCACGTTGGCGTTGTTTAATTATGCCATCGTCTTTCAGCAAGCACGTAAGTCGAAAAAGAAGATCGTTCGTTCGTTTTCGCGGATTTTAATGAAATTTAAGAGGGAATTATTGTCATTTAATCATTATTATTTAATATTATTACTGATAATAATAAAATCATTATTTAATATTATTATTTTTACAATCACTGTTTAACATAATAATTGTTATTTAATATTATATAATATTAATATTAATTAATTAATATTTAATTATTATTTAATATTATATAATATTAATATTAATTAATTAATATTTAATTATTATTTAATATTATTACCAATAATAAAATCTATAACCGACGATATCTATTAAATTATTTTTAAAGTTATAAATTCATTTTATAACTAATATAAATAATAGCAATGAAACCTTTATAAATTCACTCTTAAATATTTTTGAAGCGACAAGTTCTTTACATTTCTCGAATTTTAACCTACTATCTTGTCGCAATCTTAAATTATTCTGAATTAAATTGAAACGTTACATTTATTGGTTGAAGCAATTCAGGTCCTTGAAAGCAAGTTTCTAAAAGAACATCGCCCAAAAATTTATATTTAGCTAAATAATTTTCGTCTACAACATTCTCCAAAATCTACGATATTCTCGAATTACTCCCAACAATTTCTATAAATTAATTACACCGCGCGAACAACATCAAATAACACCACCGGCAACTATAAACTAACATCTCCATAGGCGATGTCCACCAACAACCGCCTCTAATAACAATAACAATTTAACGCAATCTTATCCGCTCTTCGTACAAGCGAAGCTACAATCTCGCGAAAATTACAATTACCCGAAGCAACGAGCCAATCAGCCGACAATTTTCGTTAAACGTTTCGATCAACTTCTCTTCTTCTTCTTCTTCTTCTTTTTCTTTTTATATATATATATCCACTGTCGGACGTTTTCTTTTGTTTGTCAGTTGAAAATCGTCGAGTCGGTGGGGCGATAAGTCATGCCGTTCCGGCCGATAAATCGTTCGGCGAGGTATAATAAAAGTGTTTTGCATAGAATTCGAGCGTGCTTTTCGGGAAGGAAACGATTAACGTTTAACGAGATGGCGGCCAATTATAATTATCGTTCGATTGGTTGCCACGCGGAGACGATCGTTCATAACAGCATGTCTTACACGTGTTTCCGAGCGGGATAACGAGGCGAGTCGCGGTAATTGTCCTTTGTCTAATTACCGGCTGGCTCCGTCGGCTGACTAATTGTTTCGTCGGGTGAAAATAATGGGGCGTCGTCACGCGCGTGCGAATATCCTCACGCACGAGGCAGCGCCGATTTCCCTCGAACCGCTAGATTTCTTCGTCTTGGATCGTATCTCGGGTCTTCGCTTTGCTTCACTCGTGCATGTCGAAATTGTCGGATCCGCGTAACAAAGATATTAAAAATCATCTCGTCGAGGATTTAGATTGAGAAATGAATATCTAAACTTGAAGAGCCCTAAACGTCCCCGAAGGATGTGGAAGAGAAATTTAGAAACATTTGAGAAAGCTTCGAAAGGTAACTTTCTGTCTGAAGAGTATGAGATACAAAGATTCAAAATTTTGAATGCCATTTTAAAGAATTGTGTCGAGAAGAACACCGTTCTAAGCGTCTTTCGATATTTTAATACTTCGTATCAAAGAATTTCAGACACAAAGATTCACGTTCTACTAGAAACGTGAATCTCTTTAAATTATTTGCTCTCTTGGAGGTACTGTGCGTCTATCGATACAAGAACAAGAGCGAAGAACAAGAATGGAGGACAGTTAACAGGATCTGAGGCCTATCAATCACAGCCACGTTCATCGTTCTCGGGGTATCGACGACGAGAAATCAAGCAGCTTATCATTTCCGATCATTTTCCAGTTACTCAACTGTCGTTCTCTCGTCATCGGCGAGTAATTGGCCGCGAGTAGTTATTTCATTAGTGGAACCTGATCGAGAATCGACCACCAAGGGGACAGAAACGTGACACAAATTATGCCTCGTAACTGACTCTCCCACCCTTCCTTTTTAACCTTACAAATTGGAAAAATCGTCGAGAAACTCTCTCTCCGCGAGAAATAGAAAAAGTAGAATAAGAAAAGTTAGAAAAATAAAGGAACGAAGGACAAAGGAAATCACAATTATTAGGTAGCATCACAGTTATTTGTGCGAATTTGTATTTTTCAGATTTAGAAGGTATTAGAAAGTAAGTTTCAAAAAGTAACAGTTTGCAAAATATACCTATTGTAATAAAACATTATGCTATATAGTAAAATTATAACATATATTATGCTATATAGTAAAATT
This sequence comes from Tetragonisca angustula, assembly GCA_036937485.2. Taxonomy (NCBI): domain Eukaryota; kingdom Metazoa; phylum Arthropoda; class Insecta; order Hymenoptera; family Apidae; genus Tetragonisca; species Tetragonisca angustula. The sequence goes on from JAWNGG020000187.1 coordinate 432,573, forward strand.
ATAACATTAATAAATAAAAATAATTATTATTATATACTATAATAAATTATATTACAGTATATATTTATTAATAATTAATAGTAGTTAGTAGTAATTTTCGAAAAATTCAAGAAAAATTGTTCGTTACATTAACGAATAAAGATAATTATTATTATTATATACTATAATAAATTATATTACAGTATATATTTATTAATAATTAATAGTAGTTAGTAGTAATTTTCGAAAAATTCAAGAAAAATTGTTCGTTACATTAACGAATAAAGATAATTATTATTATTATATACTATAATAAATTATATTACTGTATAAATTTATTAATAATTAATACTTGTTAATAGTAATTTTCGAAAAATTCAAGAAAAATTGTTCGTTACATTAACAAATAAAGATAATTATTATTATTATATACTATAATAAATTATATTACAGTATAAATTTATTAATAATTAATACTAGTTAATAGTAATTTTCGAAAAATTCAAGAAAAATCGTTTGTTACATTAACGAATAAAGATAATTATTATTATATACTATAATAAATTATATTACTGTATAAATTTATTAATAATTAATACTAGTTAATAGTAATTTTCGAAAAATTCAAGAAAAATTGTTTGTTACATTAACGAATAAAGATAATTATTATTATATACTATAATAAATTATATTACTGTATAAATTTATTAATAATTAATATTAGTTAATAGTAATTTTCGAAAAATTCAAGAAAAATTGTTCGTTACATTAACAAATAAAAATTATTATTATATACTATAATAAATTATATTACAGTATATATTTATTAATAATTAATAGTAGTTAGTAGTAATTTTCGAAAAATTCAAGAAAAATTGTTCGTTACAAGACACTCCACTGTGTTATGCACACTGCATGAACTTTTCACTATGAAACATCTCAAAGACGCATGAAAATCCTCAGTTTTAGAGTAATTACTTGTTTATATTATAAGTAGATCATCGCTGGTGAACAATTTTTCTTCATTTTTATTAGCCTACGTGTAGGTCTGCTGTCGTCACGGGTCAGATAAATTATGAACGCGGAACGAAGCAAATGACACGATTATCGATATTAATACACGGTGGTTTTTCAATCTTGATAGCGTGTCGGTATCGTTCAGTTCCGCAGACACGCAATTGTAACGACGTTTTTTCACTCGGGGCTCGAGGATCAAGAGTCCAGTGTCTTTGAACTTCCGTCTCGTTAAAATATTCCACTACTCTGTGCCACGACTATCACTTTGGCTTCGACTATCCTCGGGGATTGATTTTCATACAAACGACGCTTGCTTTCAGCGTTTATCTCGATTGTTTCTGTGCTTTTCTATGATGGTTTGGGTTAGGTCTAGCCGGTACTACTATGTTTTAGAAATATTTATTTGATCGTTCTTGAGCAACGTGAACTGTTTTTTAGAATTTGAATTTCCTTATTTATTTGATCATTTTGGTCAATATGAATTCTTTATTTGATCATTTATGATGGACACGAATTTTTTTTAGAAAAATTTACTTGAATCATTCATTTGTATTTTACTTTTTACCTTACATTACAATTATTTATCATTTACTTTAATTTTCAATTGGTATCATTTATGAATGGATATCTATTATATCATCAGATAAAATTAAATAGACATAAATTATATAGGTAAAGGTAGATATATCATATCGTCAGATGATTCCACTTTTTGGTGCAATATCTTATAAATATAGAATAATAAATAAATAGTTCGCCGATAGAAAAATGAATTGAATCATGCGATTATTGTTTAGATTAAATATCATTCAATAATTCATATTAATTTATTTATTTCACTAATATCTATTTTATTTATCTCGATAATAATACTAAGTTTCATCTAGCTCTAACAAACGCGCGAAAAAGAATCTATCAAACTTAGAACCTACCACCAAAATTTAAACATAAAATGCGTTCAAATCAACTGCAAGAATACCAAGAATACAATATTGCACGGTGGTGTCGACTTTCCAATTTCCAAAAAGAAAGCAACAGATAGGAGAAGAGACAGAATATCCTATCATTATTCGCCATGTCTTGTACAAACACGCGCGGGTGGTGCAAATTACTCGGGACTGTCATTACACCTCGCCACACCGGCATCAAAGGGTGATTTCCATTGGAGAAACTCGTGAGACTTTCTCTCGGACGAGAGGCATCAGCGTCAATTTTCTCCCACTAGTTCCACCTCGACGATCGATCCATCATCGGCCGACGATTACGATCATGGAAATTTCCTTGTCGCGTATGAGAGAACAAACAAGACGGCGGCCTAGGTAATTTCTTCTTTCTGAGAGAGGAGCGTGGGTCCTTCGCGAGGCACGAAACCGCGATCGTCAACCGAGCGTTCATGCGTGTGCCCCATGGTACAACGAATGAGGGGGAGGAAAAAGGAAATAAACTTCTTGTTAAAATATATATTTACATCATCCGCTCCAATATCACATTTGCTTCAAAATCAGAGAAATGAAACGGTGCTTTAGCCAGCGAGAAATATATTATTTCTTTATTTCTTTATTTCTAACATGACACTTTCGACAATATTAATACAGTAAAAAGTAAACAATGAAATCACTGGAAATGTAAGAAATATTCCACCAAGGAATGTATACACATGTATTATATTACGTGTTGTTTTATTATATATACATATTTTATTACTTTGTTATTTTATTATATATATATATATATATATATATAAATATATTGCATTACATATTATATATAAAATATATGTAATATACTTATTATATATAATGTAATGTATTAATATATATATATTATTTTATATTGTATTATTATTACATATATAATTTATATTTATTTACATTATATTCTCGTTTAAACACCATACTATCATCCACATCTTAACGACCCGTACGTAAAAAATTAGAGTAATAACGAAACACCTGATTCTTCCATTTTTATAATACAAGTTGCAACACTGTGCGTTCGGTCCGACTGGTCATCCTTCCCTTCTCTCTTCTACCCTCTCACCGCCCGCTCCGACAGCATAATTATCGGGTTTAACTCGCGTTAAAGCATAGTTAAACGGGCAGCCGGAGTGGCGCGCCTAAAATGTGTGTTTAACCGGCTGTCCCGTTTTTAGAATCGTTCGTGTACGGCTTGTTCGTTCGAGTTACACCATTATTATCATCATTAGATTAATGACTGGATATCGAGTAACGTTGTTGCAAGAGAAATTCACCAAGGTATACCAAGCCGGACGCCATTGGTGAACTATGTTCGTTGGTTTTTTGGCAACTACCAGGTGTTGGAAAAAACTTCACTCACCATCAGAGAAATTTTAGGAAATTTCGTTGTCTGTATGATCATTGATTAGATCAGGGAAATAGCTTTCCATTGTTATTAGAGATGTTTGGATATTTACAGTTTTCAAGAAATGAAATGAAATTAACATCATGAAAATATAAATTTTGTTTTGGCCGATTATATTAAGTTATATTAAATATAGATTATATTAAATTGAAAAATTAATAAATTATTACATTTAAAATTGCAACATGTTAGAAATGTAAAAAAGAAGAATTATTTTTCGAAATACTATGACTCAAAAAAGGTGCAGCAATTTCGAAAAAAAAGTTTCAAACAATTGAAACAACTTAAAAAAGAATTATCAACTGTTCCGGATCACTGACGACCGAAACATCATAGTAACCTTAAGCGGTTACGATGAGATTCATTACCAATTAAACTTTCGTCGCGTGCACGTCGACCAAATTCTCCAAGATTGGAAAGAAATTCGTCTCGTTCCAGACATTCTGCGTTCGATTGCAATTAGCCTGGCAAAGTAAACTCGGTTTGTCTTGCCTCGAGATATCACGTGGATGAAAATCAAGGCTCGATTAACAACGCTAAAAACGAATCAGTCGAACGTGCAAAGAATCAATCATCAGAAGAGGGGCGACGAGGAGGGGAGGCGGGGATGTCGATAAATTACACGACGTTACGAGGAAATTGATAGTCTAATTATGACGATCCGGTCGGTAGCTAAAGAACCAATTTGCCGGCCGGCCAATCGACAGGCATCGTTCGATTAGGATTCAGGACGCGTGGTCGTCGCGTTAATTTCCATTGGTCGCCGGACGTGATCTTTACACGGCCGATAATCACAACCGGTGCCAAAAATCAACTGTTTAATATTAATAGGCCGATTAGATTAATCAAACTCCGTGGAGCCGGCGATCATCCACGCGCGGCCCACCGTTGCACCTCATAAATAATACATTCGCGCTTGTCCCCCCGGATGGACAGGATATTTCCGAGGTTCTTTTCGGAGGCAAGGAATGTTCAAAAAGTTGCGCGCAACTTTTGTGAAAAAATATGCGATCGAGTGAGATTTTTGTTATTTAATTTGAGATTTAATTCAAATAACATTGAACATAAAATAACACACTTACACAAGTATATATGATGTAATGTAAAATATAAAATACAAAATAATAATTAATTTAATATTACTGGTATTAATGTATATCGGTATAATATTATTTTAAATTATTATCTTAAACGCATCCAGTGAGGGTGCATTTGCATTGAGGATATTTCGAAGGGGAAGTTGATATTTATCATTTTCTTTAATTTATCTAAAAATTTAAAAGAATACAACCGTAATACGGCAATACGGATATAATGATCGTCGATATCAGAATGACGACAAAAGACAACGATGATTTGTTGAGACTCATGTAATAATTTATCGAAGAATTACAAAAATGTACATTATAAAGATGTCCTTTTTCCGTCTGTCATAGAAAATTGAAACTAATTTAAATCTACGTAGTTCGTATTTAGAGTTAATTCGATTGACTTAGATAAGTGAGAACTAAATTCATCTTTCACCATGTTTGTTCAAAACAGTGCGCAATTATAATTCTTGCCTTCATGTTCTATAAAGACACGGACATTTATACATTCTGTATTTCGAACTTTATAATGAGGCCGTAAATCAGGGTAACGTAACCTCAACTTTAGTCTCGTTCCTGCTCGATCCAGATTAGTGATAGGATCCGACCACTCGCTCTCTGTTTCTTGATGCACAATCTCTCTCAACTAGTAGTAACTTAACTCGCGATTCTAATTACGTGGAAACAATCTGACCCGTTTCTCATCTCAGCCGCTCCTTAACACCTGCGGCTATTACCAAATCACATTCCTAGCCTCAGAACTAATTTAATCGAATAATTGAATTAGATCTGCAAAAGATAATCATCAAATACGAATTAACAGCGAACGATCATAAATGTTGACGTTGAATTACAAATAAATAAATGAAAACAAAAATCAAATCATTGTAATAAATTCGTAGAACACTAACTTTGTGATAGAAAAATTAAAAAATTATTATTAGTAAACAGAAAAATTGTTTTTCGAAAAGAAACAAAAATTCTCAATTGATGATAATTAACTCACATCAACAACAGATTAATCTTGATCGGTACGGAGACAAAAACTCATTAATAAAAACTCATGTTGCGTGAACATCGACAGAAATATAGAAGTGAAATTTTAAACAATAATTCTGAATATTTTAATCGTTTAAAGATTACTTAATATTTAAAAATATTAAAAGAGTAAAAAGTAAATTAAAAGACCAATTGTGAACTATGCAAAAATTCTTATAATACTGAAGAGAATTTGAGAAATAGAAGCATCAGTCGAAACAGGACACACCAATGAGACGCGTGCGTAGTCACCTCCACGTGCTGGCTCTGGAAATTGGTATCGTAATTTAAATATTAATATCTCGGAGAAATCTTCCTTATAAAGCGAATCAAATCTCAATTTCTCCGAAAATTATCATATGCAAAACGATATCAAGTTAAGAATTGTGCAACCTATAGTATAGAAAAGGCTGTAAAAATTCATACTATATTACACGGAAAAAGTTGTAGAAATACTCAGCAGGTTAGTAAACTACTGAAGCAAAATCAGAATTTTCAGCAGCACGAGATACTCCCGCATAAACCTCTTTCGAAAAACCAATTGAAGAGAATCACAGGAAAGAGACCACAGTAATGCTACCTTCTCAAAAATCATATACTCCTGATATAAGAATAGAAATTTCAACGAAATGAACCTGCTAGCTTTCGAAATATTTGCGCTAAAATTTTTATCGAAAGGCCTCTGTATCAGGAGCACCTCCCATAGAGTTGCTTGGTCGTGTCACCTCTTACAGTATCATGTACTCGTGATACAAAAATCAAACTTTCAACGAAATGAACTTGATAGCTTTCAAAATATTCGCGCTAAAATTTTTATCAAAAGACCACTGTACCAGGAGCACCTCCCATAGGGTTGATTGGTCGTGCCACCTCTTCGAGTATCATGTACTCCTGATACAAAAATCGAAATTTCAACGAGATGAACCTGCTAGCTTTCGAAATATTCCCGCCTAAATTTTTATCGAAAGACGTCTGTATCAGGAGCACCTCCCATAGAGTTGCTTGGTCGTGCCATCTCCTCGAGTATCATGTACTCCTGATACAAAAATCGAAATTTCAATGAGATGAACCTGCTAGCTTTCGAAATATTCCCGCTCAAATTTTTATCGAAAGACATCTGTATCAGGAGCATCTCACATAGGCTTGCTTGGTCGTGCCACCTCTTCGAGTATCATGTACTCCTGATACAAAAATCGAAATTTCAATGAGATGAACCTGCTAGCTTTCGAAATATTCCCGCTCAAATTTTTATCGAAAGTCCTCTGTATCAGGAGCATCTGCCATAGAGTTGCTTGGTCGTGCCACCTCTTCGAGTATCATGTACTCCTGATACAAAAATCGAAATTTCAACGAGATGAACCCGCTAGCTTTCGAAATATTCCCGCCTAAATTTTTATAGAAAGACGTCTGTATCAGGAGCACCTCCCATAGAGTTGCTTGGTCGTGCCATCTCCTCGAGTATCATGTACTCCTGATACAAAAATCGAAATTTCAATGAGATGAACCTGCTAGCTTTCGAAATATTCCCGCTCAAATTTTTATCGAAAGACATCTGTATCAGGAGCATCTCACATAGGCTTGCTTGGTCGTGCCACCTCTTCGAGTATCATGTACTCCTGATACAAAAATCGAAATTTCAACGAGATGAACCTGCTAGCTTTCGAAATATTCCCGCTCAAATTTTTATCGAAAGTCCTCTGTATCAGGAGCATCTCCCATAGGGTAGCTTGGTCGTGCCACCTCTTCGAGTATCATGTACTCCTGATACAAAAATCGAAATTTCAACGAGATGAACTTGCTAGCTTTCGAAATATTCCCGCTTAAAATTTTATCGAAAGTCCTCTGTATCAGGAGCATCTCCCATAGGGTAGCTTGGTCGTGCCACCTCTTCGAGTATCATGTACTCCTGATACAAAAATCGAAATTTCAACGAGATGAACTTGCTAGCTTTCGAAATATTCCCACTCAAATTTTTATCGAAAGACCTCTGTATCAGGAGCACCTCCCACAGTATTACTTCCTCGTGCCACCTCCTCGCGTATCATGTACTCCTGATACAAGAATCGAAAATTCAACGAGATGAACCTGCTAGCTTTCGAAATATTTCCGATTATTGTATCAGAAGTACATGATACTCGTGAAGGTGGTACGACCAAGCAACGATACGGGAGGTGTTCCTGATACAGAGGCCTTTCGATAAAAATTTTAGCGCGAATATTTCGAAAGCTAGCAGGGTCATCTCGTCGAAATTTCGATTTTTGTATCAGGAGTATATGATACTCGAAGAGGTGTCACGACCAAGCAACCCTATGGGAGGAGCTCCTAATACAGAGGTCTTTAGATAAAAATTTCAGCGCGAATATTTCGAAAGGTAGCAGGGTCATCTCGTTGAAATTTCGATTTTTGTATCAGGAGTACATGATACTCGAAGAGGTGGCACGACCGACCAACCCTATGGGAGATGCTCCTGATACAGAGGTCTTTCGAGAAAAATTTTACCGCGAATATTTCGAAAGGTAGCAGGGTCATCTCGTCGAAATTTCGATTTTTGTATCAGGAGTACATGATACTCGAAGAAGTGGCACGACCAAGCAACCCTATGGAAGGTGCTCCTGATACAGAGGTCTTTCGATAAAAATATTAGCTCGAATATTTCGAAAGCTAACAGGGTCATCTCGTTGAAATTTCGATTTCTGTATCAGGAGTACATGATACTCGAAGACGTGGCACGACCAAGCAAACCCTATGAGAGATGCTCCTGATACAGAGATCTTTCGACAAAAATTTGAGCGGGAATATTTCGAAAGCTAGCAAGTTCATCTCGTTGAAATTTCGATTTTTATATCAGGAGTACATGATACTCGAGGAGGTGGAACGGGGAAGTAATGCTATGGGAAGTTCTCCTGATACAGAGGTCTTTCGATGAAAATTTAAGCACGAATATTTCGAAGGTTAGCAAGTTCATCTCGTTGAAATTTCTATTTTTGTATCAGGAGTACATGATACTCGAAGAGGTGGCACGACCAAGGAACTCAAAGGGAGGTGCTCCTGATACAAAGGTCTTTCGATAAAAATTTTAGCGCGAATATTTCGAAAGCTAGCAGGGTCATCTCGTTGAAATTTCGATTTTTGTATCAGGAGTACATCATACTCGAACAGGTGGCACGACCAAGCAACCCTATGAGAGATGCTCCTGATACAGAGATCTTTCGACAAAAATTTGAGCGGGAATATTTCGAAAGCTAGCAACTTCATCTCGTTGAAATTTTGATTTTTGTATCAGGAGTACATGATACTCGAGGAGGTGGCACGAGGAAGTAATGCTATACGAGGCGCTCCTGATACATAGGTCTTTTGATGAAAATTTAAGCAGGAATATTTCGAAGGCTAGCAAGTTCATCTCGTTGAAATTTCGATTTTTGTATCAGGAGTACATGATACTCGAGGAGATGGCACGAGGAAGTAATTCTATGGGAGGTGCTCCTGATACAGACGTCTTTCGATAAAAATTTAGGCGGGAATATTTCGAAAGCTAGCAGGTTCATCTCGTTGAAATTTCGATTTTTGTATCAGGAGTACATGATACTCGAAGAGGTGGCACGACCGACCAACCCTATGGGAGGTGCTCCTGATACAGAGGTCTTTCGAGAAAAATTTTACCGCAAATATTTCGAAAGGTAGCAGGGTCATCTCGTCGAAATTTCGATTTTTGTATCAGGAGTACATGATACTCGAAGATGTGGCACGACCAAGCAACCCAAAGGGAGGTGCTCCTGATACAGAGGTCTTTCGATAAAAATTTTAGCTCGAATATTTCGAAAGCTAACAGGGTCATCTGGTTGAAATTTCGATTTCTGTATCAGGAGTACATGATACTCGAAGAGGTGGCACGACCAAGCAAACCCTATGAGAGATGCTCCTGATACAGAGATCTTTCGACAAAAATTTGAGCGGGAATATTTCGAAAGCTAGCAAGTTCATCTCGTTGAAATTTCGATTTTTGTATCAGGAGTACATGATACTCGAGGAGGTGGCACGGGGAAGTAATGCTATGGGAAGTTCTCCTAATACAGAGGTCTTTCGATGAAAATTTAAGCACGAATATTTCGAAGGTTAGCAAGTTCATCTCGTTGAAATTTCGATTTTTGTATCAGGAGTACATGATACTCGAAGAGGTGGCACGACCAAGGAACCCAAAGGGATGTGCTCCTGATACAGAGCTCTTTCGACTAAAATTTCAGCTGGAATATTTCGAAAGCTAGCAAGTTCATCTCGTTGAAATTTCGATTTTTGTATCAGGAGTACATGATACTCGAGGAGGTGGCACGGGGAAGTAATGCTATGGGAAGTTCTCCTAATACAGAGGTCTTTCGATGAAAATTTAAGCACGAATATTTCGAAGGTTAGCAAGTTCATCTCGTTGAAATTTCGATTTTTGTATCAGGAGTACATGATACTCGAAGAGGTGGCACGACCAAGGAACCCAAAGGGAGGTGCTCCTGATACAGAGGTCTTTCGAGAAAAATTTGAGCGGGAATATTTCGAAAGCTAGCAAGTTCATCTCGTTGAAATTTCGATTTTTGTATCAGGAGTACATGATACTCGAAGAGGTGGCACGACCAGGCAAACCCTATGTGAGATGCTCCTGATACAGAGGTGTTTCGACAAAAATTTGAGCGGGAATATTTCGAAAGCTAGCAAGTTCATCTCGTTGAAATTTCGATTTTTGTATCAGGCGTACATGATACTCGAGGAGGTGGCACGGGGAAGTAGTGCTATGCGAGGCGCTCCTGATACATAGGTCTTTTGATGAAAATTTAAGCAGGAATATTTCGAAGGCTAGCAAGTTCATCTCGTTGAAATTGCGATTTTTGTATCAGGAGTACATGATACTCGAAGAAGTGGCACGACCAAGCAACCCTATGGGAGGTGCTCCTGATACAGAGGTCTTTCGATAAAAATTTTAGCTCGAATATTTCGAAAGCTAACAGGGTCATCTCGTTGAAATTTCGATTTCTGTATCAGGAGTACATGATACTCGAAGAGGTGGCACGACCAAGCAAACCCTATGAGAGATGCTCCTGATACAGAGATCTTTCGACAAAAATTTGAGCGGGAATATTTCGAAAGCTAGCAAGTTCATCTCGTTGAAATTTCGATTTTTGTATCAGGAGTACATGATACTCGAGGAGGTGGCACGGGGAAGTAATGCTATGGGAAGTTCTCCTAATACAGAGGTCTTTCGATGAAAATTTAAGCACGAATATTTCGAAGGTTAGCAAGTTCATCTCGTTGAAATTTCTATTTTTGTATCAGGAGTACATGATACTCGAAGAGGTGGCACGACCAAGGAACCCAAAGGGAGGTGCTCCTGATACAGAGGTCTTTCGAGAAAAATTTGAGCGGGAATATTTCGAAAGCTAGCAAGTTTATCTCGTTGAAATTTCGATTTTTGTATCAGGAGTACATGATACTCGAAGAGGTGGCACGACCAGGCAAACCCTATGTGAGATGCTCCTGATACAGAGGTGTTTCGACAGAAATTTGAGCGGGAATATTTCGAAAGCTAGCAAGTTCATCTCGTTGAAATTTCGATTTTTGTATCAGGCGTACATGATACTCGAGGAGGTGGCACGGGGAAGTAGTGCTATGCGAGGCGCTCCTGATACATAGGTCTTTTGATGAAAATTTAAGCAGGAATATTTCGAAAGCTAGCAAGTTCATCTCGTTGAAATTTCGATTTTTGTATCAGGAGTACATGATACTCGAGGAGGTGGCACGGGGAAGTAATGCTATGGGAAGTTCTCCTGATACAGAGGTCTTTCGATGAAAATTTAAGCACGAATATTTCGAAGGTTAGCAAGTTCATCTCGTTGAAATTTCTATTTTTGTATCAGGAGTACATGATACTCGAAGAGGTGGCACGACCAAGGAACCCAAAGGGAGGTGCTCCTGATACAGAGGTCTTTCGAGAAAAATTTGAGCGGGAATATTTCGAAAGCTAGCAAGTTCATCTCGTTGAAATTTCGATTTTTGTATCAGGAGTACATGATACACGAAGAGGTGGCACGACCAGTCAAACCCTATGTGAGATGCTCCTGATACAGAGGTGTTTCGACAAAAATTTGAGCGGGAATATTTCGAAAGCTAGCAAGTTCATCTCGTTGAAATTTCGATTTTTGTATCAGGCGTACATGATACTCGAGGAGGTGGCACGGGGAAGTAATGCTATGCGAGGCGCTCCTGATACATAGGTCTTTTGATGAAAATTTAAGCAGGAATATTTCGAAGGCTAGCAAGTTCATCTCGTTGAAATTGCGATTTTTGTATCAGGAGTACATGATACTCGAAGAGGTGGCACGACCGACCAACCCTATGGGAGGTGCTCCTGATACAGAGGTCTTTCGAGAAAAATTTTACCGCGAATATTTCGAAAGGTAGCAGGGTCATCTCGTCGAAATTTCGATTTTTGTATCAGGAGTACATGATACTCGAAGAAGTGGCACGACCAAGCAACCCTATGGAAGGTGCTCCTGATACAGAGGTCTTTCGATAAAAATATTAGCTCGAATATTTCGAAAGCTAACAGGGTCATCTCGTTGAAATTTCGATTTCTGTATCAGGAGTACATGATACTCGAAGACGTGGCACGACCAAGCAAACCCTATGAGAGATGCTCCTGATACAGAGATCTTTCGACAAAAATTTGAGCGGGAATATTTCGAAAGCTAGCAAGTTCATCTCGTTGAAATTTCGATTTTTATATCAGGAGTACATGATACTCGAGGAGGTGGAACGGGGAAGTAATGCTATGGGAAGTTCTCCTGATACAGAGGTCTTTCGATGAAAATTTAAGCACGAATATTTCGAAGGTTAGCAAGTTCATCTCGTTGAAATTTCTATTTTTGTATCAGGAGTACATGATACTCGAAGAGGTGGCACGACCAAGGAACTCAAAGGGAGGTGCTCCTGATACAAAGGTCTTTCGATAAAAATTTTAGCGCGAATATTTCGAAAGCTAGCAGGGTCATCTCGTTGAAATTTCGATTTTTGTATCAGGAGTACATCATACTCGAACAGGTGGCACGACCAAGCAACCCTATGAGAGATGCTCCTGATACAGAGATCTTTCGACAAAAATTTGAGCGGGAATATTTCGAAAGCTAGCAACTTCATCTCGTTGAAATTTTGATTTTTGTATCAGGAGTACATGATACTCGAGGAGGTGGCACGAGGAAGTAATGCTATACGAGGCGCTCCTGATACATAGGTCTTTTGATGAAAATTTAAGCAGGAATATTTCGAAGGCTAGCAAGTTCATCTCGTTGAAATTTCGATTTTTGTATCAGGAGTACATGATACTCGAGGAGATGGCACGAGGAAGTAATTCTATGGGAGGTGCTCCTGATACAGACGTCTTTCGATAAAAATTTAGGCGGGAATATTTCGAAAGCTAGCAGGTTCATCTCGTTGAAATTTCGATTTTTGTATCAGGAGTACATGATACTCGAAGAGGTGGCACGACCGACCAACCCTATGGGAGGTGCTCCTGATACAGAGGTCTTTCGAGAAAAATTTTACCGCGAATATTTCGAAAGGTAGCAGGGTCATCTCGTCGAAATTTCGATTTTTGTATCAGGAGTACATGATACTCGAAGAAGTGGCACGACCAAGCAACCCTATGGGAGGTGCTCCTGATACAGAGGTCTTTCGATAAAAATTTTAGCTCGAATATTTCGAAAGCTAACAGGGTCATCTGGTTGAAATTTCGATTTCTGTATCAGGAGTACATGATACTCGAAGAGGTGGCACGACCAAGCAAACCCTATGAGAGATGCTCCTGATACAGAGATCTTTCGACAAAAATTTGAGCGGGAATATTTCGAAAGCTAGCAAGTTCATCTCGTTGAAATTTCGATTTTTGTATCAGGAGTACATGATACTCGAGGAGGTGGCACGGGGAAGTAATGCTATGGGAAGTTCTCCTGATACAGAGGTCTTTCGATAAAAATTTTAGCTCGAATATTTCGAAGGTTAGCAAGTTCATCTCGTTGAAATTTCGATTTTTGTATCAGGAGTACATGATACTCGAAGAGGTGGCACGTCCAAGGAACCCAAAGGGAGGTGCTCCTGATACAGAGGTCTTTCGAGAAAAATTTGAGCGGGAATATTTCGAAAGCTAGCAAGTTCATCTCGTTGAAATTTCGATTTTTGTATCAGGAGTACATGATACTCGAAGAGGTGGCACGACCAGGCAAACCCTATGTGAGATGCTCCTGATACAGAGGTGTTTCGACAAAAATTTGAGCGGGAATATTTCGAAAGCTAGCAAGTTCATCTCGTTGAAATTTCGATTTTTGTATCAGGCGTACATGATACTCGAGGAGGTGGCACGGGGAAGTAGTGCTATGCGAGGCGCTCCTGATACATAGGTCTTTTGATGAAAATTTAAGCAGGAATATTTCGAAGGCTAGCAAGTTCATCTCGTTGAAATTGCGATTTTTGTATCAGGAGTACATGATACTCGAAGAAGTGGCACGACCAAGCAACCCTATGGGAAGTTCTCCTGATACAGAGGTCTTTCGATAAAAATTTTAGCTCGAATATTTCGAAAGCTAACAGGGTCATCTCGTTGAAATTTCGATTTTTGTATCAGGAGTACATGATACTCGAAGAGGTGGCACGACCAAGCAACCCTATGGGAGGTGCTCCTGATACAGATATCTTTCGACAAAAATTTGAGCGGAAATATTTCGAAAGCTAGCAAGTTCATCTCGTTGAAATTTTGATTTTTGAATCAGGAGTACATGATACTCGAAGAGGTGGCACGACCAGGCAAACCCTATGTGAGATGCTCCTGATACAGAGGTGTTTCGACAAAAATTTGAGCGGGAATATTTCGAAAGCTAGCAAGTTCATCTCGTTGAAATTTCGATTTTTGTATCAGGCGTACATGATACTCGAGGAGGTGGCACGAGGAAGTAATGCTATGCGAGGCGCTCCTGATACATAGGTCTTTTGATGAAAATTTAAGCAGGAATATTTCGAAGGCTAACAAGTTCATCTCGTTGAAATTGCGATTTTTGTATCAGGAGTACATGATACTCGAAGAGGTGGCACGACCGACCAACCCTATGGGAGATGCTCCTGATACAGAGGTCTTTCGAGAAAAATTTTTGCGGGAATATTTCGAAAGCCAGCAGGTCATCTCGTTGAAATTTCGATTTTTGTATCAGGAGTCCATGATACTCGAAGAGGTGTCACGACCAAGCAACCCTATGGGAGGTGCTCCTGATACAGAGGTCTTTCGATAAAAATTTTAGCGCGAATGTTTCGAAAGGTAGCGCAGGGTCATCTCGTTGAAATTTCGATTTTTGTATCAGGAGTACATGATACTCGAATAGGTGGCACGACCAAGCAACCCTATGAGATGTGCTCCTGATACAGAGGTCTTTCGAGATAAATATTAGCGCGAATATTTCGAAAGCTAGCAGGTTCATCTCGTTGAAAAAGTTAATCGTGAATATGTCGAAAGTTTTATCGAAAGAGCTCTTTATCAGGACATTGCTGGATGGGTGGCTTCGTTGTGTCAGTTGCCTGACTGCCATGTGCTCTTGATGGAATATTCGAAATTTCATCGATTTCTACTTTCTTGTTTTCGAAGTATTTTCTCTTAGAGTTTTATCGAAAATGTTCTGTATCAGGAGCATATCTGAGTGGGGCTTTGTTGTTGGATCTCGTTGAATTTCATGTTCTTCTGATAGAATTTGTCTTTCAGCGGGTGTAATTTATTTATTAACTAATTATTTCTACGTTCCGCAATATGAAGTGGACTGTTGGTTGCGTAGTTCTTAGCTTGATATTATTTTATAAATGGTAATATTCGGAGAAATCGAAATTTGTTTCGTTTCAGAATGAGTGATACTACGATATATTAATATTTGGTAAACGATAGCAATTACCAAGACCCATCACGTGGAGGTGACTACGCACGGATCTCGTTATAATGTATCTTATATCAGTACTGTTTTACATATTTATCACAAGATCAGTTTACAGTTGAATTGAATTTAAGCTGTTTATTAAAAAAAAGGAACAATGTAGTTTATTTAGAATATTGGAAGAAATATTCTTGTTAAAAAAATTAGTAGTAAATGCAATGCTATTTTTCTAATTTTATGTTCAAAGAAAAATACTTAGAGTATTTAATAATATTTAGATAGCAACTCATTCCCAACTCTGATTCCGCTTAGTCGCTGGTATATACTAAAAAAAATGTCGTATCGACGAAGTGGACAAGCTGACAGGAGCATTGAATCACGATAAGATCGTACGTACACACGCTCGTTGGTATATACATACTTCCCTTAGCATTGTTTAATGAAACGGGTTCTCGGCTCTCTAATGCCATTCGTGGCTGAGAGGGTGATATCCCGTGAGGTGGTAGGGAACACCATCCTCGTATCTGCGCGTATATTTTTCAGCCTGTACGCTTGTACGCGCTTGTACGCGCGTGGAACATCCGAGACGGGCGTGCAGGCGGCCGCCTGTGTGTGCCAAGTTGTACGGATATTCCATACGATGCCGGAGGGCTGATAGAGTCGTCATGTGCCTCTGTGTAATCAGGGGCTCTCAGTTGCGTCTGTCTGATTTCTCAAGCCTAACAAACCTAACCTCCGACAAATGCTACCCGTAATGATATCCAGTTTTCAGACGATTCTTCCACGATCTGATTCGAATTCTCTGGCCGATCGGTTCCGCGGTCTGGATTGAGCGAATCGATGATTCGAATTGTAGGTTCGCTTGGAAATTGGAACATTTGGGGATTTAGGGATTTGAAGGTTTATTGAAGGTTTGATAATTGAGAAATTTGAGAATTTAGGAATCTAGGGAGTCGCGAGTTCGGGTAGCTGGAAATTACCGCAATTCGCGAATTCGGAGACGTGGAAATTTTGTAACTGGAGATGTCTCAGAAATTTCTGGGAATTTAAAAATTGCAAAGTTTGGAAATTTCGAAATTATTTAGCTACTTCATTTATCAGTTGTTTACTAAAAATCATCACATCAGTGAACCTCAATCTGTGAGTCCGAGCGATCCATCAAAATGGTGCAAATTAAAAATTCGAGTCCCCATATCAAATTTATTTCCTCTCGATTCCTAGTAGACGAGAACCTTTCCAGACCCTCCCTCCCCTGGACACGAGCTAAAATCCCGCGATTATGAATCCCGAATTAATTCCCGAAAATTTAACCGGGTCATCGACGTGTTTCTACGAACGAGGAGATCATGTTTAATCGCGCTGCAGCAGCGATAATCGCCGGCGATACGCCGCGGACGCATGATGCATCGTGTAGCTGCTATCGCGACACGAGTTCCAGGAAGATTAGAGCAGCTAATTAATAAAGCGGGGGTTATCCGCGTTACATCTTCGCGGCATTAGCCGGCCGAATGGCCGCTTCATGGAATCCGATATCTCGACGGCCGATCGAGCTTTAATAAAGTTCTCCGCGGCGGCGAACACGCCGGGAGATGGAGAGAGGATCGGTCGAAGAAGTCGATGTGTGTGTGTGTGTGTGTGTGTGTGTGTAGGGGAGTCGAGAGGAAGAGAATCTGCTGGAATTTCGTTGGTACGAACGTGACCCACGAGGGAACGGGCAACGCGAGAAACGTTCGAACGAGGCTTGTCATGATTCGATGCTCGCCGCGCTTGTTTGATAAACGATTCCCCGGTTTTTCCCGGGGGAGCTTGGATAGGGAGCAATTGCCCGAGAAATTGAGGTTACCTTCGATGGAGCTTTTGTTCGAAAGGGAAGATATTTATATGGGATTCGATGGTCTGACAAGTCGTTTGCATAGATTTCCTTTCGAACGCGTTGGCTGGACAATGGGATCGGGAGGATGATTCCAAAGTTGGAATTATCTATTAGAGAGTTGGGAGTTACTTATTTAGCGGAGCTGTTTGTCAAAAGTAATTATTGGACAAGGCACATTGTATGCTAGTTCATTATCGATCGTAATAAATTCGTTATTTAATTTATCATTAAATTGTTATTTAACTTACAATCGACTCACAAACGTAAAAACGACGCAACGGATTGACGATCAAATTGATTTCGACGATCAAATTGATAAAAAGCAGAAGAGGAGTTCAATTTCCTGTAGATTCGAGATATGAAAAGGGAATTGTTACAAACTAATCAACGTTATAATAGGTACAATTTCTTCCCAAGTGGAACGGTGTCTTTATCCGTGGCCCATCTTGTAAACGAAACGTCTTTACCGCGGTAAGACTGCCGATAAGCCTTAAAAGATAGCCTACTCGGGGATACATTTTAATTATTCATACGGGACACCCGTGGATATATCCCTGCTCGAGTTTAGTTCGTCACGTCCATCGATCTCGATCCCAAGTGCAGCGTCGTGCCGTCTGTTTGAGAAAATCACTGGTACCTGCTCGAAAGTTCTCTCTCTTTCTCTCTCTCTCTCTGTTTCTCTTGTTCTCTCGACGTACGAAAGCAGAAGAGAGGAAGAAAGGAGAACGATAGCTCGATTAGTTTGTAATTTATTCGACGTTTTGTAATTTAAATGCGTGTAATTTAAACATTCCCTTCCCACTGGCCAGCGTATGGGTGTGTTTCCCTCGTCTAGAATAAACTCCATAATTGAAATCAGCGAGACACCGTTGGGCCAGCGGCGTTCTGTCTCTTCTAACTGAAATTCGAGGTAAGAGGGAGGAGAGGAAAGCTCGATCTCGCGTGCTCGATCATTTCATTGGGCGGGAAATTTGTCGGAATTTGTTTAAAAGGCCTCCTAATACGAGAAACACGGAAACTGGTTTTTTCAACGAGAGATTGCTAGGTAAGAAGGAAACCTGGTAAGAGGCTCGAGAACTTTTTCCTATTCCTTATTCCCCTTGAGTTAGCGCCGTTTCGCTGCTCTCTTTTTGCCGATTATTTTATTCCTTCATTGGAAATGCAAACGCACGCACCGATGCAAAGCAACGTATTTACATGGTGGTAATTTTTAAAAAGCTACGTTACAAGTTTTTACAATAAATTGTAATAAATTGGAACGTAGGTTCTTGATATTATCGGTATGTAAATAAGGAAACGATACAACTCCTGCCGCAAGAAATACTGTATAATCATCGCATAATTATAATATAACATAATATAATTGTATGTATAATGTAATAATATATATATTATATTATGTTATATTATAATTATATAATATAATATAATTGTATATATGTATATAATATAACAATATATATAATTGTACATGTATGTATACAATACAATAATATATATATATTTTCATATATATATAATATAATATAATTGTAATTGTAATATAATATATATTTGTATGTATATAATATAATATAATTGTATATATAAATGTGTATAATACAATAATATATATAATTGTACATGTATGTATATAATACAATAATATATATATTTTCATATATGTATAATATAATATAATTGCAATTGTAATATAATATATATTTGTACGTATATAATATAATACAATATAATTGTTTATGTAATATAATAATATATATAATTGTACATATATGTTTATAATATAATAATAATATATATATAATATAATTGTAATTGTAATATAATATATTTATAATATATATTTATTGTAATATAATATATTTATAATATACATTTGTATGTATATAATATAATTGTAATTGTAGCATAATAGCAAAATTGAAGTCATCTCTCTCACTCGTCGATTAAATTCTCTGCAAATTAATTTGGCGAGAACAAGCGAACGCAGCAGATTTACCGAAGGAATGCACCGATCGATTCTCACGCGTCAGTCATAGTTAATATATCAATCGTCGGTGCGGATTCGAATGAGCCCGGATCGAGGTCGTCCGTCATTAAAATTCATTTGCCGACGATTCACGGCTGCCTCTTTCTCAGCTGGCCGTGATTTTTCCCTCGACTAATCGTCGAGCGAGCGAGCGCGCACGAGCGGGCTACTCGCTCGTAAAGTGGCGAGGCTCGCGCCTCTTCTCGCGGCACAATGGGCTCCATGGATGATTAATGACGATCTTGGAACGTTAATGAGGCGATGACTTTGCCTAACCGCTCTTGAAGGAGCCACGATTTTCGTAGTCCTCGCGATACCAAACCTCTTCCACACCCTTTGGCAATTGAATTGGCACAAACTCTGAAGAATTTGTTGGATAGAGTTTGAGATCGTACGACGTGTTATTTGTACAAGTCACAGTGCAGCAGTTGAGCCTCTGTCGGTATTGTATTATTTAGAGGAATCTGAGTATTTGAACAAATTCTTCTTGCAATTGTGAGCAACGTAGTGAAAAATACAATTGAACTGATAGTTTCGATTTAATATCGTCCATCTGTCATTGATCTATGCTGGAAAGAGTAGGTAAAAGGGTTCTATGCTGTGGAACCAGCAAAATAAATATCCCCCCTTGTTCTTGTAACGTCCTGGTCACTATCTTTTCTCTTCCAAAACCATAATAGAAAGAACTCCGTCCCAGGAAGTCTTTCCTTTACTAATATTCTCTGTAGCCTATTATTGAAATTTGTACAGATAACACAAAACCAGTCAAAGCAAACTAAGTATCTCTCTTTCTCCTTCAACTACCGTCTTTTCACTTTCCAGTTGTAGTACAGTAAAAGGAATTCCCAAGTCCCTAATCCAGTGAAAGAATTCCCAAGGTGTCTTCCTTTTATTAAAATTCTCTTCAATTCGCTATTGAAGGTGTAAATAACGTGAAACGAACACTTGCTCCTGCAAAGTTGACATTTAGTCAGTGATATTTAGTAACCACCATCTTTTCGTCTTATGAAATTCATTTCAACGACATCTTTAAATAGAAATATTCTCAATAATAGAAAAAATTCTGCTCCAAGGAATCTTCCGTTTATTAAAATTCTGTTGAAGATCGTACAGACGATATAAAACGATATAAAATGAAAAAAGGTGCTGAAAAACTCCTCTTGCTTCTCATACATTCCAATTACTATCTTTTCATTTCCACCCCAAGGAATATCGTTATTAAAATTCCCTTCGATCTGTCACATTCGAAATTAACACGGAATCAGACAAAGTGAACTAAATATCCCTGTTACGACGTTTCAGCTACCAACTTGCTCGTGTCGCGTTTTTTATTGCCCAATTATTTCACATCTCCGACACGCGGAATCTCTGGAGAGGACCACCGCCCCGAGGAATCTTCGCTTTATTAAAATTCTCCCCTGGTTAATACTGTCATCTGCATACAATGAAGACGTACGGTTCCACGAACGAAGCCGCGGCATAATCCGGCGTTGACCCGAGTAGTGACTCGGCCAGATTCGTGTGGCTACCAGAGCCAGGTCCCCGCGGGGGGCAAATTAAGTTGTGATTATCTGTCGATGCGATTTAGCCGACGTTGCTGCAGAGGATCGTTCCACGAGCCACGAAAACGGACGAACGACCGACCAACTCGCGAGAGGAGACGCCGCGTCGGCAGTTCTCGCTGTTTCGCGAGGAACGAGAAGAGGAGCCAGAGTCGAGGGGATTTAAAGAAGAAGAAGAAGAAGAAGAAGAAGAAGAAGAACCGAGGGAGGAAGCGGACAAGGTGGTGAAGAGGAAGCGAGAAAGGGAAGGACGTGTTTCTTCGTCGAGGCAGAAACAAATAGCCATTGTCTGCGCGGAGCCACGGCAGTGCAGAGCCTGAGGAGCATCTATCACCTGCTTATCACGATTATACCACTTGCGCCTTTCCCTTCCAGCCTCCGCTTCGCCTTCTTCTCCTTCTCCTCCCACTTCTCCTCCTTCGTTTTATTCTTCGTCCTCATCTTCGTCGTCGTCGTCGTCGTCGTCGTCGTCGGTGTTACGTTGCTTCTCTCCTCTGTTGCTCTCGACTCTCGTCGTTGAGACCACGGGGTTCTCGGCCGCGTGGCCAAGTGAGACGTTTCCAGCGTGAGCAGCGGCCCTTTTTGCTCAATTCCCGATCCATTCGGTCGACCCTCCCCCGGCGGATAAATAATTAGCGGAGGTCAGCTACGCGTGTCGTTCAGCGTGTGTTTTGTGCAGGTATCCTGGCGGACAGAGTCATGTTCAGAGATTTCTCAACAACGTTCGTCAGGGATTTCTTTTGTCTTTCCACGCGCGATTTCTCTGATGTATTCGTCTGATTCGCAGCTTCGTGGCCTGGACACTTGAGAATTTCAGCATTCTCTGGATCATGAAATTAAGAAGTCTCGGAACTTAATCTCTCGCGCTAGCTAGTTGACGGACCATAACGAGTGACCAAACCTTCTTTTTTGAATTCATCGATACATCACTGGATAGAAATGACTAAAGAGTTGATAAATTTATTATTTTTCTTTTTTGTCTGGGTTAGTATAGTAGTATATTTGGATTGGTATACTTCAACATACTTAAAACTGAGAAAATATTCCAATTTTGGATCAAATATCCAGCGCGAGAGGTTAAAAGACTCTAAAACTCGGGCACACTGCGAATGATTTCTGCGTTTTGAAACACCCCCCGCGAGTGCATCAACATCCGTAGCCTAATCGCACACAAACGAAGCAAAACGAATTTCTGTTTATCGCGCGGTAGAACGTTTACTGCAACGCATCACGCTCATAAATTTACATCTGCGGTTCGCAAAAATTGCGCGAGATTCCTCGATCTGCTCGGTTTCATCGACAAACAGCGATCGCCCGAGCCAACACGGCAGTCGAAACTTGACGGCGAGAGGAAGATGGAAACAGGAGGGGAACAAGACGGTCTCGGCCACCGATTGCCATTGCAACTTAACGTGCAGCTTATCGGACACCATTTGTTCCCCGGGTGGATTTTTCCCCGCTCGTCGGTCAGCGCAACGAGACTGTCGACGCAGGATGATCGGCGCAGGTGATCCGTTCCGTCCGTAAAGAGAGGCTTCGTTCCATCGGCGCGGTTCGGTTGGCAGGTCTGGACGAGCGAATCTGGCCAACAAATGGCCCCGCCGCGAGCAGATCGCTATCGTCCGCCGCTGGATATATTTATACGAAGCTCCAGTTGGTAATGTGCCCGTTGGAAGCGTATGGGACACGTTCTTCGCGCAACACACGGGACACATCCAGTCCCGTCTGATCGCCAACTACACACACTCTCTCTCTCTCTTTCTCTCTTCTCCTCGCGCGCGATATCAACCAACGTTGGATCGGGTTACGAGCGCTCGTTGCGCCTCCCGCCGCTCGATAGAGACGTCTAATTTGTGAACGCGATCCGATCGTGAGCAACGATCGCCGATATCCCGGGGAATTAAGCATCCTGGAACCGGATCACTCGCTCGGGAATGGAGTCGACGCGGTGGCTCGTAGGATCGGGGTTCGAGGTTATGGGTTAGCGAGAAGGATTTCTGAGGTGCGGGTATATTATATCTGATGTCGAAATACGTGGTGGCGCTTTCTGTAACATTTCCGTGATATACATCTGTCGCGTGAAGCAATCTTCCGTCAGTTCTTTCGCTCTTGAAAATAACGTAACTCGCGTGAAGACGTATGTTACGTCAGTATATTTGGATTCGCTGGTTTTCAAGACTGTGGTTCAGTCACTGACACTCGTCGTACGGCTGGAAGTGAGGAATTCGTGACGACTTTCTCGTGAATTTTAATAATTGCAGTAATCGTGCAAGAACGGGGGGAGGAGGATTTGATATTCGGGAACTTCGAGTGTTTGATAATTCGAAAACCGCGAAGTAATTTGACACTGAATAAATTGAAAGATTAAAACCGAAAGCCGGATGTGACACTTGCGCTGCCAGCCGATCGCGGACCATAACGAGTGACCGTTAAAATCGTATACAACAACTCGTCGCTTTCTTTTCGAACTCGTCGACATCTTACGACGTCGCTGGACAGAAATTATTGAGAAGTGATAAACTTATTATTCGTTTTTACCCGTTTTTACTTAAAACTGACAGAGCATTACAATTTTTGAACAAAAAGTTCTCGACGCGGCGCGCGCATTCCGACGCAATAGCGTTGAAAACCGCTCGAAGTACCAACATCACGTTCCAACTATAAACCAGAACGAACGGAGAGAACAGCGAAATAGCACGGTATCATCAATCCTGCCGCGTGGGTCCCTTCCTTCCAGAAATCTTCGAGATAACAAGTAGATACTGGTCGGAGAAAGACGTTCGAAACGGTGCGGGGACAAACGGAACGTCGAGGATCTTCACGTGTCCCGATAGAGGGCGAACGTCGGATGGAAAAAGGGCAAGGTGGACAGAAGAGGTGGTTGATTCTTAACAGGTACCAGGTCCCCGGTGGATTTAGATGTCTTCAACGAGATACGTTTCCACGAAGCAGTTTCGGATGGTCCAGAGAGAAGAAGAACCCAGAGACCCACTGTGACGGACTGCGTTATGCGATCCTATCCCACTGGGAGATCTCTCTCTTCCTCGCTCTCTTTCTCTTTCTAGGTTCGACTGGTACCGTTGCGGCTATGGTCTCTTTAGGGACGTGTTCGGCGAGCAAATTACCTTTTGTTTTGGAAACTTAACGGTTCCGTTCTGTTCTTCGTGTTTTCTAGTCTGGATTATTACAGCGGGGCAATTCTGGTTTTCGTCTGGCTTCGTTGACGAATGTCTCCGCTTCAATCCACGAGTCAACGAACGATTTGTTCGTTCTGAGCAAAGTATTAACAATAATTATTGTACTTTGGTGTGTTTCTCTTGCATTATTTTGTTTTTTTGTTTAATTTGAGTGTGTTTAGACGTTTTGCAGCAATGATTCGTTATTAGTAATATATATGTGTGTATGTGTGTGTGTGTGTGTGTGTAATTAGAATATTTGTACTTGTAATGATCAATCGTGAAAATCTACGCTCTCATTTATAAGTCAATACTTGCTCGTTTTGAATAAAGTGATTATTACAATTTTGTTGTTCAATTGTAACATATTGTACAATTTTTATTATTGTGTATTTTTCAGCAATGATTCGTTATTAATTGTGTGTGTGTGTGTGTGTGTAATTAGAATATTTGTACTTGTAATGATCAATCATGAAAATCTACGCTCTCATTTATAAGTCAATACTTGCTCGTTTTGAACAAAGTGATTATTACAATTTTGTTGTTCAATTATAACATATTGTACAATTTTTATTATTCTGTATAATTTTAATGTATTTATGATAATTCACACGTATTAAAATAATATACAATCCAAAGAAGAGATCATTCAAATGCACTACCTACGATCTGTAAAATTTCTGTGAGTGATCAATTTCACTTCTTGTTAGAATCAGTCGAGCAGTTTCAACATTAAAATTACGCCGATCAAGAGATTCGTTTGAACAATGTTTAAGGGTTAATTACCAACCAGATGTGATTCGACGAAGCTTGAAAATTACCAAAGGGCTCGAAGTGACTTGAATGAGACTAGAAATCAGACGAAGCACGCCACGAGGAGTGTGTTTTGTAACAATGAAGTCACAATACGACGCAGGAGGCAAGTGAAAAGGAAAGTACGAGGAAGTGAAAGGAACAGTAGTGACGATCGTACGAACTCGGTACGAACTTGAGACAGAGAAAGAGAAAAAGAGAGAAGGTACAAGCTCCAGTGATTGATGATCACGACAAGAGATGGTTCCAGTGATGAGTCTCAACACCTCGAATGAATCGAGAAGATTCCGACAGTTGTTCGTGCGGTTGTGTATCGCGTTTGACAGTCTATTTTGCAGAAATTACGAGAATATACCAAGATTCAGATGTTCGACGTACAAAACGAACGTAAAAGGGATCGACAATCTTTCGATATGTAAAACTCGTGGAAAATTGAAAAGGTAATAAGGATTCTGAAAATTAGACAAGTATGAGAAATAATAAATATTTTTACGAATTACACTTGAGAGATAATTATAATAAAAATTATCATAGTATATTATATATTAGTATCATACTTTATTATAGTATAGTATATACTAGTATATTATAATATGATAGTATAGTATAGTATATAATAGTATAATATAGTATAGTATAGTATATAAATATTAGTATATTATAATTATCACAATTCTAGTATTCTAGTAAATTCATAGTATGTAATATATTAGTATATTATATTTATACTACGATAATTCTTATGAATTTTATCTTACGAGCTTGAGGTATAAAACTGTTATAATTGCAACTGTGCGAGAAATAATTGACATGATGAAAAATTGCAAGTGTGATATAGTTAAAATTTTGCAACTTAAAACCAGACTAATCTAATTATCTAAAATTAAAGGACGGCGAGTATGCTCGTCGAACACAGGTTAACAGATCTTCAATGGACAGACAATGTCTCTCGATACGATTTTCTGAGATTTACGAGGTAACTTGTATCGATTTTTAGTTATGTGAAAGTTCTGGTATTCAGATAACAAGGAAACGCGAGCCGATATCAAAGAGCAGCGCAGCGCGTTCTCGTGCACGGATTGCGCAATCGTCGAAAGGTCAATCCACTAATCGGCCAACAATTTGCATGCCTAACCTCAAGCGCCGACAATGATTTTCACTGATGACCACTTGCAATCACGTTTGATCTTCGAGTGACACAGGTCCTGGAATCTTTCTTTGTATCTATTGTGTTTCTCTAGATTACTATGAAATTTTTTATTGAAGATTACAAAATGGTCTTTAATTCGTGATATTTCTTGTTTTTATTCCGTTTCATTCGATGTTTCACGTTAGGATTTCGATTCCAATTCTTTCGAGAGAAACTTCTTCGAAGGGATTCCACCATTGATTGAAATCTTCGAAAAATTTTAGCAAGTGATAATCTTGAATCTGAAGACTTAAAATGCTCTACGTTCTGCACATTATAATTGCCCAACGTCTCATTATTCGTACGCGTTATTTTGCCTCCCAATGCATCCCCGATACATTTCTTTACTTGCATTTTAATACTGCACGTTTTACATGTTAGCTCTTTCGATGTGAGTGTCGAGTATACTCGTAACGAAAGAATGACTTTCTTTCTTGTTTGTAGCATGTAGTAAAGAGAATTTACATTTGCTGTCAAAGTACAATTTAGAGGAAACGAGAAACATATTCGCAATTTTAACACATTTTAGAATATTTTATGATGAGAATAAAAACATTGTTATCTATTGGAATTATATAATTTTGAATATATATAAATATA
Organism: Tetragonisca angustula; assembly: GCA_036937485.2. NCBI lineage: Eukaryota > Metazoa > Arthropoda > Insecta > Hymenoptera > Apidae > Tetragonisca > Tetragonisca angustula. The sequence goes on from JAWNGG020000187.1 coordinate 459,260, forward strand.
TACATAAATATATAATTTTGAATAATGAAGTAACACAATGAAATGATACAATTTACTACAAAATATATAAAAAAAAAACAAGAAACATATTTGTAATTTCAACACATTTTAGAATATTTTACGATGAAAATAAAAATATTGTTATCTATTCGAATTACATAATTTTGAACACATATAAATATATAATTTTGAATAACGAAGCAACACAATAAAATAATACAATTTATTACAAGATATAAAAAAAAAAAACAAGAAACATATTCGCAATTTCAACACATTTTAGAATATTTTACAATGAAAATAAAAATATTGTTATCTATTGGAATTACATAATTTTGAACACATATAAATATAATAATATAATTTTGAATGACGAAGTAACACAATGAAATGACACAAAAAAGAAAACTTACAGTTTTTTAAACGTTAATCGTTTCGTGATAATTAATTTCAATTCTACGGTAAATGCGTTTACTCTGTTTTCGTCGCAGCTTAAGACTAATCACAAAGCAAAAACAATCATCAGCACGTGCCAGATTGAAATGAAACAATAAAATAAAGGGTCAATCGATGGTGGTTCTATCGCCAAGTGTCCTAATGCCTGTGGGCACACACTGTGTAGACCGTTGTCCTTGAGTGTAAAGAGAGGTGGATTCGATGTCAGGACCGAGAAGCACGGGTCGATCGTCCAGATTCCTCGCGCCTCGTCCCGTACCAGTCATTATTTTTAATAAATGCGACGCGTCCGCGGGCACGGATTGTGTTTCCATGCGGTTTCGAGCTGGACGAACAGATTATCTGGTTAGCCAACGTCGCGTTTAAGCGCCCGCCGATTTTAAACGACGTCGATAAAAGTACTGAGTTACGGAGCTTTACTTGCGACCAACCATCCAAGTTTGTTCGATGTGAACCGACAATGGCTGCTCGATTTCCGACAGCTGGAGGAGTCTCGCGCGGATTATGGACTGACCTAATCTCTGTACAAATCGGACGATTCGGTAATTCCAACGTCCACGATCGGTAATTAACGATTCAGTTGAAGTTGACGATCGATTCGACGACTTCTGATCGTTCTTTCTAACGCGACACCGAGTGTCGACTCATGAGAGTTTCTTCGTATATTTTTATCATCTGTTCGTTCGTTGGTAAAATATTTGCTTGAAGCAACGGTATTTAATTTGATATTTTCAATATTCGTTTCTCTCTTCCTGAACGTTGGGGAACAGTTTTTCAATCGTTCAATATTACAAGATTCTTATAACATTTAAAATATTTTGACGAAGAATGAATCCTTGGATTCTTGAATTTCACGGTCAAGGGAAAAAAAGAAAGGAGAAAGAAAACGAAGAAAGATCTGAAATAGAAAAAAAAAAAAAACAAATGAAACAATTCATATTTATTCGAAATGGAGGCAAAACTCACGGTTTTCTAGTTCTGATTCCTACTCCACAATCTCTGCTAAGAAAAATAGCTACAGACTAAGAATCCCGTCGAAATAGGAATAAATTCGAAAGAGATATTCGAAATCTTATCTCGTTTCGAGGAGAAGAGAAGAGAGAAGAATCGTCGTATGGGTCCAAGGGATTAAAGGGACGCCTCGCTTCGGCGCCCACATAGTTCCTCCTCTTGGCCGCGACGCCGTGCAACAAGAAGATCGGCAATAACCACGGCACAGAATAAACCCGTTGCGACAACCGCTCGTCAGGACGCTTCCACGCAAGTGACCATTTACCAGCACCACGCTTCATCGACGATGCTAACGGCCGCGCGACGTTCAGCGAGGATCTCGTGGATCTTACGAACCATTCTTCGTCATTACCACGAAAATGGCCACCTTCCTTTCCACGGTCAGATTAGATATTCCTCGTGCAAATGTGGATTTAACCGCGAGGGGCGGTGACCAATTTTTCCGTCGAGTTTCCTTCCCGTTGCAGGATGCCCAATCTATTAGTTTCGTCTTTTTTCTTGTATTTTTTTTTTTTTATTTATAAAAAGATCGAGGAAGCTAGGTCTAGTTAAAAATTGATCAAGCACACTGATTGTATCTGATATCTGTGTTAAATGGATTTGTTCTGAAATATCTGGTGGTTATTTATTGATCTATAGCTTACTGACGAGTTGAATATTTGGTCGAATTTGGAGAAGCTTGGTTTAAAATGCGAAGCAGCAGAAGACAAAAATAATAAACGAAAATTTACTAAACTATTAATCGGATATTTATATTTTTCCCTGTTAATAAAATTACAAGAGCCAAAAGTTTGTTTGTTATAAGCAAGAGACACCCACGAAACAAATTATTCAAAATTTTTTAATTTAAAGTTATAAGCAGATCGACTGCGAATTTTTATGTATGAAAATGCAAAAGCACGTACGATGCACGCAATATATAAAAACTTACAAATTTACACAAAAATCCACAATCGTAGTTAAAGTTTCAATTAATGTTACAACCAGCAGCCAAAGACACAAATTATACGAAAACTCTGATACTTTATTCGCCCTTTCCCGTTTTCCTCTCGCTTTCGAAAAGAATCGTCTACTTGCGATGTGGCATGTCCTCGGGGACTCGTCACGTCACACCACGTGCAGCCCCAGCCAAGTGTTTGAAACGGGCGAAATATTATAATGAGAGCCGATGGCTCAAAAGTGTCGGCCGTCCCAGTGTATCCCGATATCTTTCATAATGTTCGTACGCTTGCGTGTGCAACGCGACAGCTGATAAGAAAATTGCGCAACTTTGTTTCGTCTTCCGGAAACTGGCTGGACGTTTCGCGACGCGCCGGGCCCTTTTGCATAATGCACAATGGGCCGGCAAGAAGCAGTTGGATGAGATACTTTTTCAAGTACGAAATAATGAATCGCGTGAGAGGCCAATGGCAAATTTCAAGAGAGAGGAAACTGTCCATATGGGAGGATGACATTCAACCGTGGACGCGTAAAATGTTTTGGGATAATGTTCAGTCGTAATTGAGGCATTCTTCCTTATTCAGGTGGCTGATTACGGTGTATCGTTTATGCTAATTTACGTAATGGTAATGGCAGAGTGACTTCTCTTCCTTTTTCTTTTCTCTCCTTCCTTCTGTCATTTGTCGTTTCCTCGGGATATTTCGCGCCATGGGTGATGGATTTTTCTTTTTACAGACTCGCCAGTTGGTGTCTAGCAATTTAAATGAAACTATCAAATGTTGATATAGCAAAATGCGACGAAGTCTATGAAAGATGCTTTTAATCTGCTAACCTCTACCTACCAGTCATTCATAAATTTAACTAATTTCGTTTCTGTGGAATGTATTAATTTTATTTCTTTGTTCATTGTATTTCGGTTGTTTCTTCATCCCGTGGTTTGCAAACCTACTTGACGTGGAATCGAAAGATAATAATTTCAAATAATTAATTCCAACTGATTATTTCACACAGCGTTTGGCTAAATAACATAATATATCGTACAATTCAACGATTCGATAAATTCAATAAAAATCGTCTAGAACTAGAATAAAGTGAAACGATCCAATGTATGATACAATGCAATATCATATATAACGTGTAATCCGGTATTAGGATTATCGTGATTTCCACGCTTCGCTGAGACCTTCGACCAGCAAGCGAGACCAATCAAATTTGACAAGAAAGAGAACAACAACGTGCAAGAACCAACGAAAACGGGAAACAAGAGGAAGAAAACTATTGAACGAGGAGGAACAAACGCAGAATGGGATTGGAAAGCCGTGAAAGGCTATGAAAAAAGAAGCAGCGAGGGGAGATCCCGCGGTGGATGAAGGTCGGCCGAAGAAAACAAAGGAGCATCGGTGGAATGATGCACGAGGTGTGTTTAGGCGCGCGATAGTGACGTGCTGCATCGCCACGGGAGCCGTTCGTAGCTTGTTCGTCTCTTTTCCGCAGTTGCCGGATGGAATTCTTGCCTCTTCGTCCGCCTCCTAACAAGACCAGGATAGAGCCGTCAAAGCCGCAGGGGGGCCACGCTGCCTCACCGACCCCCTGCTGGCCGCCATCTTGCCTTTTATTAACGAGAAAGGAGTCCTCTAGCCGGTCCCTTAGCCCGAGGAAGGCCAACACTTCTTCCACCGGTGGGACTCACCATGGTGAGACGGAATTCATTAGAGCTACGTCTGGTTAATGACTCGTTCGGCTACCTCACCACCACTTTGGACCACTTCTCGCCTTCTCTCGTACATATCTGTTTTTTCTATTTACTTATTCTTCTTTTCCTCTTTTTGCTCCCATTTTCGTAATTATGCTAGTCTTATGGTTTTCCTTCTTTTTCTCTTCACTTGCGCGTTATTCAGTGGGTTCTACGTACTTTGTTACGTCGGTTCTATTGATTCGACTGGTTTTTAATTTATCTGTGCCTCGCTTGGCGTCACGGATCATTTTCGTCACGTATTATATTTCTATTTCGAAGTGTCGGAAACGCATAGGAAACACGCGACATGTGACAACACACGAGCAAACCTGAAATACAATATCCTTAATATCTGGATTTCATCCCTCTAATTATATTTACCAAAAAAGAAAAGAAAAAAAAAAAAGAAAAAAGAAAAATACGGATTTGCATAAAAATCCACCTCCAAGGTGTGTCTCACCCGAGAATCCCCTCTCGCAGGTCCAACTGTACACAATTTACTTTTTAATTTCCGGCCCCGCGCAGGCCAGTGCTTATTTTTAAAAGAGTTGCTCGCCTCTTAAACGGTTCTCTCATTAACTCCGTTCCAGCCTCGATAAATCATATCGAAGTAACGCGTGCAATCCAGCGCGTGGTGCGTTCACGCTTTCGCTTCTCGTCCTCCTCCTCCTCCTCCTCCTCGCCGCGCGAGGAATTAAGAATTCACGCGTGAAATATGCCCGGCCCGAAACCAGCCACCTCCGCACGGAGTGGCTCCATTAGCCCCCTATGATCGATCTTCCGCGTCTCGATTCCGTCTCTCCGGCGAGAAGCTTATTATCGGCGCGAAAGGGAAGGGGATTCGACCTGTCTACGCGCGAAGGTGAAGTTGAAGAGGAGATGTTATTATAAACGAAGGTGAAAACGTGATACGAAGACGATGGGCAAGTAACGTAAAGGAATCTGAGAAGTTGATACACGCTGGGTTGTTCTTACGTGGGGGGGGGGGGGGGGGGGGGAGTGAGAGAGGAAGCTGCGAAGATATTTCATCGGCTTTCCAATTTTGCTAAATTCCATTCGACTCTGACATTTAAATTTTAGTTCTTTCGCATCGTCGATTGAAATATAATATTTTGTATTATTAATGATTACTTTTGCACGATGAATTATTGGATTTCCAGTATCGCCTGTTTCGTACGATGCTACATGTTTTTCGTTATGTTTCGAATTTCGAGGCTTACAGTCTTCCGAGTCCAGTACCTTCCAGATGAAAGTTTCTCACTTTTGTCCCCTTGTAAAACTCGTCGGAGCTTTCCAAAAATTGACCAAAGTAGCACGATGCGTGAAAGGACAAAGAGAAGACAAAGTCACAAGATCCTCACTGTCTCCCCCTCTGCCCCTCAAAAGAACGAAACTTTCGTGGGCCAAACTTCATTCGATCGATCCATTTATTTTTCGAAAACCAACTCTTTCTTCCGTCCGAACAACTTCGAACCTGCTCTCTCAAATTGCAATTCGCCAGAAAAGTCTAAAAACCTCAAATACCGTGCCCGAGAGGAAGAAAGGGGTGGGGGGGGGGGAACCGCCTCCCCCAGAGAAAAAGAACCGAAAAGGAAGAAGAAGCAGAGGATGATGAAGACGCGAGGCCGGAGGAAAATCTTTCTGAAAGGGAGAAAGGACAAGACTGAGGAGGAGGCGTACGGTCAGCTCGGTAGAAGGAGAAGAAGGTGAAGGAGGTGGAATCTGAAAGGTGGTGGAGGGTTCGGTTGGGAGCGTGAGGAGGCGGGAGGACACCGAGCCTCCCTATCGCGGATGAGATCAGATCTCTCTCGGTCTCTTTCGTTCGTTGAGGGGAGACGGGCCCCGATCCTCTCGGGGCCCGATGTTGGTATAGCAAAACACTGTCGGGTGATGAGCGTCATTACCCCCACCAAAGTGGCTGGTAGGCCAGGGGGGCCGTACAGGCGGCCATCTTGGCTCGAGATTGCGGACCCCTTGGAGCCTCCGACGCTGCCGCTGACCAACTTGCCCCAACCACGGCGGGACGCCGTCCTCGACGATCGCGTGCCGTCCCGTCGCGATTCTAACGGTTAATTAATTGGCAAATTACCATCTACTGCGTCGACCTTCTCTCCCCTGGCCCCGCTTTCTAACGATTCGAGTGCAATTGGCTCGACGAAGACGAGGAACGGGGGTTGTTGGTAGGTTCGTTCGAAGTAGGTTATAAATTTTTACATACACGCATATCTTAATTAAACTCATTTTAAACCGCAGAATCTGACACCTGATCGTTCAAGTTCAAGTTGTTCTAGGAAAAGGAAATGCACCATCTCGTTAACAATTGTTCGTTTAGCGTCGATTTTAAAACGGAGAATCAAAAAGGAACATTTTACTCTAGCATTATTTCCGGAAAGGAAAAATATTCTGTCCAAGCTCGTCAAAAAAATTATCTAACGTGTATGGCGAAGAAGTCTTAAAACTATGTTAGAATTGGTTTGCCCATGAAGATATTTCACTCTTGATTCGTATCATTTTCTAGCAGGCGAACGCAAATAAATTTCATCGATCTTCCTTGGGATGATCCTTCCCGAGTCTTCCTGGTAATTCTTTGGGATCCGCCGATACTAAACGTCAATATTAATTGTTCTGGCGGGAGAATTATCTTCGTGTCTCGCGGGAGGGACACGCGTTTCAGTTGAACGTCGAATATTCTTTATCGTGTGATTGACAGTAATACGGTGTATCCGCGATGGCGACAGGTCGTTGCCAGTTACGCTGGAATCGTTAGTGCTTCGTTTAACTATGAAACCCGCTGGCTACTCGTTAGCCGAGCTATACTTTACGACCATTTTGAAAGGACTCGCAACAAAGAGGGAAAGTTCACCGCTTTACCCACTGCCGGCGTAAAATTATAATGCCTCAACTTCTGTCCTTCGTTTAGTGTAACATATGTCGAAGACCACCCCCCTTCGTGCACGTTCATTCCGTGAATGTTTGCAATCATTGTTCTTCGAAAACGTTCCTCATCTCTTGGAACAAGAAAAATCGTCTGAAATTATTAGGAAGGGAGGTGCTATCGATATTATTCGGTTCGTCGAAATTCGACTCGTCGAATTTTGTCCATTTTATTTTCTAAGACCAGTTTGCTTTGACTGTTATCCTCCATTGCTCTCCGAGATCCTAACTACATTTTAATACATAAAATGGTAAATTTATAAATAAATCTAAATTAAATTTGTAAATAAATCTAAAGCCTTGATTGTACTGAAATCAAATCGTCTCTTCAAGCACGAGCACAGATATTGAAAGTTTCTGTCCGCCTCCGCGCTGTTTCATCTCGAAAAAGATCGTCGCTTAGACAGAGAGTGAACCGTGCACGAAAATGGCGACCGACGAGAGCCACGTTCAATCGACGCGGCGCGGCGCGACGGTTCGTTTTTTTCCTTTTTTTTTTTTTTTCCCCATTCTCTCCCCTTGGCTCGTTCAATCGCGGCCGCGGAGTATTTGTTTTGCGGCACACACGGACAACGGAGGTGCTTCCTTTCCTCCCCTTCGCCCCTCGTCCGTTCTTCTCTTTCCTTTTCTCCTTCGTCCATCCGAGGGAGAAGCCGCGCCTCGCGCCTCTCGTTGCTTCATTTGTTTATCGGCCCTCTTTATTACCTGCAATTTGGCGCTCGCTCGCGCGAGGGTAATTTCATATTGGTTTTCTGCCTCCTCCCTCATCCCTCAGCCACCCTCCTCCTCCTCTGACCTTCCCTCTGCTCCACCTCCTCCTCCACTTGTTGTTCCTCTTGCTTCCTCTTGTCTTTTTTTCTTTTTTTTCTTCCTTTTTTCCCCTCTCTCTCTTTCTCTCTCTCTCTCTCTCTCTCCTTCCCGTGCCCCGACTCGCGAAACCAGTTACGTGGTAATGCTCGTTCCACCGAGCGGATATACGATTTGCGAAATGTTCGAATCAACGAGAGGAAATTGCACACGCGCAACGACGCCGCGGATACGGCGTCGTTTTCGCGAGAGTGGCAAAGATCAGCGATGTAGCTGAATTTTGAAACGAGGAACTGAGAGCTTGTTTAGTGACTGTCGTAACCTAGCAAACGAAAGAGAATTTGTCAACTAGTCGTAAAAATGTGCACGCATTCGTCGAATTTCGAATACTCGAAGAGAAACGTGGATATTAAACTCGAACGTTCGACATTACAATAGCTTTACTCTGCGTACGAGTATTCCACGAACGAATGTACGTAAATTTTTGTAAGATTTAGGTAAGCAAATGTAAGATATACAGGTTTGGCCGATATTTCAGAATTGATTTAATTTAAATTAAAAAGAGAGTTAAAGAGTGATTCTCCTGCGATTTGAAAACTTGCAGAAATTATTTTTATTTCAAATGAATCGGGGGGGGGGGGGGAATCGTCAATTCTCTTACTACTTGGTATATAATTTTCGAAACGGAACTTCGTACTTGTGAAAATTATTGAAATCGATAAAAACAAGAAAATATTTAAATAAATAAAAGATACGTCGAGTTAATTGCAATTTGCCATACGTTTCCACTAGAAGCCACTTGACTCTGTTTTTCGTCGGTTTTTTTCTAAATTCACCTCGGTTCGTGGGCTATCGATTAGCATCGTACGATCCTTTACTTGTTAAAGAAATTGATAGTTATTAGCAATTCCATTTCCTCTCTCATAGATCTTACTTATACACGCACAACTTTTTACATTCTTCGCTGAGAAAATACTTTTAGTTAATTGTGCATTGAAGTGGACATTACGTATATTACTCGTGTTTTTCAATCCTTTAATAATCTGGAATGAGTTTTCCTTCGAGGAGAACGCTCATGAGAATATAATAACTTTGAAGAGAACTGATGTAAAATCGTCAAATGATAACAGCATTGACATAGTCTTTCAATTTACTTACTTTTTCTCTATTGATATCATCACTGTATCTAATAATTTATATTATCTTAATAAGATGAATCTTTATATTGTAAATCTCGTCTCTTAAATATTAAATCTGTCCACTGTATTCTTCCGATACCAATTTATTTTATTTCACCATTTCACTACTTGTACAATCTGTCTATTGAATAATTCCTATTTTCCAAATCAGAATAAAAATTCGCAGCAAAAGTGAGAAACACAATACAACCAACGAACTTTATCGAGCTGTTGCTCGAATGTTAAGCAGCAGGCTTACCTCTGTCATTAAGTTGTTAAGACGAACTCGAAACACTGCTGACAGAAACGACGATCCTCGATTCGAAGATTTTTTCGAAAAGGAATTTAATTATCAGAAAACACACCTGCCAAATTGAGCGATAGTCACGATTACGTTGTCGATGATCGACAGTCGATATGCAAATCGTTCGAACTCGGTGAAAAAAAATTATCAGTGGCGTTTAATCGTGCTGGAAAAGGAGCAATTCTGCTATCTTGCATCGAAAGAGAGATGTCTGATGGTATCGCGTACCGATTTTCCCTCCTTGAATCATCTTGCGTTTTAATTATTGTATTTACGCGGGGACGAACTTGGCAACCATTATTTGAGTGTAACTTCTTCGAGTTAATAAAGTTGTTGAAGCGATTATTTGATCAGATATTTGTCCGTTTTTTCTTTTTTCTCACGACCATCTTGCGTTGATACGTTTTCACAAGAACTTCGTAAAAGTTCTAATTTTTAAACGAACGATTAAGGCAACCTACAGTCTCGTTCGTTATGTCGTTTGATTAATCAACCGGGAAGAATGTGAAACAGGTTGAAATAACTAAAAGAGTCGAGAATCATTGATCTTCTTCGGAAGATCAAATTTGAAAATTCGTCGAGCATGTACCATACGTGTACAGTATGTTCTAGCGCATTTTTCGAACATCATCCAACGAGCCTCTCTCCGCTGTCGTTAGATCAGCTGTTTTCTTTCCACGCCTCGTTCCCGGACACACAATTTTCCCAGATTTTTAACTATATATCGGTCGTTAGCCAGGGATTATCCAGACAAGGTCCAGACCAAGGTCTGACTTCTTTGGCCGAGACTACGACTTTCAACCGGGGAAGCCAAAAATCTGGTAGAAAAACAGCAGATAATCGGCAAACAGAGTTAAATGGATAATTTCGGGATCCGTTTCGAATCCTGGCGGCGAGAACGCGTTTACAAACTTGCAGATTTCGACGGTTCGCTGCAGTTGCAGCTACGTGCGGGCCATTGTGAGTCAACCAGGATGTTCGAGGAAGACGATTGTTGTCACCTGCAGATCATCACCCGCCCACCCGTCAACCCTCAGCCAAGCTTCCCGATTAGCGCCGAATTCATCAATCTTCGATATTATCTGACATTTTCCCGATTTACAAATGTACAATTAGTCAAGGAAGCTTTCGTTCGTCTGCGAATCTTGTATATCTGAAAAAGAAAAAAGACAAAGCAATATTTTTCACGTTGTTTATAGATCAGTCAATTTCTGTCCGATCGAATCGCAGTGATTCGACAGTCGAGGAGAATGTGAAACGATAAATTTCGAATATTTCAGTGATACAGAATTTCTACGATCGTTTACAATCAGACGATGTTATTTGAGGATCAACCGTGTTGGGGATTCTTAAATTCTTATGTAAACTTTTACGTTTATTTAATTTCAGAGTTTCAACTTGATTCGTAAAATTAAATAATATTCAATTTTTATTAGTCTAGTATAAACTGCTATATAATTTACGTGCAATGAAGCAATACCCACGCAATATGCTCGGCTATGTATAATAATATACCATAAAAAATAAATAGATAAATTATTTCATACAATACATAATGTATAAATTAAATTGATCAGGACATTCCCTCCCCTGACTCAACGAACATTAATAATTCTTTTCACTTCATTCCACAAACATGAACTTACTGTGATATTCATGTTTAATAAACCGTGATAAAAACGTTCTCTCTCTCTCTCACACACACACACACACACACACACACACACACGCGCGTGCATAGCTTTGAATTTTCTCGTGAGGAACAGCACACGTGACCATGACAGACTATTGACGGGGAAATTTCGTTCTCAGGGACGTCTAACCAGCTGGGTCTGACCAGTGGTTAAAGTAATTACCGGCCTATTTGCCTCACTGTCCCCGGTTGATTGACACTGGAACGGTGTAATGGATACGTTATGCGAAATATCTCGAAGCAACGACAACCAACCACCAACCGCCGATCCGGCGATCTGACAAATGTAAAATGGTAATTGCCAAGGGTGGGAGGGTGGGGTGGGGGCAGGGTGCGAGATCGCCGAGATACAGGGGGTTTATATAATCAGAGACGGTGCGGCAATTGGCGACGGGAATTTAGGTGTTTGGCATCGGGTGAATTTCGAATGGAATTCCCGCGCTACCGAGACCTGCTCGCCGGTGTAACTCGGGAAATGGCCCCCGGTGTGTATGGAGTCCTAAGGCGGGACTAATCGAAATTGATTTGGACAGAGGGAGAGGGTAAATTGGGAGTTTGGTTCGGCAAGTGTATGTCCAAGGGTGTAGGGGATGAAGGTTGATTGGAGATGGCGTATGTACGCTCGGATTTGCGAAATTTTCATTCGATTCGCGCGCCGAGATCGGCGGCGCCAGATTTCGTCTTTTTTTTTCTTTTTTTTTACCAACGTGCTCTACGAAATTGAAATTTTACTAGCTAGGGGGGGGGAGGGAGATTCACATATATATATATATATATATATATATATATATATATATATATAGAAACTTTCAGATTCCAGATTTACAATCCTGAATTTCTAGAGGCTTGACTTGAATGATACGTTTAAAATGTACAGTTTGCGTTACAGTTTCGAGCATACGGGAAAGAATATATATATATAGAAACTTTCAGATTCCAGATTCACAATCCTGGATTTCTAGAGGCTTGACTTGAATGATACGTTTAAAATGTACAGTTTGCGTTACAGTTTCGAGCATACGGGAAAGATTTTGGAAAAAATGACGATGTTTCTTATATTTGTTCACTGGAGAACGTTAACAAGCAGGAAATCTACTATACGATTATTTAACGAAATCTATTGTACCTGTAATTTATTATATAATTGTTTACTTGAATACTTTGAAGTGTACTCCTCGTTGTTGCAATTATACCAGAATACATTCCATTCATTTTATCGCTGTATATTCCTAGGTTGTGTGTTTTTCAACTCATTTGTATGCTTTTTTAAAATCGATCTGATTTCAAACTTCTTCTTCTTTCGTTTCAAATGTTTAAAAGTTTGAAAGTTTCACAGATATTACATATGCAGACTTCTGTACAGTACCCCCAACCACTCTCTGACAAAAATGAATCTAACTTGATTGTCAAATTTCCTCTGATTGAGAAGCCATAATAATTTAAATGACAATAATAATATACAAGGTGTTCACGAGTTAGTCTTCTCTCAGAAAAGGAATGAAAGAGAAAAGAAGACAGTACTGTCTTTCATGAGCAACGTAATGACGTATGAAATCTGTTCGTGCTACGTCTTCAGACATAAAACTGATCTTCAATTGTTTAATTGGTACGCTATGCTTTTTCTCTTTTTCACCTCATACTGAATGCTCGTATCAAGACGATCAACTCACCCTGCACTCGTAATAATAATGAACAATATCGTGATTAACACCGACTGATTCTACTAATTGCAAACGACGCAAACTCTGTCCTATCGCTCCCAGCCCGAAAACCAATCTCCAAGGAAAGAGAACTCACGGTGAACAGAGGAGCGAAAGGGATCAGCGAAAAGAAACGCGAGGCAACGGAATAAATCAAGCGAGAGCTCGCCACGGAGCAAATATCCGGCGGGTGGTGGTGAAACGAGCGAAGGATGAAAGGATACGGAGGATCCTGAGCGTCTCGACGCTCCACCCACGAGAGCCTTTTGACGTTTTAACAAACAGCGCCGCGCCCAGAGCGGATAATTATTTTTGCACCGTTGCATCGCCTCGCGTCTTCATTTACCCGGCTCCCCCCCTCCCCCCTCTCTCTTTCTTTCCTCTTCCTTTCTTCCTCCACTTGCTCATCGTGGACTTTTCGCGCCAACGATTTCTCGCGGCCTGTGAGCAACCACGCGTTTGCGCCTCTTTTGCAGGGGCCCGCGGCGGCGAAGGGTACGAGGCGTGGTGGTTCTCGTTGCTGCGTTTTAAATCACCTCCGAGACGTGCGTACCGCGCGCGAACCACCTTCGACGCCTCCATTCGCGGTACCCCCCTGGCTAACCATCGTGAAATCGGCCTGATTTCCGAATCACAGCGTCAAACACGTAGACTCGTAGACACGTTGCTCGCGAGTGGAATAATGTACAACGTGGTTTCGAATGTGGCACTGGGCACTCTCGATAAGTCGTCACGAACGAAGAAGAATTACACAATATGCCACTGGAATTGCATATATGAAAATATAATGTCATGTTGTACATTCTGTGCCAATAATTACAAATGTCACGCGCTAACATTTATAATTCTGTCATAGTTTCAATGTTCAATGGTTGGAATAGTCGATTGCAATTGTCATTGTAAAATATTTGACAAAATATATATAATTACTCTAGATAGTAGAATAAAATCAGCTGAAAGACTGATAAAATTCCAATAAAATGGTAGAAACTACCAACGAACGGGAAAAGGGAACGGAAGCTGAGTCCCGCCATAGTAACGACGCCGTTCTCCATCAGAGACTCGTTTCAATCCACCGTTAAACGCGGCTTATTCCTCCTATAAATATTCTTTATCGTCGGTCCACCATGGCGGCCTGGCTTAGCATTATCGAGGTGGACAACAACGGGACGCGGTGCTAATCCGCGAATGCTCGCAGTAAAATTTGTCGCGCAAATCCTACGGTCATAAATCGATGGGAACGAACGCGAGCCTGGCAGCGGACACTGCTAAGAGATCGGCCACTTTCGATCTCACCGAAACAGAAAACCATAAAAGTCGCGTTTTCGTTTCATTCCTCGCTAAAAGAGGGGATGATGGTCGTGCGGTTTTCCGTCGTTTCGTCGTCTCGTTTGGCGACGTGAATCCGATCCTCCATCTTTTTACGACGATAATGCGCGAGGTTAACGTTCATTATATCGAGTTGGCCGAAAAGTAAGTGTGTATGTTGTTTTTCGTGTGCAAACGAAGTTTGTGTATATATATTTTCCACAATTCTCGAAAATGTAACACCGAGAACGAATTTGTTACACAGCCCGACACGCTCGATGAATTTGAATTACTTTGAATACAACACGGAGTTTAATACTTGAATGGCACACCGTCGTAAATTTACGAAAGATTCTGGATCTACGATTTAAGAAAACAGCTGTGCATCTTTGAGAGTAGATATTTTTCAAGCGATTTCAATGTTTCATGCCAAAAGTGGTATCGCGACATTACGTAGATGTAGATATTGAAGAAAATTTGGAATGCTTGAGGTACGAAATATACCTATATTCCCATGTATAACCTATAAATTACTTTATTCATTTGTAAATTTTAATTTTTAGATAGTTTTAGTCTATGGATACAATTGTATTCGTGACATTCGTTATTCGAGAAATGTTTCAAATACAATTTGTTTCGTTTCAACGAGGCGATTTAGTGTAGCGATTTAGTATAATTTGTTTCTATTTCTGACGCGTACGAATAAATACGAATAAATTTAATTTTATCAATAGATTAATAATAAAATATAAAATAATTGAACATATAATAGAAAATAATAAAAATTCTGAAGATTAACACCACTTTTTAAAAATAGAATCGAAAAATTAATAATCTAGATATTTTAATTTCAATTTTATAAGATCCACGCATGAGAGACAAGAACAGTATGAGGACCCTGCCCTTATTACTAATATATTTCTATGATATATTATTTATTCTAATTATTCAAAGTAATTATTTCTAAATATTAATATTAATATAAATATAAATATTATATCTATTTATTCTAAAATAATATTATTTCTAAAATGAAATAACGCGCTGGGATAAATGACAAAAGACGTTCGTGGAATATTCATCGAAACGTCCAAGACTCCCAAGGGAGCAAATAAACGAGAATTTTCAAGAGTGAAATTCGAATTGCTTCGCAAGCCAACTCGAGGAGATTTTCGCTGCGCGCCGATTCCACGTTGCCTGGAAATAAATTGAATAAACTGACGTTAAAGCGAAAACACCGGTCGTTTAAGGCGCGCTTCGACTATCGCTGTTAACGATGCTCGATCCTTTTGATCGGTTATACACACCGATGCCCACGACGTTCGACACAAAACCCAGGACAGTCTGTCCATCTCCTCCTCCTCTCCTGTCTCTCCGCGCGCGCGTGTACGTTTCGTGTATGCTCGCAGCCTGTGTGTACGTCGAGCGTGTGCACCAGTGTGCACCAGTGCCCGTGTATAACGCGCGTGTATACGCGACGACTATACGCTGGGCCGGTGCAACGATGCACCATGATTACAAGCGAGTCGGTGCTTACGTTGGTAATATTAATGTCTCGAAGGGATCCTTTACAACCTCATACCCATCAGTCGCACGCACCATCGCTCCCTAACCAAGTTAAATAATACCTGAATGCGGCGGACAGTGGTTCTCATGGTCGAGCGATGTTTGACCGTGACTTTTCGACACGCATTTCGTCAAATTGGAGGTTTTTTAATATTGAATAACTAATATTAAAAATTAATTGTAACAATTATTAAATATTAAATTTAAAAATATTATTTGACAACCAAATTCATAATTTGTACTAACTGATAACAATAGATATAAAATCCTCTTACATACTATAAACACTAAAAGAATAAAAATAATCATAAATTATGTACAAATATAACAGTATATGAAATAACTAAATATTGAAATTTTATATGAAATGAAAATTTTAAATAATAATAATTTTTAACAAACATAAAAATAATTATAATATATATATATATATGTATAAATAAAAACTAGATATAAAATTATATTAAAATAAAAAAATAATAATAATAACTAATTCTTTAATTACATAAATATATATAAAATAATATTTATATCAGTTATACAAATATTATTAAACTTTAATTTACAAAATTAATGTTTTAATTAAACTATATAACTACTAATTTAAATTTTTTAAAAATCGGTGGTTGGTTTTTCTTGATTAGACGGTTTGGCTTGATTAGACGGGAAGGTTGTTGAGAAAGATGCGAATGATTTTAACTGGCGCTGTGGATTTGTCATTTCTGAGAATTTCGGGGTTTCGAAACGTGGACTGTTAATTTTTGGTTTGATTCGGGAGAAATTGAGAATTATAGGAACGGATGGGAAAGTTTGAAGAAATTGAGAATACTTGGAAATTTTATTGTTTCGCAAGTTTTTCACTGAAACTTCAAATTCCGAAGTTTGACTAGCGTAATTGAGTATTGGAAAAGAATGCGATTAGAAATTCTAAGTTGTTGTCCAGAAATGATTCGAAAGATTTTATCGTCGTGGAACATTGAATTTGAATTATATATTACAATAGCAGAGATAAGAAATTCTGAAAATTTTGAATTACAAATCAGTCTAAATTTAACGAAGTATGAAAAGTTTAAAAAGTTTTGAGAATTATCAGAGTGCTGAGGGATTGAAGCCTTAGAAATTTAGGGAGCTTCGAGGATTTCACAAGTTCTAAGAATATTAAGAATTTTACAATTTCCGGAACTAAAAGAAGATGTATCTTTCGAAAATTGACATAACTGAAATAATATTACAATCTCAGAAATTCTAGAAATATTATTATTAAAATCTCGGGCTGCTAGAATGTCAAATCAATCTATAAATTAGAAACGTAATTCGTAAAGATCATCAAAACATGGAATATTAATTAAATATTTTCTGTCCTAAAAAAAGATGAAAATATAATTTTTACAAACTTTAAATGCTGTTTCATTAAAACGACTCTTGATTTTCTTTTTTCCTAATATCTCATGTAACTTGTTAGACATAAACTCTTTCTAAATCCTCGCATCATCAGAATTTTCGTATTGGTCCCAAACTGTAGAAAACTTCTCTGTGAAAATAATGATTTTGTATTTTTAAAAATCACAACCTACATGTTGTACAGAGTACAAAGATCTTCGAAAATTTGCCACTTTAAAAGTTACATACTATTACAGATTTGACATTAATTTGATGTTGACACGCGTACATTTCCCAATTCTCCTCGCAACATCAGAATCTTCGTATTCCCCAAATATCCACAATTTCACAAACTAATTTGACAGTTACCTATATTTTACAAAGCCCTCGAGTCACCATTCGATTCCTCGAATCCTCTCCAAAGATCCTCCACTCGAGAACAACGATTTCGTATTAATTACAAGCTGGTGGATCGCGTGCGGTCTCGCGCAGTTGAAACGATGCTCTCGATCAACTCCCCCTCCCCCTCCTTTCAAAGAGGAGGCCCAGCGAAAGATCGACTTGGTGACTACCGTTACGGAGGACAGTGGGAAGCGAGTGGAAACTGGAATACCGCATACAGCAGGTGCAGCCTGGACATAATTTCGGTATATGAGCACCTTTCGAGGCGCAGGGGGAACCACCGCCGCCAGGGCCCCATGAATCACACCCTCGTTAACCTATACCCCTTCCTTCACTCACTCTCTCTCTCTCCAACCTCTCTTCTTATCGTCCACCACCTTTGAACACTGACGCAGACACCTCTTTCCACGAACACTTCTCTCTCGCGCGCGTCTTTACACTGTTTCCTCCGTCTTCCTCCGCTTCGTTTTCTGCTCGTCGTTTTCTCATATCCGAGCGTCTCTCCTCTCGTACGCGAATGTTTGCCTTGATCGCGACGCTGCACAGCGTTTCTGAGAGGCCCCGAATTAAACAACGCGGCGAGGAGTGAACACAGAATTTAGGTGACGATCTGGGAATTTTTCCAACGCCTATGGTCCTGGAGGATGGTCACAGCGCTGATGTAACGCGATAAAAAAAATTGCAGTCACAGGCTTTGTTATTTTGATTAATAACTGGTGGCGAGGAGGAATTTAAGATTGCTTTGTCAAGACTGTGATTTATACTGTAAGCACTTGTGTGTAACGTAATGAAACAATTAAAATAAATTAAAATACTAAATAATACGGCATGAAAGGATTTACAATTGATGGCGATTTGTGAATATTCGAAGATTGTGTGACAGTTTGTTTCCAACACACCACATCTATCCTCCTCTACGTTATTGTCAATCAGTTCATTTCACAATTTTACAACTAATCTCTCGAAAATTCCTCGAAAGAGATTCTCTCACGATGCTGTCAATTACGAAACGCAAGAAACAAGTGAGAATTGCCAAATTCCCAAATGGGTCGTTCTGTTGTTCGTTCCGCGTACCGGTTCCCCCGGGGGGCGAACGATCCATTTGACGAACCGATTCGTCATTAATTAATTAGCATATTCCGTTGCATCGGTGCTAATGAGTTTAATGGCCTGACAATTATCGGTAGCGAACGACTTTTACGAGTGCTAAATGCACAACTAAACGTTCGTTGTAAATCATAGTTTAATGGCGAAAGAAACAAACAGGAATCACGGTGTGAGGAGGGCAGAGGAAGGAAGGGAAACAGTTCCACATGTTAGAATTCAGAGTTCCAACAGAAAATAATTATTGGTTTCGTTTTGTAATTGTAATTGCCGTAACTATCAATCGATTAATATTATTAAGGTAAATCAGTAGAGAACCCGAAATATCGGATCGGGTCAGGAACACGAAATTTTAGCCTTTAACTATATCGAAAGGTCGCAGATCTAGAACCATCATTCAAGTAATTTCTTCTGTTATATCTTTCGCGTATCATTTTGTACATGCGACAAATTTTACATCGATTCAGTTTCTTTTCTATTACATGTACTTATGTTTGGGTGCATATGCTTCAAATCGCGTAATAAACCAGTAGTACTTGCATACTTAGTTTTAAATTCATGGCGACAATGTGTGCATTCCGCCTTTGTATCATCTTTTTCCTGAAAATGTTCCCAAACAGAGCTTCTCTTTACCTTCTTCCTTTGCACGATGTCTTCTGCACTACTTCCTGCTACCACAACTTTACTCTCACTATCACTCGACATTTTTTTTTAAAGATTTCTAATCTGTATTAAATTTACACAGATTTTGAAACATACGTCTGAGCTTCCCGAATTTCTCAGCGATACTGCTCAACAGCGTACATGATGTCCAAGTACTAAGCACGCAGTCACACGTTCGTTTACATCAGGTCACACGATTCTCAGAATCCGTGTTTCCAATAACTTCACTGTCAGAAGAAATTGAACTGTATATTTACATATTTTGTCGACTGCTATACAGCATTGTAGAGTAGTTTGAGAAATAATAGCCGAGTTTCGAAATTTTCGGGAATCTCGACTTTTTCGAGAAACCCGATTCCTTCGGGAATTTGACTCGACCTCGTCCCCATCAGGTTCTCGATATTTTCGGGTTCTCGCCCACCCCTAAATTTACAATATTTATTGTTGCCAAAGATCAATGGGGATTATAAAACAATAAAACTGTAAAATTGAAAAATTTTAACTAAATAAAACATAAAAACTGTAAAACTATTGATTACTATAATAGAAATAGTGTTTTTGGAAGTATTGACAAAGACTACCATCTGTTGCTGACTTCACCTTTATCTGATGGCTGAAGCAGCGAAAAAGGTCATTAGAAGTTGAACCTTCGTCGTGTGTACATCGATTAAACATTCGAAGTGAATTTTTAAATAATATTTCTGAATATTCTAATTGTTTAAACATTGTCTAATATTTCCAACAATTCACTTGCAACAATTAAACAATAAATTCTCTTCTGTAATATTTGTAAGTTAAAATATTTAACTAATAATTTATAAGAATCTTGAACAATGTACTTAAGAGAAATGACGTTGAATTATTGGATGAAATAATTAATTTAATTGTTTAATCGTAATATAAAAATTGTGAAAATCATAAAATAGTGTCTAGAAATATAGTAGAAATAAAATGATTTAATTATTAAAAATATAATTGTTTCAAATGAATTATTCAAATTGTAAAATACTGCATTTCGATGATATTTTTGTATATTATTTAACAAATTTAGCTATTTATTTATAGCAATTCAATCAGTGATTGAACTTCCAAGTATTATTTCATAGTTTGAACAATTCATTTATAATAATTAAATTATATTATTTACAATAACGGAAGAGATAGTTACATAATATATATATATATATATTCCTTGCAATTTGAAACAATAAACGAGTGAAAATTTTTATATGTTGCGCGACTACTCTGAAGCGACGATCGCTGCTTAATTCGATTTTTGATTACATAACGTTTCTCTACATAAATTTCTATTTAATATACATCAAGGCAATTATAACTTAAAAATTAATATCCTGAAAGTATAAATTTAGTTTTAGCCAGTTATAGATAAAAAAAATTGATGAATTATTACATTTGACATTGTAAGATATTTATGAATTGAAGGTGTAACCTTGCGATGGAAATCTAAAAACTATTTAGTATAACAGAAAAATACTGCTTCGAAAAACTAAAAAAAAAATTATCAACAGTTCCGGGTCACTGTCGATCGGAACATTAGATTAACCTTCAGCGGTACGGAGACTCATTATCAATTGAACTTCCGTCGTGTGCACATCGACGAAAATTTACGAGTGAGTTTTAAATAATATTTCTAAATATTCTATTTGTTTAAACATTATCTAGCATTTCTAACAATTTACCTGCAATAATTAAACAATAAATTCTCTTCTATAATTGTTTAAACATTATCTAGTATTTCTAACACTTTACTTGCAACAATTAAACGATAAATTCTCTTCTGTAATGTTTCTAAGTGTAATTTAAAATTTTTAACTAATAACTTATAACAATCTTGAACAATGTACTTAAGAGAAATGACTTTGAATTATCGAATGAAATAATCAATTTAATTGTTTAGTCATTTGATACAAAAGTTGTGAAAATTACTAAATAATGTCTAGAAATATTGTAGAAATAATTCAATTGTTTCAAATGAATTATTTAAACTGTAAAATAATGCATTCGATGATATTTTTGTATATTAACAATTTTAACTACTTATAACAATAGAATCAGTGATTGAATTCCCAAGCATTATTTCATAGTTTCAATAATTCATTTATAATAATTAAATTATATTATCTACAATAACGGAAAAGATAGTTACATAATACATATATTCCTTGCAATTTCAAATAATAAACGAGTAAAAATTGTTATATGTTGCGCGATTGCTCTGAAGCGACAATCACTGCTTAATTCGATTTTTGCTCACATAACTTTCCCCTACATAAATTCCTATTTAATGTACATCACTGCAGTTATAACTTGGAAATTAATATCGTGAAAATATAAATTTAGTTTTAGTCAGTTATAAATTAAAAAACTGATAAATTATTACATTTGACATTGTAAGATATTTATGAATTGAAGGTGTAACCTTGCGATAGAAATCTAGAAACTATTGATTAGTATAATAGAAAAATATTGTTTCGAAAAACCAAAAAAAAAAAAATTATCAACAGTTCCGGGTCACTGTCGATCGGAACATTAGATTAACCTTCAGCGATACGGAGACTCATTATCAATTGAACTTCCGTCGTGTGCACATCGACGAAAATTTACGAGTGAGCTTTAAATAATATTTCTGAATATTCTAATTGTTTAAACATTCTCTAATATTTCTAATAATTTATTTGTAACAATTAAACAAGAAATTCTCTTCTATAACATTTCTAAGTTCTATTTAAAATTTTTAATTAATTATTTGTAATAATCGGTCACTAATACATTTTTAAGAAATTTTCATTATCTGTATCGCATCATTAACGAGATTAATGTCAATCGATACGGAGACAAGAGCTCATTACGAATTGAATTTTCGTCGTATCAACCAAATTTAGAAATTTGAAAAAAATTATCAACTGAATCACTGACGACCGAAACATATATTAACCTTGAACGGTACGGAGGTTCATTACCAATTAAACTTTCATCGTGTGCACATCAACCAAATTTTAGAAATTTGAAAAAAAATTATCAACTGTTCTGGATCATTGACGAATAAAACATATGATTAACCTTGAGTGGTAATGAGGCTCATTGTCAATCAAACTCCCGTCGTGTTCACATCGACCAAAATTTAGCAGAAAAATTTTAAATAATATGTCTGCAACCAAACCTTAATCTACAATTCTAACTTCAACAATTGGTAAGTTGCATGGTTTGGTTTCTTTGGTGTTGGGTTAATGCTTGATCGTGACTATTTGAACCTGAATACGAATTCAATTTCCAAGACTTGTATCGTAGTCGTACAAGATATACTTTATCAGTTACCATTCTTTAACAATTATCGTGATATACGTTATACTTTTGCATATACATAGATAACATTAATCTAACAATATCATTGGTATTTAAATATTATTAGACACATTCAAAATTTCCCTTTGAATCTATAACTTGGAAAATAATTTAGTCCTTTAATTAATTAGTCAAAGAAGAATACTTCTTCAATATCTTAAATTATTAATTAGACCGATCAAATTACAATTATGCCTTATGTTACGAATACCATTTCTCTTTCTAACAAATTACTTGAATTCAATACAAGATGTCAGAAATATATGAAACAGTACTGATTTACAATGAGACCCGTGCGTAGTCACCTCCACGTGGTGGGTCTTGGTAATTGATATCGTTTGACACAACATCAAAGTTTGTAAAACGTTATCAAGCTAAGTTGTAAAACGGTAAACGATAAACTTTAATGTTGGTGAAACGATATCAAGCTAAGAACTACGCAACCTACAGTTCAGTTTACATCGTGGAAATTTCTGTTCATTCTTTATTTCACGATCTAAACTGAACTGTAGGTACAATTAGTTGATAAGTAAACTATTGGGCCCCCAGCGATGGACGACGAGGGATTTTGCACGGACATCGTGGGATGCGTGCGTCTTAGCTTTAAGTTGCGTGTGTTTAGTTTTAGTTAATTATAAGATAGTATATGTAAATTCACTGTGAACGCATTCTGTACGAAGACACGATTGTTTAACTTGAGACGAAATTAGTGACACATCCTCCCTTCTCTTTTTTCGTT
Source organism: Tetragonisca angustula (assembly GCA_036937485.2). NCBI lineage: Eukaryota > Metazoa > Arthropoda > Insecta > Hymenoptera > Apidae > Tetragonisca > Tetragonisca angustula. The sequence continues at coordinate 482,542 of JAWNGG020000187.1, forward strand.
CGTTGTTACTACCGTTACTGTCATTGCACTAGAGTAGAGATACACTTGTTATTGTCATTACACTAGAGTAGAGTTATATTTGTTACTGTCATTGCACCAGAGTAGAATTACTTTTGTTACTGTCGTTGCACTAGAGTAAAGTTTCCAACTTTCGTTGCCAGTGTGTCAAGTTGGGGAACTGCAACCCCGTCCGAAAGGACGAGGTAGGTTCGTGTAGTCTAGCGTACCCTAGAATTCAGCTCCAGTGGTTCTTCGGAACCCTAATTGTGCCAGTTGGGGGTTGCGTCTAGACTACTTGCCGCTAAGTGCTCGAACCTCGGCTTGACACCCTGACACACTGCGATGTCAGTGTATCAAATCGGGGAACTGCAGCCTCGTCTGAAAAGACGAGGTAGGTTCTTGTAGTCGAGCGTCCTTTGTAATTCGGCTCCAGTGGTTCTTCGGAACCCCACTGTGTCGTTGGGGGTAGCGTTAGACTACTTGCCTCTAAGTGCTCGAACCTTGATTTGGTACACTGACAAACCGCGATGTCACGGTGTCAAGTCGGGGAACTGCAGCTTCATGTCTGTAGAGGCAAAGTTCGGTTCTTGTAGTCTAGCGTGGCTCTTCGTAATACTGCTCCAGCCTGGGTTCCGAATGAACCCCACTGTGCCGATGGGGGTGCGCTGGGATACATGCCTCTAAGTGCTCGAACCCCGATTTGGGGACACTGACAGCAAAAGTTGGAAACTTTACTCTAGTGCAATGACAGCAACAAATCGCGGTTTCATTTCGCGTTATATCCCTTGCAAAACACGATACTGAAGCGTGTTCATAGTTTCCTTCTCCTAATTTCGTTCAAAGTTCGATGAACATGTCTTTGATACGAAATGGGTTGTTAGGGCTGCGAATTATTGTACAATTGTTGTGTAACATTCATGTTAGATGAGTGTGTGGTTAGTATGAAGGGCAGCGAGTGATTGCGACATATTGTATGACTTGCATTCGTATGTGATGTATGATTGTGTGTAATGTATGTAATGCATGGTTGTGTGCAATGTATGCAACGTATGATCGTATGTAATGTATGATTGTACGCAACGTATGTAACGTATGATAGTATGAGATGTACGTAATGTACGATTGTATGTAATGCATGTAATGTGTGCAATGTATGACTGTATGATTGTATGTATTGAGTGTTAACGCGATCGTTGTTCGGGAGACAGAGTTTCATAGTTCAATCTCATACATGCGCCATAGAGTTAAGATTTAGACTTAAGTTTGAGATTGAACTACTGAACGTCCGTCTCCTTTGTTCGTAATCCCGGGCCAAGTAGTATAAAACACTCTGTATTCATCAAGAATGCCGAGTTATTCGAATGTAATGGAGGGTGGTTGGGATTAGGGCCCGGGTGGGTCTCTTGCGTAGTCACCTCCTCGTGGTGAGACCTGGTAACTGATATCTTTTTACAAACATTAGAGTTTTACAAACTTTAATGCTTGTAAAACGATATGAAGCTAAGAACTACGCAATCTACAGTTTAGTTTAGATCGCAAAATCTTCTGTCCATTCTTTATTTCACGATCTAAACTGAACTGTAGGTACAATTAGTTGATAAGTAAACTATTGGGCCCCCAGCGGGCCACCGATGGACGACGAGGGATCTCGCAGGGACATCGTGGGATGCGAGCGTTTAGTTTTAAGTTGCGTGCGTTTAGTTTTAGTTAATATTTGTAAATTCACTGTGAGCGCATTCTGTACAAAGACAGGTTTATTTAACTTGAGACGAAATTAGGGACACCTCCTCTCTTCTCTTCTTTCGTCCGTTGTTACTATTGTTACTGTCATTACGCTAGAATAGAGTTACTTTTGTCACTGTCATTGCACTAGAGTAGAGTTACTTTTGTTACTGTTATTGCACTAGAGTAAATTTTCCATCTTTCATTGTCAGTGTGTCAAGTCGTGGAACTGCAGCCTCGTCCGAAGGGACGAGGTAGGTTCTTGTAGTCTAGCGTCCTTTGTAATTCGACTCTAGTGGTTCTTTGGAACCCCACTGTGCTGTTGGGGGTAGCGCTAGACTACTTGCCGCTAAGTGCTCGAACCTCGATTTGGCACACTGGCAAACCGCGATGTCAGTGTGTCAAGTCGGGGAACTGCAGCTTCGTCCGAAAAGACGAAGTTCGGTTCTTGTAGTCGAGCGTCCTTTGTAATTCGGCTCCAGTGGTTCCGAAGAACCCCACTGTGCCGTTGGGGGTAGCGCTAGACTACTTGCCTCTAAATGCTCGAACCTCGATTTGGCACACTGACAAATCGCGGTTTCATTTCGCGTTATATCTCTTACAAAGCACGATATTGAAGCGTGTCAATAGTTTCGTTTCCCTAATTTCGTTCAAAGTTTAATAAACGTGTCTTTGATACAAATTGCGCTGGTAGCGCTGCGAATTATTGTACAATTATTGTGTAATGTGAAAGTTAGATATGTATGTATGTTTTAACTATTCCTCTTCATTTACCAATTAAGCCTGTATACTTTTTTCTTCTTTAACTTTATTTTTCATCACATTTTTCCATTCTACTTGTTGTTCCTCTTTTCACTTTTCCATTTGTTCTTTCATTTTCACTTCCGTCGTTTCTTTTACGAGTTTACTTTACTACATTCAATGTCTCTTGCGAATTTTGTATGTCAGCGTTCAATTTTCTTCCAAATTCAATCCGTTCGATCTCTAATTTCCTCAACAATTCGGCATACATGTGTTTTATATATTACTCTTGAACATTGCCATGTTTTGTTTTCTTCTCCACCACTGTCTTCAAATTTTATGCTTCTGGTCCGTTAATCACTTCGTTATATGTGGAGGACATGGTAATCACCGTACCTGTCAATCAGTCAGTCAATCTTATTAGTCTCGTCTATCTTCTTACTTACTGTCTGATTCGTGGTATCTTCAATGTTTTCCTCCGGTGTTTCTGGTTCCAAAGTTCAATCTCATACTTGCGTTTTAGAGTCAAGATTTAGATTTAAGCTTGAGGTTGAACTATGGAACGTCTGTCTCCTTTTTACGTAACTCCGGGCCAAATTGAATAAAAACTCGGTATTCATTAAGTTGAATGCCGAGTTGCTTGTATGTAATGGAGGGTGGTTGGGAATTGGGCTCGGGGCGGGTCTCGTGCGTAGTCACCTCCTCGTGGTGAGACCTGGTAATTGGTATCTTTTTACAAACATTAGAGTTTTACAAACTTTAATGCTTGTAAAACGATATCAAGCTAAGAACTACGCAACCTACAGTTCGGTTTAGATCGTAAAAATTTCTGTCCATTCTTTATTTCACGATCTAAACCGAACTGTAGGTACAATTAGTTGATAAGTAAACTATTGGCCCCCAGCGGGTCACCGATGGACGACGAGGGATATCGCAGGGACATCGTGGGATGCGTACGTCTTTAAGTTCGCGTGCGTTTAGTTTTAAGTTGTGTGCGTTTAGTTTTAAGTTGCATACGTTTAGTTTTAAGTTGCATGCGTTTAGTTTTAAGTTGCATGCGTTTAGTTTTAAGTTGCATGCGTTTAGTTTTAGGCTGCATATGTTTAGTTTTAAATTGTGTGCGTAGTTTTAGTTAATTATAAGATAGTTAGTATTTGTAAATTCACTGTGAGCGTATTCTGTACAAAGACACGTTTATTTAACTTGAAACGAAGTTAGGGGCATCTTCTCTCCGCTCTTCTTTCATTCGTTGTTACTATTGTTACTTACATTGCACTAAAGTAGATTCTCCAAATTTCGTTGTCAGTGTGTTAAGTCGGAGAACTGGACCCTCGTTCGAAGGATGATTCTTATAGTCTAGCTTCCTTTGTAATTCGGCTCCAGTGGTTTCGAAGAATCCTATCGCAAGAAATCCGATATAAAATAACTCGGTTACGAGTGGGCTGTACTACGAAGGTTTTGTGACTTCTCGCAGTGAATATGAGTTCAAGACGGTAAAAACGTTTCATTATTCCGAAGTGTACTTTCCATGGAAACTGGTTGTCGATGCATGAATTCTGACATCTAGGCTATCCTCTTTCGCGGTCATCCTTTCTTCCTTATTTTTCTCGCGACTTTCGTTCCGACGAAATACTTTATCGTGTCCTGTGCTTTGGAGATCACCTAACTAACATTCTACCATTTAGTCGATTTAGGCAAGTTTTGCACCGCGACGCTACTGATAGTATGTAAAGTTACCAATGTTATTACATCTTCACCGAAAATTATTTATTGAATTAAACGTGAACGCTTTCTTACTTGCACAACTATTCTTGAGAGATGACCAACTTAATTTTTGACTGTGATATAATTATTTTCTACATAAGTTAGTATCATATGTCATGGACTTATAAATTAGAATTTAGTTCATGTCAACAGAGTTTTATGTTAAAAACTAACCGTGCAAACGTAGTTTGATTTTGTGAAAAATATAGATTTTGAACTATACGTCTGAGCTTCCCGAATTCCTCAACGATACTGCTCAACAGTGTACATGATGTCCAAGTACTAAGCACGCAGTCACACGTTCGTTTACATCAGGTCATACGATTCTTAGAATCCGTGTTGCCAATAACTTCACTGTCAGAAGAAATTGAACTGTGTATTTACATATTCTGTAGGCTGCTGTACAGCATTGTAGAGTAGTTCGAAAAACGGTAGTTGGGTTCTCGAAATTTTCAGGAAATTCGAGACTTTTTCGGGAAATTCGGTTCCTTCGGGAATCTCGAATTTTTATCCCTGACCCGACCATCGGGTTCCCGATATTTTCAGGTTCTCGCACACTCCTATAAATCAATAATCATGAGTAACTTGCGTAATTTGTGATCGTTAATCGATAGTTTTTAGATCGTTGAATGATTAATTTATATTTTATTAGTAATATTGCACGAGTAGGTAAGTTCGAAAAATTTTTCGTATTCTCTAATTTTGATTCTCTAACTCTAATATGTAAAATATAATTTTAATATCATCTAATAAGTAAAATATGTCTAATATGTAAAATATAATTTTTAATTTTTATAATGCTTTCATACACGATTCAAAGTATAACAAAATTTTAAGCGAGACACGCTATATCACAGCGAATCATTTTTATCATATTATTTTTGGTGAAAATTTGCAAACTATCGTTCATATGACAATAATAAGAGTTATGATATATGAAGATAGTTAATTTATTATTTATTATTACAATTTATTATAATTTATCGTAATAATTTATTGTAGAACGCGAAAAGAATGTTATAAATTAATAGTAATCTTCGATGAAGACAATTTTGATTACTTATTATGTTAATCAACGATTACTGATTATTAATAATCAATAACGATAATGTTCGATCATTAATCAGATGACGTTTCGTCTAACTTAGAATAAACATGATACACAGTGAAGGATGGCCGGTCAGCAATTTCGATTCCATAAATTACTTTTCGATCTCGCGTGTCACGCATCTACGTACGCATTGGCGAACAAAAGATACACGCTCGCGACTCGCTATTTATGATAATCGATTCCGGCCCCGACCAACATTCCCCGAGCCTTATACACGGTGTTAAAGACGTTATCGTGGTGCATTCAGATGGAAACAACGGCGTGAACAATCGTGGGAAACTTAATTCCTCTCGCTAGTAGTCGTGTTATTAGATTTTTGTCAATGGTGATTGCACGTGGCAAATGTGTATTATTAAATTTCGAGATATTTTTTTTATAAACAGCGGAATTTTGAGATTATCTGTCTCCTTTCAGGGAAATATTACTGCCGCAAGAGTAATAAAGAAAAATCGCGAACGATCGACAAGTAAAACAACGAAGAACGAATATTCTGTAATTCAGAATACCTGTACTCTAAATTAGAAGACCAATAATTTCCTAGATCGAACAGTCCACACGCTGTTTCAGTTTATTTCATTACAATTATATGTCAATCATAATGCTCGAAAATTAGTCTCAAATTTTTCTGCTTGGAACTAACCAGCGCACGTTCAATCTATGAAGCGTAGTTTTTAAATATTCTGTTACCATAGGATATTTTTTTTCCCTCTATCTCCCCTTACAACACAAACCTTAACTTCCCTAGTAACTGCGTATTAACTCCGATTCTCAATCAGGATAACAAAAAAAAAAAAAAAAAAAAAAAATCAAAAAGCTAATAAAAAAAGAAAAACCAATCGATTGACCAGTTTGTTACCACTCGTTTCACCCGATTGGAGCGCGGCGCTGACTGAACGAATATATACGAGTATAGGATTTATTTAAAGGCTCTACCACTTAGGGGATTAAGCGATGCCGCGAAGGAAATCCATTTGTCCGCCGGATGACGAGGCTGGCGCGCCTCGTTACAATCCGCCTCATTTTCGGCCGGCCGATTGAAAAGTCACCGGCTGACTAATGGACGCGGGCTAATTGCCAACAAAGGCAAATCAATCTCCATCCAACGGGCTCTAGTTGAGTCGTCGCGCCTTCCCTAGTAGAAGCGGCGAGCGTAAAACGGTGCGCGAGCGCTGACAGGTACGCGTCGTCCACTGGCGTAGACGCCATTGTCAACCTTTGTAACCAGCCCCTAGGGAATTTCAACTGTAACGTGAACACAGTCGCGGGACGTGGAACTAAGGTGAGTCTTCGCAGGGGGATGAATGCGCTGTGATTACTGGGGGATCTACCGAGGTTTCGTGACTATTCAGAATCAAGCGGTGGATTTTCAATGGTCTCGAGACGTTTCTTTTTTGATAAGAGTTTCTACCTGAAGGAATTGGAGAATTTTAGATTATGGAGATGATTGGGCAACCGTTCATTTTTTTTTTCTTCTTCTTCTCTATGCAATTTCCATTTTCGCAAATTTTATTTTGTAACGTCTGCTACTTTCCACATTTCGCGGCATATGATCCAAAATGGATGTTACGTTTTACTGTTAAAAATGGAGATAATTTTTATATGTCTTAGTATTCGATATAATTGTACTAATTTCCTGTGCTTTTTATGAATAGAATATTTCGAAGGAAGAAGTGAAAGGAAGCACAGAGATAAGAATTTACGAGATATGATTTTTGTTACGCATGAAGTAACGATCGGTAATTATGAATTCATAAAAGATAAGAAAACAGAAGTATCGAACGTCCATTAAATATTTAAACTTATACTATAACTGTCACGACGGTCATGAATTATTGAAAATAATATAACGTTACCAAAGTATTGATTGTTGTTACGAAATTGTTTGTAATTGTACGCGTGAGAGTAAAAATATCTACAAACTGACATGAAGCTACATGAGTAATACGCTTTGACTCTGAAACAGTTCAAAATTTTACTTAGTATTAATAACGTTAGATGGAGAGTTAAAAATTACGGATAAAGATTAAGTTGAGAACCGTTTGTAACTAAAGAAAATTTTCACGCGACAGTAAAGATAATTAAAAGATAATTACAGAATTCCATAATCGACAGAGATTAATATTCGCAAACTGACGGTAGCTATGCATCCAAATAAAACAACGTTTAAACTCTCGTCCTTCAAAAAATTCCAAAACTCACACCTTCCAAAAATACTCAAACTCACTTTTAACCCCTTCCCCCAGCCATCTGGAAAAAAAAGACAAGAACGAATCGAATAAGAACGAAGAAGAAGAAAAAACACACACAGATTCAAACGTAACTCTTTCTTACCTCCTCTTGCTTATCACAGTAATTACACGAGCCATCATTTTCAGATCCTAGAAAACCCATCGATTACGCCATTGCGCACACGCGAAGGTGAAACGCCGCTGGAACCACGGCGAGTAACGAAGAAACACCGATCTGCTGGTCGTGCACGAGAAAAGGACGAGAGAAAGGCATCGGGGCCCGGTGGAAGGTGGTTCGAGACGAAGGAGTGAGGGAAGATGCTCGGCCGAGGGATGAGTTTACTTTTTGCCGGACTCTAATTAGAGGCCAATTATATCGAGCAGGCGTTTGCCTCCACACAATGAACCGCGCGTTTAGTATCGATGTAGCCAGCCGATTAACTCCTATTTGTTGCGCGTTTTGTTCCCTCCCGGGGCTTTTTCGTGCCCGGCCGCTGAATAAATACGGGCTTAAGGGGCACGCACACCAATCCGCCTCGCTGCCTTTCAATTTCGGACTTGGCTGCGTGTCCATTTAGTTTTATTCTCGCTCGTTTATTCTTCCTTGTTTCGATTTACTACGAAAAATATCTGACGGCTGTCGAGCGTTTCGTTGCTAACAATAAGAAGATGCGTATATGTGTTTTTATATACATGTTTCCTGCGCGCGCGCGCGTTTTAAGGGTGAGATCCAAAGGGTGAGATACGTTTCGCTTTTTTTTTAAATACGTAGCTGGTACTATTTTAACTGGACGTTAAAGCCGTAAAAATTTTTAGGTCACGCATTACTTGGGCTTTAAACATTTTCATTTGCAATTTTTCCTTCAGATCAGTATCAAGTCTGGTTTCTAGTGTTCTATTTTAAAAATTCCCTCAATGCCAGTTCTGACGTTTATAGTAATCTGATCATTTACAGTTGTACGAAATTAAAATAAATTTAAATTTATTATCAATAGCAGATAATTCACTGTTGACATTGACGTTTGATCTTTACTGGGTCAATTATAAAATATTTAATTCAAAATCTGGTTGAAAGAGCTACAATATCAATACGTGTAACAGACTGCAAGATCGAGTTTAAATATGATAATCGGGATAAAATTCAATGATAAATTTGAACGAGGAGAGAAACCTTCTTTTCCCTCGTCCAATCCAACGAAGAAAGGAAAAGAAAAAAAAGGAGAAATTACTCAGAAAGCGAACAAGATGCAAGTAAGAAAGAAATACGTGGAAAGGAAGCCTGTTGATCGCGCAACTTGTTTATTGAGCCAATTATGAGAACGTGGACAAATTCAACGAGCTAATCAGCTTACGGTTATTACGATGCCTCTGCTAGCTACCAGCTGGGTCTGCGTGGAATCTGATAAAATCCCTCTTATTTATTATGTACACCCCGTGACAGCGTGTGCGCGCCGAGGCAACTGCTACGTGGTACGGGAAATTCATCGAGGAACTTCCGTTTTTGGTTGTCGCGTTCCTGGCTGATTTAGGTATCCGAATAAACGACCGTGCGTGTTATTAATTACTATTTAAGAAGATTTACTTCTTAAGAACGGAATTATTCATTTCTTTTCGCGGAGGACCACTCTTTCGTTGGGAAAATTCAAGAGGGGATGAAGGAAAAAGTTGCTCGAGTGTATCTAGAGATTAATGAAACAAATTTTTTAAGGGAAACATAATCAAGATTGAAAATTGACACTTATTACACATCTTAATAACAGAATAAATATATAGTCCATTATAACATATAATATGTAATAATTATAATAGTCCATTTCGGCTGGTTGAAATAAACTGTTATTCCAAATGATTTTTATACGTTCACGTTCTGACAAACAGATGATAAGTCAGTATAAAAGCAACACGTGGAATGATGTTATTACAAAATAACAAAGATCGCTATTAAGACACTGAATATAATATCAGAGATTTAAAAAAAGAAAAAAAGAAAAACAGTATAGCATTAGAAATAAAAGAAAATCCCGAAATTAGGAATGAAGAGAAAATCTAAATAAATGGAAATTCTTCAAATGTTACACGAAAAATTACAAAAGAGAGAAAGAGAGAGAGAGAGAAATCAAGGGTCCTCGTTGATAAAGATCCTATACTGGTTGCAATACTGCAAGAAAGGGTTACTCCCGTGCATCCAGTGCCGTTGGTCGATACCTCTCTGTATAATACAGATTTCATATGCTAATTCCGTGATTAACAATGCCGAGACGGGGCGTTTCATCATCCCGCGCTACCAGCGACGTCTTAATACCGTGGATTTACATGCTAATTCGCCGAACCACGCGGTAGCCTTCGCTTCCAGACTCACTCGGTGGACGATTTCTTCACGTCCGTGTTCTGCCATTTCCCTTCATCTCTACGAAGCCAATGGAATTCGATGCTATTTCCGTGGAATTTTCCGTACTTTGTTAACTAGGTCTTTGGTAGAAGAAAAGACACAGATCACACGTCGAGGTAAAGTTTAAAATAAAAAGCCTGACGAGTCACAAATTGCTAAAATCGTACGTTTCAATTGGAGAATCAATCATTTTTCTAAACCTCTGCTATCTACAAAATAACGATACGGAGGACCAAGTTCAGAAATGAAAAGCGAATTATTCGAGAAAATAGAGTTGAACAATAATTTTTGAAGAATGAAAAATAATGACTCGAACCTTGTGAAAGATGGAACTTGAAAATGAAAAGCCTGCGAGTTATTCAAATAAAATTACCCCGAACCACCCTCTGATCTGATTAAAATGTCAACAAGTTTTCTAAATCTCAGTTCGAGCAGAAATCTTACGAACAACGAAGTTCAAAGGTAGAAACTCTACGAATTATTTGATAAAACTATAAACTATCTTCCAGGTAAGAATCAACAATTTTATTTAACCACGTAGAAAACGATCATTCGAACAGAAATCTCACAAATGACGAAGTTCAAGAATAAAGACCCCAATTGTCCAATAACCATTCAATTGGAGAAACGACCATTTTTCTAGATCTTTGTTGTCCACGAGGAACGATGAAACTTAAAGCTCCAATCAAGCCAGAAGAGTAATTCTTCCCTGAAATTTGCGCAGAGTGCGCAACAGGGGGAAGATAAAATCGTGGAAGCGATGATTCGCGCGAGCCACAAATTACCGAAACGAAGCCAGAACACGTTCGCGGTGGAAATCATCGCGTTCACCGAGAAAAAAAAACCAGTATTACCAGTCGTCATTTCCTGTGCCAACCGCGCGCGTCCGAGATGTTGGAGTTAAACGAGCCTAGACTCCGCGCCGAGTAATAAACCTTCAGAAAACCGTCAATTTCCATGTAACATCACCAAAAGCATCAGGCCCTCGGATATCTAACCGAGTCGATCTACAATTTTCTCGCCGTGAATGTTGAACAACCGAAGCACGAAGCGACATCGTATTATTAACGCGATTAGGGTAGCGGTGAGGCGCGAGTGCACGCGAGGATCGGCTGGAATCCGCTCGTCGAGAGAGGACTCTCCGCGCGTCATGCTGAGCGAGCTCGATCACACCTCCACGTCGTGGGACGTCCGGCAGCCTTTTATTCAATTACCAGAGCGTTCGCCTTCGTTCGTCGAATTCGAATGGGGTTTTTCGCCGTGAGATGCGGAAATCATGACGCGAGGGACCGTTTAACGACAATTAAACCACGAAGTTAGAGTCACTGAAGTGAAAAGAAAAGAAAGAAAACAAAGTAGGAAAGCTTTATAATAAAGTAAAGTGCAGAAGCTTTTATTTGTTTTGACGAGAAATCATTTGAATCAGTTTACGACAGGCAAAAATTTCTGATTTGATAAATCAATTTACAGGAGAATTTACAGAACTCTCACATTTAATTTAATTTTACCTATGTATGTAAAAAAAAAATAAGAAAACTTTATAATAAAATAAAGTGCAGAAGCTTTTATTTATTTGACGAAAAGTCATTTGAATCAGTTCCCGATAGCCAAAAATTTCTGATCTGATAAATCAATTTACAGGAGAATTTACAGAACTCTCACATTTAATTTAATTTTACCTATGTATGTAAAAAAAAAATAAGAAAACTTTATAATAAAATAAAGTGCAGAAGCTTTTATTTATTTGACGAAAAATCATTTGAATCAGTTCCCGATAGCCAAAAATTTCTGATCTGATAAATCAATTTACAGGAGAATTTACAGAACTCTCACATTTAATTTAATTTTACCTATGTATGTAAAAAAAAAAAAAAAATAAGAAAACTTTATAATAAAATAAAGTGCAGAAGCTTTTGTTTATTTTGACGAAAAGTCATTTGAATCAGTTGCCGATAGCCAAAAATCTGACGAATCAATTTACAGGAAAATTTACAAAACTCTCACATTTAATTTCACTTAATTTTACCTATGTATGTACCCTACTGTACAGTCACGTTTGTTCGTCGTTACTTCTAAAATAGAAAAAGGAAACAAACAACAAATAAATAAACGAATAAAACAAATTTTTCTACCAAACATGTAGAAAAAAAAAAAAAAAAAAGAAAGAGAAGAAGAAAATCTCCAAACATCTCAATACAAAACGAAATCAGCGTACATACGTATAGTGTCGCTGGGATTATTTTCTAACGAAGAGTTTTCAGACAAAAGTGTTAAAGAAGGCGATCGTTTGCATAAATCAAAATGGTGCCAGGGGATCCACATGGTGCGACAGAGAAGAAAGAGAAGAGGGGTGGGGAGATGGACCTTGGTCAGGGTTAAGCGTGTCGCTGGCACAGTATGATGCCGATCCTATCTGAACCGGCTAATATAGTTGTCGTGAATATCTTAAGGTCGACCGCGCATTCCATGGGGTTTCTCCGTTCGAGGATCGCCACGGGGCGCCCATTCGATCTGGCGAAAGCATCTGCTAATTCGGAATCATGGGAATTTGATTGGGCTTCCTCCCTTCCAACTTTGAATACTCCTCTCCTTGAACGAATTTTTACTCGATAGCCTTATTATATGTATGAGCTGTCGAGGCTGATAAGATTCCCTCGTCTTCTCTGATGAGATTGCTTTATGGTGATGAATTATAGACACACAGTTAACACATGGAAGTGTACGTTACGTCTGTTCTGTCCGGATATTTCAAGAACAACGAAACGATGAATTTATCAATTATTTTTGAATAGTTCGAAGAAATTATTCAGTATTTTCACTGGGTTTTTTCATAATTGTACAGACAATCGCGAAGATTTATGGTCAAATTTGATTTGTAAATTTATTTGATCTCATCGATTAATTACTTGATTTACAAATCAAATTTTAAATATTCAAAGATGTTATTTTATACAGATATTAATTTATTTGTCAATTGACTTTCTACGATTAGAATTTCGTTCACTTGTAAAAGAAGAAGAATTAAAAATCTATTGCAGTTAATTACTCGAATTAAAATAATTGCCATGAGTAAACATCTTTTTGGCAACTTTATAGTAATACATTATATTAGCGAGGAAGTACGCTGACAAACTAAAATTTGCCCAGCGATCGACAGAAAAATAATCGATTTAATTTCACTGGGATATACCTAGATTTTAAAATCTATTACAATTCGGCTCTACTGTTCCAATTATCAAAATTTATATTAATTTCATAATTTTTCGTATGTTATTCAATGTACAAAAGATTCGATATCACTAGACTCTCAAGTTCCAAATACGAATGATGCACCCAATGTACACAATATGCAAGACATGTAAAATATTCAATACTTAACGAGTAAAATAATTTTCCACCTACGTTCCATATCTTTAATAACCTTTGTGGAAGTATAAAATTAAACACGGGCAATCGTCGCACGTTCCTCGTTACTATCTGATGACGCTCGGAATTTAATTCCCCACTTTCGTCTCACCTCTCTTCTATTTTCCTAAATTTCCGTATTTCAAATCCGCCTCTGCAACGGGATACTTTTCACACGGCGAACCATCGGCGAGAAGCTTCGTCAGATGGTTATCGGAAGTGGAAGACATCTTTGGCGCGCGTTTAGAATAACGCGAATAAATTCGCCCCTTTATTTTGTTACATAAAACGTTTACGCGCGACGGGCAGTGTAATTTTAGAATGACACGGACCCAATGAGAAATACGGCCAGCCCGTTCATTATTTCACCGTAAAAAATAATGAGATTCCGACCAGTCACCCGATACCTTCGCTCGCGTCTCACCCGTTTCCCCGCAGCACCAGTGAATAAATTATCGAAACACTTTATCGCGACGATTACGCGCCGTTACGACTTATTCCCCACCGCCGTTCCTCCCTCTGTCTTCTCGCCCCGAGTGACAGAGAATCAGCGTAATCGTTCGATATCAGTGGATATCAGGTTACGACGAATCCAGGGAAACCCGTGAAATTCGTTTTCGCGATACAGTGGAAAGTTGCGAAAGAATTTTTCCCAATCAAGGCTGCTTTCTTCCTTTTTTCTTCTCTTACTCCGTCACGCAAGCAGTGAATAAAGAAATCGAGACGTCGAATAAATAAAGAAGTTACGACCGTTGTGAGACATTGAGAATTTTTGCAGAAAGTAGTTGCGAAAGAATTTGTGTAATTGAGATTGCTATTTGTTCTTCTCGTGTCATGCACTTGTGATTGAAGAAATAATTTATTTAGACGATGGGAATTCGAACAGAGATGTCGAATAAATAAGGAAGTTGTGATATTAGAATGCTAGAGTTGTGAATATTTTTAGAAAAAGCAATTGCAAAAGATTGTTATTTTTTTTTTTTTTATGTAGATAAAGATCTTGTGATAACTTTCGAAATTGTGATTGACATCTATTTACAGAGTACTGGATAAAATTTTTGTTAGTTATTAAAGTTTTAATGTGGAATTTAAGCAATATAACAAAATTTAAATATGACATACAATATAAAAGTTATTAATATATTATATAATTACATTTATATAATATACTATGGTTATAAAAATACAAATCATAAAAGAATTGTATAAAATTTAAATTGAAACAAACTTTAATATGAAGAACAACTGTAATCAAAAATTGGAGAGATCGATGAGTATTTTTTATTTTATTAGTTCGAGAGGGAAATCGTGAGAAACGTTGGCAGAGACATCAATGAAATCTTTCTGCCAGAATAGCATTCTCGTGGCGAGGATAAGATTTTTCGTCGGCGAGACTGATCGCAGAAATTTGGCGAATCTCAATAAAACCGTGTTGGCTACACGTGTTTGGGACTCGACACGAAATGCGAGAAATGTCTCTGGTCAGGCCGCTCGAATCTTTTTAGCCGATCTGTGGCTGTTCCTCCTCGACAACACGATCTGGTGAGTTGGACCCTCTGGAGAAATATTTTTATCTCGTTTTTCTGAGAAACTGTGATGTTGGTATCTATCATAAACCAAACGTTACCATTTTCATAGAAAGATAATTTTAGCAAGGAACTCTACTCAACATATGCGACATTTGAAATACGTTCTTTGTATTGTAAAAAAATTCTTCAGTTGTTACGATTCTTTAATACATTCCTCTAATATTTCTTATGATTTTAATTTATTGTTTAATATTCATATCAGTGTTGTTTCATTATGAATAACTATCGAATTCTATCTATTTCATTTATTCTTCTTCTTAATAATATAACTACATATAATATATTCCTCTGATATTAATATTTTCTCACAATTTAAATCTATTATTTAATCTCTGATTTTTAATTTTTTTTCGCTTAATTTCATTACTGTTTCTTTTAAGATTCAGAATAATTGTATGCAATAATTATTAATTATTCAAAATAACAATAATTATTATTATTGTTATTATTATTATTATTATCATCGTGATATTGACCGACAGTGAAACTATTGCCATTAACATATAACTTATTTCTATCGTACAAAAATCATATTTCCACATTTTTCCATTCCGCAACTAAATCAATAATCCTCGCATGCCTACGTACTTCACTATCTCTCATATATCAGAATGATAAAAGCTAGAGACAGTTACCACAGTCGCACATTTCAAAATCCCTCATTTACATCTTTCCAATATAATAATATGATACAACATCACTCACGCTCAAAGAATACGCCGAAAAACTTAACATTCTCCGCGTCATCTCGACACGTCCCATGCACGCCCACCTCCCCTACAAGCAACATACAAATCATTAGACTACCGTCAAATTCGAATTCCACCGTCACGAGCCTCCGATTGGTATTCCATCGTTGCCAGACAAATTTTCAACGTACTACGAATACTACTTCCTTCGAGCGTGATTGGCCGTCGTCGAATTATCGAAGAAATCTGACGAAAATGCTCGGATCGATTAACGTCGTCCAAGCTGTAATACATCGCCGTGCCGGTTTCCGGCTACCGAACAGCCCTCTCTTCGTTTTTTCTCTTTCGACATTGGTGACATTGTTGATGCAAGCGACGTTCTAACAACGGTCGAACGATGCAGACAGTGTCAACGGTAAATGGTTATGACGGGGACGCTTTGAATCGTTGATTTCCATGATGTCACATTACACGGAAACGCTGCTTGTCGACACTCGATAACCAGCCAGTCACGATCCATCCTTTGCGCCACGATTTATCGTTCCCCTCCGCTTCTCAGTTCGAGCATCGACCAATAGTGATTGTTAATGAGGTTGAACCTGAGGTTTTCTCACTTGGTCATGTTGGGGAAAATTCGTTTGTTCGGTTGTGTGTGTTTTTTCTTTTTTCTTTTTGGAAGGAATGGGCAAGTACTTTGTTAAATGGGAATTTTGAATTTTAGTTTATTTGATGGTTGCGTTGAAATATTACTATTTATCATTAATGTCAGGGAGAATTTATACCAGACTGGAAGGTGTAGGCTCTGATTAAAAATTACATTTTGTCTTGTCTCCCATTGAGATTCAGAGCGTTTTTTTATTTGATCAGATTCGAGACAATTCCCTCGATCAGAGTTTACTTTTTTATTTGTTTTATAGATGGTAATTCGCTTTTATTTTATTATAGACGCTTCGTCTCCTGTATTTCATTCGGTTATTTTTATCTGTCATTTTACCAACTTGATATAATTCTTACTACTTCGATCAATTTACGTTACAAAATTCAATTTCTTTGGGAAAGAAAAAGGTTCCAAAGGAACTTCGTGATACTAGAAATAGTCAAACCTATTAGATCGAGGACCGGAAGATGTATCATGTTCTACAGATAAAAGAGCATTCTTTCGTTTCCTGTTTTAGATAGCCATGCCGTATATATTTTAACAGACAGTCAATGTGTTATCATTTAGGAGATAATTATAATCAGAATCAGAATTACGTGGATGGACAAATTAGATTCGATTAGATTTATCAAAGAGAAGAAAAGAAACCATTTTTGTTCATTCATTTCATAACGAAATACGAAGTTCTCGAAATAAATGCAACATGTCAATTTATCGTATTAGAATTACCTATTAGCGACTAAAGTGCAAGACTCGTGTCAAAGAAACAGAAAACTAATAGGAAAAAATTTACAATGCACTGGAGAACGCAAGCTCTCATTTGCATATTCAAATCTCTAAGAACGCATCGTTGTAAACGTATAAAATTTCTATGAAAAATTACAAATTGATCATTAACTGACTATCACGTTGATAATTCCAGACATAGTGCTAGTGTCAAATATTTGAAAATGCTGTGTTACAAATATTATATACACAAAATTTCTACTTTCTAAAAATTGACAAACCAATGATTTGGTCAACAATCCAAAGCTTCATCGAATCCTGACCAGATCTGTCTCGCCAAGACTGAAGGGAGCTGCTTCGACGAACCATAATATATCAGGAAAAATATTCAAATCCAGCTTCAAAATTTCTACAAATTCATAAACTGTTCGATCCAAGCTGTATCGATTTGCAGCCGAAACTGCGACAGAGGGAACAGTCACGATTCCCTTTAAAAATCGGCCAACGACAGAACGAAGGTGATCGACGATGCGTCTCTCGCGAACGTGAACGACGATCCGTTTAGGGATTCCTGAACAAACCGATATCGATGGAAGCCGCGGTTTGATCAGGAGGAACGTAGCCGTTTTCTCATCGCGGATGACGGTCACGGCTGAACGCGGTATAATCGGTGCCGATGAACGATCGATCGGTTGGCTAGCCAGAGTGGTAACAACACGAGAAACATCGAAACGACGGTTTTACCACGAAAGAAACGGTGACTACGGCAACGGATGATTAATCATTGAACAATGGCCACGGATTGTTCCAACGGAAGGCTGGCGGCTATATGACCACTTGGAAGTCGCCACCGGCCAGCCTTCGTCTACCTGGAAGCCTGCCAATTAATCACGATCATCATCGCGTGCACGCCTGGTGTGTACCTAACTTGGGGACCGAGTTAGGACCACCATAAACAAAACGTGCCAATAGACGAGCGGCCATAGGCTGAATTATTAGTCGTATGTGACTGACATTCGTGAACCTCGCCAGCTTAGGAAGGAAGTCCTTTCGCTCTGCTCGATCGTAATTGGGATAAAATAGAGGAAAAAAGTATTCTTATGTAAAGGATCAACATTTCACATTTCTTCATTATATCGAGATAAGCTTGGAAAATTTCGTTACATACAGGAGCGAAGAAATGTTGAACTTTGGAAATTTGTTAAAATTGACATTCCCCTTTTTCCTCGCGGACTCTTTACGTGTTTGTATTAGAGAAATTTAAGGATACGTACAATACAATATAGCTGTATCATTCGTCGATATATTTTAAAAATGATTCGATGCAACGATTCCGTTGGCCCCATTTTCAACTGCAAAATCGTTACTTGGACAGTTCTGAATTAGACGAAGAGGTCTATACGTACAACTTCTTGCATCTTCAGAGTATTAATTATTTTTTACACGATAACTATTAAAATCCTCCACACTACCCCGTACTCCACGTTCCAGCCTCGTGTCACAACTCCTGTCCACCTTTCACCCATGAACGATGCTCACCCATCGACGATGACCTCCTCTCGACGCCCCAGGCGAAGCACGAGGTCGAAAATATTTTAATATTTCGCCTCGATCGCGTTTCAGAGAGGCTTGTCCACACACACCCCCGTGGGTCGTTTAAAGGACAGGAGGACGAACCTGATCGATGATAAATGAATAATTCCCGAACGATGCTATCGTTAATTACATGTAGCCTCAACAATGGTGTGATTGTCTCGGTCGATATACGATCCACCCCCTTTTTCCATCCCCCTTCGAACCATTTACTTCTACTGGCTTATTTCTCTCTCTTTCTCTCTTTTCGCAATCCACTTGCTGAGAATTTTCTCTCAGTTACTCCTTTTCACCGTCTCTCTCGTTCTCTTTCGTCTTCTCGCTTGAAGTTCTCGTCTCCTCTCTCTTGGTCGGCGACTCTTCTTGGACCCCTGTTCGCTGACGCGTGTAGGTGCCATTATGGCCGCGTCCGTGAGGATGGTGGGCGCCGAACTTTTAAATCGACGCCTCCGCAATCAAATTACAGACCGGGACACGACGATGCCCATGCATTATTTATGGCCGATGCCGCGTGCCTGCTACACGCACACACGTGCACGCGCGAACAACGCGAAACCGAAAAGAGGACAGCCGGTGGATGGGCCCCGTTCCGCAGGGGTTAAGAGAAACCGTTGATAATTCGATGACATTATGCTAATGCCCAACGAGATTCCTTTATACATACAGTTTATGCTGATATCGGAATACGAGGAGCGGGTTTTAATCAGCTCTCGTAACACCGCCACTGGTTTAATACGAAAATGAATGTCGTTCTGAAAATGAGTGATGCAGAAATTAAGAATTATCGTTTGAACAAACATGCACAGGGCGAAGGAGGTTTCGCGAGACGAGAATTGCGAATTTTTGATACGTTGTTGGAAGAAACGTAGGATCAATAGGGAAACGTTGATATTTTTCTGAACAAGTTTTCGCGAAACGTTTCGATCGCTTTCCTGTCACGTGGGAATTCAGAATTCTTAATCCATTGTTCGAAGAAGCTTCACACAAAAAATAGTAAGTTTTGTTTGTGACGTAAAAATTTACCATTCCTCCTACTATATGTATTTTATAAGAATACGATCTCGTTTGTTTCTGTATAGATTGAGGTAAATCCAAATTCGATTATGCCACAATAGTTGGATTTGTTTGACAGAATGATCTATCGCAAGAATTACTCGAATTAAGGGAAATAAATAAAACCGAAAGAATTAAACGCCGAAATGGTTGAAAGTTTCGGAGCTAGAGTTGAGAGAGATTAGCGCATCTAGATAAAGTTTTTGAACGAGAATGAAGATAGTGATCGTTAGTGGCTGCTTGAAGGTCTGCAACGTGTCTGCGACTATTACTTCAGCGTGGTTAGCTTTTATTGACTTAGCTAGCATGACGGGAATATTGCACCATCGCCACCCATGTCGTATAAGCGAGGGAGCCATCATGGCAGCGTACCCCCGCACGAATACGCGATACCTCACTCTGGTACCATGCTTCGAATATTTTATAATCGTCCAGTGTGTCTTATCTTGAATTTATTTATTATAATTAGATTACAGAATATACCGGAATACATGTTAGCAATATTTATAGGAAATTTCAGCTCTGGGTATCACTGGCGATGATCATTTAATTTTGAAATTTTTTACTTAATCTATCTTTTGAGAGAACATACTCCAATATGATAATTTTCACAGGATGTTTTCTTTTTGACAACTTTAAGACACTTTCTTTTCTTTTCGACAGATTTTCGAAAATATGCCAACTCTCGAGTCTTGCTTTTGTTACGTGCAAATGAGTGCAAGCTTCGCGTTTATCGCGGAGGAAAAGGGTTAAGAAACGAAAGAAAAAGAAAAGTTCAGAAACAATAGAGGCAGAGTTCAATTCAATAGACAGATTAATTATTTCGCAGGTGAGATTGCCAGTATCTTAATTGCCCATTAACGGCCGCGTGAGAATCGTGTTCGTTTCACGGTTAATTAACATTCATTTATGCGGCTGTTCGCGTAATTCTAATCTTCAGATTTCATCCATTGTGAAAACGAAAGGCACCGTTCTTCGAAATTTAGCTCTTCTGCTCACTCGCTGGGGATAAATTTTATAATACCTCCTAAATGTCGCGAGTTAAGCCTCGAATGTTCCAACAAGAATTTTCGAACAAATGCTCAACGCTCACAAATTTGAAACATTCATTTTCCTATTGAATCTGAGAATCTCTGTTCAATCTGCAGGAAAGATATTGCAACAATTCGAACGAGAATTTATAATAAATATCGAAACGCGCATTTCCCCATTAAAATTAAGAATTTTTATTCAGTCTAGGAAAAATATCACAAGATCACAGACACTCGTAAAACGCGCATTATTATTACGTAACCGGTGTCTGAATTTTCTCGACCGCAGGTATCAATAAAATCTTAAAACGCCGTAATTACATCGCTCGTAATATTTATATATCTTTCGCGTACGCTCGCCTATTTACCATATTCAATGGCAATTTATACCCTGTACTTTACATAATCAATAGTTCGTCGAACGGACTTCTGCGTTATAATTTCAAAGCATTAAAGATCAGAAAACAAACAAAGGGAACGATTTTCTTTATGAATCGTGCAACGTAGTTACGTATTAATACAGAAAAAAAGAAGAAAAACAAAAAAGAGAAAAAAAGAAAAAAGAAAAGATTCGGTCTTCTTCCATTAACATACCACGAATGAATAATCTGATCGAGTTGCTGCGAAAGAACGCAGCCAGATTTATTGGAATTAAAAGTCGGGACGCGCTTGAAATGCCGACGGTTTGGCCGTTCGTCGCGTGAGCGCCATCATCGTTTCCTTTTTGTGTCATAAACACTCTTCCAGCGATTCGAATCGCGTCTAAAACGTGAAAGAGGCGTGTGATGCCTCCTCGGGGATGCCAGCACGCGTCTATGCCGTCATAATCGATTCCTCGAACGTTTCTCTCTCCGCCAGGGAGAAGTCGTTAATGACGATGCCAAAAAATGCCAACGACCACCCTCGAGGCCCTCCTTGCCGATTCTCGTTGCGTTTCAGACCGCTCTTTCCAATGGATTTCACGCAACTAGCCGTGGATCACGGCGCATCTTTCTCTTTGGCCATTTTTCAAAAATAATTATTTCTCGAGATTGTAAGTGTAAGTATCGGAGTAGAAGCGTTCAGGTACACGCGCGAATATCTCGTAAGTTGTGCCATGTATTCGTAATTTCAAATTTTCATCAAAATCGATCGATACGATCGATCGTGATAGTGGCGTGGTCTCATTGAGTATCGATGAAATTTATGAATGTACAAGTATTCAAATACTTTCACGAGGAACTGTGTTAAATATCTTTCGACGCTGATACAGTAATATATATTTGTATTAATATATTCAAAATTGATCGAAATCACAAAAGTTGAGTCCCACAGAATTAACGAAATTCTTTAAATTATCTAGATACACAAGTATTCTTTCCTTTCCGTGAAATAAACAAGATCCCTGTAATATATAAAAATTTGTTCCCGAGCAAAACAGTTATTAGCACAACTCTGTCGCTCGTTTCAATCGAATGTTAAACCAACTCTTGCTGATCGAGTTCGCTTATTTGAACTTGAATTGCTATTACACGAACAAAAAGTCACTAACAGAAGGGAGAATCGGCGAACTCCTTCAGAATCTCGTTGTACGAACTTCAGATTATATAATTATCGTCCAACGAGCGGTGCGAACCGAATTCTACTGCGTTATATATCTTTAAGTGGATCCACGAATAAGTGAAGGGGATAACTTTCTCTGTGACGTACGTATCTCATGGTCGAAAACGTCTCGTAATTTTTTCATCATTATCTCCGGAGTATCTCGTGCTGTTTTGTGCCGCGAATCCCCGAATGCGGATGCCAGCTCGTTCGCAGGACGTGCAAGGAATTTGTGCGAATTCGCGGAAAAGGATACAGGCGAAATATGTGTGTCCTGTTTCGGGCATCTTGGCATTTACGTGTGCTCCTCCCATTAGAATCGTCGCGAAATCCCTTCCAGACGTCCGCCTCTTAACGAAACCTTCAACCTAACGCTCTTGCACGCATGATATTCCACTTTTGGTGAAATCTAGATGATTTTGAAACAAATCTGTACGATATATTACAGTACGAAACTTACAACGTATTTAGTACAAACACAGTTGTTGGCAAAATGAATTGATAGAGGGATTTGATACGAATCATTTTGATCATTTTTCATCAACACTGTAACGAGACTATTACGATCGTATTGGCAAAATATGAAAAATCTCAATACTTGTGAAATATTTGAACCAGCAGAACCTATTCCATCGATAAACTTCAATGTTCAGTTATAGAAATCTACGTCCATATCTGTCGAATTACAGGAGATGAAAATTAATATCTGTAAATTGGAAACGTTTTACGTAATAAATATTCAAATATCGAGTCACTGTAGTAGTCTCTCATTCGTGAATCGTTGTCACGTTCGCTCCAAATTCGTCTTGACGCGAAAACCACCATCCCCTGTTATTCGCGCGATCGTTTTCAAAGTCAGTTTCGCCGTGTCGTAAAAGCAACATTAACCAACGGCCATCAGCCGGTTGACGTTTCAATCTGTTGGTCGTGGCCATTGAAAGCGGGAGAAAAACCGCGGAGTCCAATGTCCCCTATGGGAAGAAGGAAAACGGCAGCTTTTGTCCCTTTTTGTCCATCGGCTTTGATCCAACGACTCCTCCCTTGCGTTTTCTTCGCGGCTATTTCGCATCTGCACCACGCACGAGACCGCACACAATGGCCCTTCCAAATATTTATTTTTTCGAACGGACGGCCAGCCTGAATGGCGACGATAATCTCGTTAACCGGCACAATACCGTTCGAACCGCAGTCGACCACAAAGACTTTGACTCCGTGGAGAAAAAAAAAAAAAAAAGTTAAGAGGATGCTCTTTTGCAAAAGATAGAGGATTTCTAAATCGAATGGGATACGGGAAGATTTCCGGGTATTTTTTGAGAAATCTTTCGGGATGATGATTCGATTGCCTTGGTGTTTTTCAGGGATTCAGGTTCACGTGATGGTTTATGTCAGAGTGATTTTTATGAATCGTCATTTGTAATTTTCCTCTGAAAAGAAAAGAACAATTGAAGGTGAAGGCTTCTTCTTCTCAATTGCACTTTCTAATTTTCCCCAAAAATACGAAATTTTCAGAGAATTCCTTTCTTAATTGCAATTGAAGCTTCCAATGTTCTCTAAAAGACCAAGGTATTCAGTCTAAACTGAAAAAAATCTTCTTTCTCTTGATTAGATACAATTCCTAATTTTTTGATAGACTTGTAGAATAATTCTTCTTAAGAATTTCGCTCTATTCTCTTCTCAGTTGTAAGTTTCAATTTTCCCGAAAAGCCAAAAATTCTCCCCCTTCTCTTTCCCAATTACAATTTTATTTCCAACTTCCCAAACAACTGAATTCTTCTGTTTTTCCTGAATTGTAAGTTTCAATCGCCCTTCCCCAAAGACCACAAATATTCAGGACAATTCTTCCCCTTCTCTTTCCCAATTACAATCTTATTTCTAATTTCGCGAACAACAACTTTCAGAGTAATTTCTTTCGAGAATCCTTCACCTCTTCAATTCTCTCGCGAAAACCTCCCTCGAGAGAATCCGAAACCTCTGTTTCGTCGTTCTACCAAGCTCAAGAGGGTCTCTCTCTCTCTCTTTCTGGGTGTAAAAAGAAACATATAACGTTATCGAGGGTTTGATGCCGGATCATTCGCCCATAACTCCGTACCTGGTGGTCTCCGTAGCCACCATGGTCCTAATCTAATCCGACAGGTCACCGATACAACGGTCTTCGGATTAACCGACGTTTTGTACAGGTTAGCCTACCGATTTCTCGTCCTCGTAACATCTCCTCCAACTCGCACGATATCTTATCTTGTGCTTCTCTTCTCTCTACCTTCGAAACGAACGACTTTGTAAGCTGAAACAGTGTTCCTTCGTGACAACTATGGCTCGGTTACCAGCCTGCTTACAAGACCGCAACACGACGTCCCGGAGATTAGCCCCGTCGAACTCGATTCTTCGTCTTGCGACACTCGTCTGTCGTTTAATTTACGATTTTCAGCCGAAACAAGCGCAAGGTTGTTTTCTTCGTTGTTTGAAAAGATCTTTCGACGAGACTTTTTCGAAGATTTCTTTTACGCTCGTGGAGGAAGGAGCGTGGTTCGTCAGATCGACGACAGATAAGTTCGATAGTTGAACTTTACAATTTGTTTGAGAAGAATTATCGTGCGAAACGAGGAAAAATTTGTGCTTGAATTAAATACTACGAGATTAGCAATACTCGGGGAAAATATTAACATTTGCTCGAGAAGTATTAAACTGGCCAGAAATCTCGATGCACCATTCTTAAATAATTGACAAGTGATTTAATTTAATTCAGCCACTGTCATTTTAAAACATCGAGTATTATTTTTATCTCGTGAGACGTGTTTTCTGGAAACGGAACGTTTCAATTTCAAGTGCAACGTTGGATTCGATCACTCGTCGACCAGCGATTAAACAAACAATTAATAAAACCAATTAATAAGGAAACATTAACGAAACTGTGAGGAACAAAATTATGGGAACACGCGGGATAACGTTTCACAAGATTTTCTAGAACGTGCCCAAAGGTACAAGTAGGCGAGGAATTCATATTCAGAAGTGGTCACCGTTCCAAGTATGTAAACAAGAGCCGACCAACGTGATCGCCATCGACGATCCGATCGATCGATCGATCGATCTTGCCTTCCAGGTGAAATCGCCTTCGCGGAACGATAAAATATAAGCGACGACTTGATCGCAAGATTAGCGCGACTCCCCGCGATGTCTCTTCTTCGTCTTCTATTTCTCTCTCTCTCTCTCTCTCTCTCTCTCACACTCTCCCCTCTGTCCTTCCCATCGTTTCTCTTTCTTTTCTCTCTCTCTCTCTTTTTTTCTTTATTCATTCGTCGTCCATCGTTCGCGACTTCTGTCCGCGTCGCGGTAATTTTACGCGTTCGTTGACCCACCAGTTCGCGTAAAATCTCTTTTAAAGGAAGCGATCCTGCTCTGCGAGGGGGAGGAGGGAGAGGAGACACGACAGTTTTGTGGTAGTGGTTGCCATAGATGAGTGAAAATACATGATGTTCGTACGGAAGGATGAGTGTGGCGAGAGTGAGAGTATAAGAGTGGTGTGGTGTGATCTGAATGTTTGAGATATTCCAGGGCAGAAGAAAGAACGAATGAGAGAGATGTATGCGAGAACAGTTCCAGGGCAGAGCATGGTGACGAAAAAACAAATGTGATCGGGAAGATGCCCAGTCGAGAGTTGGATAGACGCGTGAGCATAGTATGAGAGTTGAAACAGAATGTGAGAGTTAAATATATGTATTTTGTAATTTCTATTAAAGCCATCTCTAACTTAGTGTGTTTATCAGTCGATCCACTAACAAGTTTAATATCACCAAGAGAAAGAAATCGTAGAATGTTGCTGAATACCTTCGTGTCGGTATTTTCCCTCGTCCTCCCTTCTCTTTATTTCTTTTTTTTCGATTCTCCCGGCAGAGAAAGCGGAGGGTCAAAGGTCGCCGGTTGCTGGATTTATTCATTCGTATTTGGCACAGGATTTATTTCACTTTCCGTCGGTAGAGTTTTGGCAAAGGAAATTCTTTGTTGATATCGATCGCGGTAATGCGATCGGATTGTTCGAACAAGTCGAAAAAGTTTCATCGTTTCTTTCTGCTTTTTTCTTTTTTATTTATGAGAATCTAAATGACCTTTCACATTTTTTATACCTTTTTCCTTTCATTCAAAAAAAAAACGACAAAGGTTTCTTGATTACACGGCGGAGTATTTTAGCGTATTAAGTATTTTACCATGCTTCTTTTTCGATTTCTCGCATCACGAATTTCTTTCGTATCCTTCTTCGAGCTTCGTTTGAACCGTTTTTTTTTTCCAGATATATTTATAAAACTTCAAGATCAGATTGTTAAGTTTCTACGCCGTTCGTTCGAATGCAAGCAGCTGCTTTAAAATTTATAATCGCGATCGTTTTTTTGAGAATTTTCAGTCGCTATTAAATTCTAAATTATGACAATTTTATGTGCCGTTTAACGAACAGGAACAGTTTTACGAGACGTTGTTAACATGTCGAAGACTGGTTCAATTTTTTACTTTAGAAAGATATATCGATGATAAAACCTCGCTTGAAAATGTCCTTCTTCGAAACTAATTGATCAAAAACATTAATCCCAAACAAGCTCTCAAATTCCACGCAATAGCTACACTTTCAACGAGATCCACCGCAAAGGGTTGATCTTCACGAATTCACTCGTTCAGAATCGAATTTCCAGTCACGCGAACAATCCGTCTTATCCGCTGTTTCCGAGGGAACCACAACGACAATCTCAGAAATCAGGCCCACCACTCCATAAAAAGCCTACGATCCCCATAAAAATATTTCGACTGTTTCGTTCCTTCGTCAAGTCGCGATTCCGCGTCGGCTCTGAAAATGTTTCCCTGGTGCACGCCCCCGTTGCACCGGGCCGACGACTTTTTAAAGCCGTGCTCACGAGCCCGTGAAAGTCGAGCTTAAAAAGTCCCTGGGGTGAATCACGA